>OY979710.1:39826186-40191640 GCA_963855925.1 Inga laurina | reverse complement strand
TCTCTCTCTCTCTCTCTCTCTCTCTCTCTCTCTCTCTCTCTCTCTCTCTCTCTCTCTCTCTCTCTCTCAAAAACTCAATCCATCTTGGACTTCATGTTTCGCCAACGCATTTCTCTTCTCCCTCAAGTCATCTCTTTTCTTTTCTCTAGTTCCACATTATTATAAACTATTATATATATATATATATATATATGTTATAAAAGTATATGTGATAAGAGAGAAAATTGATAGGATTCAGAGAAAATCGATAGAATTTCTAGAGAGAAGTTAAAGAGATGTTCTCATTCAGTTCAATTGAAACAATCGATTACAGCCCTTTATATAGAGGCATAAATCTAACCCTGGTTGTATTACCATGATTATATTTAAATGACCATAGTTACTTTATATCGTCTTTATGTCCTTATCTTCTTTTGCTGTCTTTATGTCCTTGTCTTCTTTTGCTTTTGCTTTTTGTCAAATCATCTTTTCTTCTTTATGTCAAGTTGACTGGAAGAGTAATATGAGTCAATGGACATCCACATATTTAATATTCATAACACTCCCCCTTGGATGTCCATTATGAATGTGCCTCATTAAAAACTTTAACTAGGAAAAACCCAGTGGGATAAAAACCTAGTCAAAGAAAAGAGTACATCATTCATTGATACACCGTCGAGTGCTGCCTCATTAAAAACCTTTCTAGGAAAACCCAGTGGGACAAAACCTAGATAAGGAAAAAGAATACAGCGTGTATCGACTCCCCCTTTTGATAATATCAGTTGAAATCTTTAAATCTCTGAAAACTAATATCATGAACAAGTTTTTCAAAGATTGTACCTGGAAGTCGACTTGGTGAATAAATCTGCTAGATTTTCACTTGACTGATTTGTTGAATATCTATTTCACCATCCTTTTGAAGATCGCGAGTGAAAAAGAATTTTGGTGAAATATGCTTCGTTCTATCGCCCTTGATATAACCTTCTTTAAGTTGAGCGATACATGCAGCATTATCCTCATAGAGGATTGTTGGGATCATTTTGCCAGAAGATAAATGACAAGTTGTACGTATATGATGTATTACTGACCTCAACCAACATATTCTCGACTTGCTTCATGTATTGCCAGAATTTCTGCATGATTAGATGATGTGGCTGATATAGTCTGTTTCATAGATCGCCATGAAATAGTTGCACCTCCACATGTAAATAGATAACCAGTTTGTGATTTACCATTATGTGGATCAGATAAAAATCCAGCATCTGCATAACCAACCAGTTCATGCTTGGATACATTTGAGTAGTATAACCCCATGTCTGTTGTACCTCTGAGATAACGAAGAATGTGCTTTATTCCATTCAATTGCCTTCGTGTTGGTGAAGAACTATATCTTGCTAGTAAATTAACAGCAAATGATATATCAGGACGTGTGTGATTAGCAAGATACATTAGTGCTCTAATAGCACTAAGATATGGTACTTCTGGACCAAGTAGTTCTTCATCACCTTCTTCACTAATTTCTCGAGGTCGGAATGGGTCTTTATCTACCTTTAAAGATCTTACAATCATTGGGGTACATAATGGATGGGATTTATCCATGTAAAATCGCTCTAGTACCTTCTTTGTATAAGTTTCTTGATATACAAATATCCCTTTCTTGAAGTACTCGATCTGTAATCCAAGACAAAATTTTGTTCTTCCCAAGTCCTTCATTTCAAATTCTTTCTTCAAACAATTAATTGCCTTTTGAAGCTCTTCAGGAGTTCCAATGATGTTGATATCATCAACATAAACAGCAATTATAGCAAACTCACTATTAGATCTTTTCATAAAGATGCATGGGCATATCGGATCATTTTTGTATCCTTCTTTCAACAAATATTCATTAAGGCGATTATACCACATGCGCCCTGATTGCTTCAGGCCATACAGGGACTTATTTAACTTAACTGAGTATTGTTCTCGAGAACTTGGATTGGATGCTTCTGGCATCTTAAGTCCTTCAGGGACTTTCATATAAATATCATTATCAAGTGATCCATATAAATAGGCAGTCACAACATCCATTAGATGTAAATCAAGTCCTGCATCTACTGCTAGATTGATTAAATAACGAAAAGTAGTCGCATCCACTACTGGTGAATACGTTTCTTCAAAATCAATGCCAGGTCTTTGTGTAAAACCTTGGGCTACTAGACATGCCTTATATCTAGTTATTTTGCCCTTTTCATTTCTTTCTCGTATAAAGACCCATTTGCATCCAACTGGTTTTACATCTTCAGGTGTAAGGACTACAGGTCCAAATACTTTTCGTTTTGTCAATGATTTTAATTCTGCATTAATGGCATCTTTCCATAGGGGCCAATCTTTTCTTTGTTGGCTCTCACTAATGGATTTTGGCTCATGATCCTCACTATCATTCATTACATCATATGCTATATGATAAGCAAAGATGTCATCAACGTTGACTTCATTTCTATCCCATCGGATTCCATTCATAACATAATTTATTGAGATCTCATTATTTTCACATATATCATGTACCTGGGTCTCTTCTGGGACTACAACATTCTCTTCTGGAGATAATATCTCTTCAGGAGATGGCTCTTCTGGAGCTACTAATTTTTCTTCATTATCCTCAACTTGACCATCTATATTCTGTGCTCCTTTTCTTTTTCGAGGATTTTTATCTTTGGAACCGATGGGCCTGCCACGCTTCAGGCGTGCTTTGGATTCATTTATAGCAGGTTGTCCTTGAGGGACATCAATTTTAATAGGAGCATTAGCAGCTGGGATATGTGACTTTGTCACTTTCTTTGTAAATGGTGATTGTGTGATTATTTGTTTGTAGGTGGATGACATGCTTATCTTTGTTACTAGCATGGGTGTTGTGCTTGAGACAAAACATTTTCTCTCTTCTGATTTTGATATGAAAGATTTAGGTGAGGCAAAAGTGATTTTGGGTGTAAAGATCATAAGGAATGATAATGGTGTCATACTCTTTCAAGAACATTATATTGAGAATAATCTGAGAAAGTTTGAACTGTTTGATAAATCTCCTATGAATACTCCTTATGATTCTAATGTGCATTTAAAGAAAAATGGAGGAGATCCAATCACTAAATCTAAATATGCACAGATTATTGGGAGTCTGTTGCATTTAATGAACTATACCAGGCCAGACATAGCATATGTTGTGTGTATAATGAGCAGATATACTCATTGTCTAGGCAATGAGCATTGAAAGGCTCTGGTGAGGGTATTGAGATACCTGAGAGGTGCCATGAATTATGGTATTCACTATAGTGGATTTCCCATAGTATTGGAAGGATACAGTAATACTAACTGGATTTCAGATTCAAAGGAAAGCAAATCCACTAGTGGCTATGTTTTCACTCTTGGTAGTGGTGACATAACATGGAAGTCAATCAAACAAACTATCTTAACCAGTTCCTCAAGGGATTCTGAGTTTATTGCTATGGAGTTGGCTGGTACTGAGGCTAAGTGATTGAAAAACTTCTTAGCAGATATCCCACTGGGTGGAAAACCAACACCATTAGTATCTTTACGTTGTGATAGCCAATCTGTGATAGCTATGGCTAAAAATAAAACCTTTAATGGTAAAAGCAGACATATTCGATTAAGACATAATATAATAAGGCAACTACTAAAAGATGGTGTAATTGAGCTAAAAGATGGTGTAATTTCAATTGATTATGTAAGATCAACGGTGAAACTTGCAGATCCGTTTACAAAATCCCTAGGAAGGAAACAAATCTTTGATTTATCGAGGGGAATAGGACTTAAGCCAATATAAAATTAACAACGCTGGCAACCCAACATCTGTGATTGGTGATCCTATGAAGAAGGTTCAATGGGTAAGAACAAGTTGTGTGTTAGTTCTGCTAGCTCTAAAGTAAATTATTAGTCCCTTCTTATGATGCCAAAAAAGTGCTAGAATGTATTTTTATGAGGATGAACAAAGCTCTTATTGATTTCATAATTCTACGGGATGGTGTGCTCAATGCAGGTACATTTCATGAAATCACCTCTACGAATATGGAGTGGGGCCACTCCTATGAGATCGTGACGATATCTCTAGAGCATTCATTATGCATCATGCACACACATGGCCCTCTTAACATGCAAAATTGTGTCAACAGTGAAATGTGGGGGGGTATAATCTGACTATTAATGCTTCTAGTATACGCACAAGAGGTTTGAGTTCATAGTCTATAGGACCACTGACATCTCTATGTGTTCAGTGTTATTAGTCTAGGTCTAGTTCATAGTCCAAAGGACCACTAGATACAATGATTATACTCGTGTGTGCATTGCAACTTAGCTAATGGCGTTCCTTTTGACACATGTGGGGGATTGTTGGAATTATAATATAAATGTGGGTGTATCAAATGAAACAAGTCTCACATTGCTTGGGAGTGTGAGAGTCCAAGTGTATGTATTATAACATATGAACTTGGATAAGTAAATGAGTTAAAAGGAGGAATGAACTCGCATAACAATAAATGATATCCATTTCTACAGATATCTTTGAAACTCAATAAGTTTCTTTTAGACTTGGTAGAATAAAATGCATTATCAATGCATAATTTTGTTCCTTCAGGTAACAAAATATTAGCTCTTCCGGAGCCTTCAATTAAATTTATACTACCAGATATAGTCTGAACATTGGCTTCTCGTATTACCAAGGAAGAAAAATATTTATCATGTCTGAGTATGGTGTGGGTTGTTGCACTATCAACGAGACATAAATCTTCAGGATTGATGCCAATAGAATTCATTCTTTATAAAAACATAAATAAAATTAATACATATGATAAAAACAACTTTAAATAAAATATAACATTTCAAATTATATTAAGAAATCTGCAACATCCAAATAGTTATTATCTATATCGTCATACTCAGAATTCTTGCCTTGATCAACATGATTAACTTCAACATTTGATCTTTTACCAGTATTTTTAATTGATTCTTGGTAAAGATCAACTAGGTGCCTTGGTGTACGACAGGTACGAGACCAATGGCCCTTGCCACCACATCGATAACATGGATTATCTGCATATTTATTATGCCTACTGCTTTCCCCTTTTTGGTTCTTATCAGTCTTTTCCCACTTCTGGTAGGAATTTGAACCTCAATGATATCGACCACGGCCACGCCCACGTCCACGTCCTTGTCCACGTCCACGACCACGGCCACTATAAAATTCATTTGTTACTACATTCACTTCAAGGAATGGAGTTGAGCCTGTTGGACGGGATTCATGATTTTTTAACAAAAGTTCATTATTTTGTTGAGCCACAAGGAGACAAGAAATTAACTCAGAATATTTCTTGAAACCTTTTTCACGATATTGCTGCTGCAGGAGCAAATTTGATGCATGAAATGTGGAGAATGTCTTTTCTAACATATCATCATCAGTAACATTTTCTCCACATAATTTCAATTTAGAAGTAATTCTGAACATAACTGAGTTATATTCGCTTATAGATTTAAAATCTTGCAAGCGTAAATGCATCCAATCAAAATGAGCTTTTGGAAGAATGACCATCTTCTGGTGATCATATCTTTCTTTTAAATTGTTCCAAAGGACAAGTGGGTCCATCACTGTCAAATATTCAGTTTTTAAATTCTCATGTAAGTGGTGGCGAAGAAAAATCATGGATCTGGCTTTATCTTTGTTGGATGCCTTATTCCCTTCTTGAATCGTGTCTTCCAGACTTTTGGCATTCAAGTGAATTTCCGCATCCAACTTCCAAGATAAATAATTTTTCCCAGTAATATCAAGAGCCACAATTTCAAGTTTTGCCAGGTTTGCCATTGTTCAAACTAATTAAAGAAATAAATAAAAATAATTAAAATATGAAATATAAATATGCAATATAATAACTGTAAATTCATAAAGGCAATAAATAATTCATAAGGCGAGATAAGAAAATTAAAACATGTATGGCTTCGGGCCATTTAATCTCATGACTTCAGGCCATGTATGGCTTCGGGCCATTTAATCTCAAGATAAGGAATTAATTATTATCTTCAGGATAAAAATTGTACATGACTTCTGGTCGTACAATAAGATAAAATATAAAATATATATAGCTTCTGGCCATATAATAAGATGAAAAATGTATATAGCTTCTGGCTATAGAATAAGAATAGATATGACTTCTGGCCGTATTATAAGAAATTAAAATATTATGACTTCTAGTCATAATTTCAAGAATCAGATGTGTATGGCTTCTGGCCATAATAATAATAGTAATAATAATATAAAAGAACTTGTATATAAAAACAATAACGATCTCCAATATTAACCATGGAACCCGATGTTATATAACAATCGGTAAAAGTATCTCTCTTATTCCATATAGTGGCTCAGATTATCCCAGATCTATAAAATAAAACAGGATATATAAAATCATTAAAGAAACCATAAGAAGATCATACCTTCTTTTAGAGCTTCGTGCTGATTACGTGTTATAAAAGTATATGTGATAAGAGAGAAAATTGATAGGATTCAGAGAAAATCGATAGAATTTCTAGAGAGAAGTTAAAGAGATGTTCTCATTCAGTTCAATTGAAACAATCGATTACAGCCCTTTATATAGAGGCAGAAATCTAACCCTGGTTGTATTACCATGGTTATATTTAAATGACCATAGTTACTTTATATCGTCTTTATGTCCTTGTCTTCTTTTGTTGTCTTTATGTCCTTGTCTTCTTTTACTTTTACTTTATATCAAATCATCTTTTCTTCTTTATGTCAAGTTGACTGGAAGAATAATATGAGTCAATGATATCCACATATTTAATATTCATAACAATATATATATTATCACCACTGAATACTCATAGACCCACACCTAGCTCGTACCAATTTCTTTCTTTCACTTTTAACAAGAGCTATCACCTGCATCATCTCAGGGCTTTTTACTGATATATATATATATATATATATATATATATATATATATATATATATATATATATATATATATATATATGCTTTGATTTTATATATATGTGCGTATGATTAAGATTTGTTTAATCTCCATGTCCTGTTGGCCTGGATTAAAGTTTTCTGTAACAATGAAATATCAAGTGTCCAGCTGCGATGTTGATCACTATAATTAAAAGACAACTGTCTTTTTTAAGAAAAAAATAACCTTCCATTACTTGTCTCCTAATGGAGAAACCTGTTTATCATCATTAGCTAAATAATTACATGTTATTATGTGCGTTTACACATGCAAACCTCAATATATCAATTAAGTTGGCGCACATAATCTATAACTTCCTATAAGCACTTTTATTTCTTTTTATTTTATTTTAAGACCAGTTGTTATTTTAAAATTAATCTATAGCTTCCTAGCAAGAAATTTTTTCAGGTAAGAAAAAAAACAAGAAAATTTTCGGTGATATATAGGGAAGTTCAGGGCCAGATGATTAAGAACTCTAGATCAAACATCCTCTCCCTCCCTCCCTCTCCCTCCCCCTCTCCCTCCCTCCCTCTCTTTCTGTGTCTTCCCCATCGCACTTTCCTTTTTCTTTTCCAAATATTCACATAAAAGTGGAGAGGGAGAAAAAAAGAAACTCTTCCTCATAAACTTATAAGGTATATAAGTCATCTCCTTGTCCATCCTTTGAATAAACAATAATTTTCTCTTCAATTTAGCAGAGGATCAAAGTTCTGCAGTATAGAACTCAGTCTTTGTTCTTATCTGTTGTACACACCATCAAGTGACTGTTTTAAGGTTTTGAGCATCAGCAGCAACAAGAATCTTCTCCTCTTCCAACACAAGATTAGATGTTCTGAACATCATACAACTTTTGAAGATTTGTGTGACAAGCAATGAAAAATGGCTCTCTTTCCAGCAAATTTCATATTACAGAACCCTCTCCAAGAAGATCACCACCATCAACTTCCACCGTCTCTCAACTCAATTCTGCCTCAAGATTATCATGGTATTCTCTCTCTCTCTCTAAAAGCACACAGTCAAGGCAAGGTAGCTAATTTTACAAGAAAATGTTACAATAGGTTTTATTCATCAGTTGAAAATTTTTTTGGGGGATCACACTTGGAATTTGAGCTCACTAAAATCCTTACCAACTGTAATGCATCCGATAGAGGGTGAGTTTGGCATAGTGGTAAGGTTGTTGTCATGTGACCTGGAAACAACTTCTCTGCTTGCAAGCCAAAATTGCATACATCCCTAAACCCTATATGGTAGAAACCTTATGCACTGGATTATCCTTTTTATTGTGGACTGAACTGGGGTGTTATAAATGTTTGATGTAGGAGGAGCTTCACTTTTAGGGAAGAGATCTATGACATTTTCAGGACTTGAACTTGGAGGTGGAGAAGAAGCAAACAACGGTTGCGAAGAAGACTTGTCTGATGATGGATCTCAGGCAGGGGAGAAGAAGAGAAGGCTTAACTTGGAACAAGTGAAGACACTTGAGAAAAGCTTTGAACTTGGCAACAAGCTTGAGCCTGAGAGAAAAATGCAGCTGGCTAGAGCTCTTGGCTTGCAGCCAAGGCAGATTGCTATATGGTTTCAGAACAGAAGAGCAAGATGGAAGACAAAGCAGTTAGAGAAAGACTATGATCTTCTCAAAAGACAATATGAAGCTGTCAAAGCAGATAATGATGCCCTTCAAGCTCAAAACCAACAACTTCAGGCTGAGGTAATTAATTAGTAATTAATAATCTTCTTGTTAACTGATAAATAGTAACTAACAGAATTGGTTAAGTAGTGTAAAGCTGTGTTAGATCCCCTTAAATCTCGAATTTCAATATTAAAGGAGACACATATGCTATGCTGGGAGGGGTAACTTTATGTTGTATGAGAAAAAGGGAGATGTTTTGTGAATTGGTTTCCGTAAAATAAAGCTTGGTAATCATTATCTTTTCTTTCTAAGTATATATGTTTATGCTTTTTTGACCCTTTTTCTTCCATTATTCACCTCCCCAATTAATAAGAACCTTGTACAAAGCTGCTTTCATCTCTGGATTGATGATTGGCTATATAGCTTTATATTTATTATTTATGAAAGTGATGATATGTATGCAGATATTGTCACTGAAAAGCAGAGAAGTACCAACTGAATCTATAAACCTGAATAAGGAAACAGAGGGATCATGTAGCAATAGGAGTGAGAATAGCTCAGATATTAAGTTGGAAATCTCAAGAACACCTGCTATAGATAGTCCTTTATCCACTCATCATCATCAAATTACAAGCAGACCCCTGTTTCCATCGTCAACAACAACAAATTCTAATTCTGCTGCTGCTAGGCCTTCTTCAGGAGGAGGAGGAGTGGCACAGCTTTTTCAAACATCTTCTTCAAGACCAGACCTTCATCAGAAGAATAACATTGATCATATGGTCAAAGAAGAGAGCTTGAGCACCATGTTTTGTGGGATTGATGATCAAACAGGGTTCTGGCCTTGGTTGGAGCAGCATCATTTCAATTGAATAAAGAAGTTCAGAGAGAGAGAGAGAGAGTTTTCCTATGAATTAAATTAAATTACCATACCTTTGTCAATTTGAGTTGTTAAATTAATTAAAATCCATGTTTTTGGTTACTTGATGTATAAAATAGGATATATCAAGTAGAATTTTTCTTTTTTCCTGCTTTGGGGCTTGAAAAATTTTTACATGGAAGAATAAATTAATTAAAGTGTAGCTGCAGAGACAAGTTTATTACTATCTCCTATACTATAAATTTTATCCTATATTTAAGACAGGAGTATTATTTATTTCACTGTTCGAGTCATTTCCCCTTGATGATGACGACGACTACCACATACATACACTTTTCTTCCCATGAAACATTAAAATAAGAAAAGAGATTCTCTGATGAGCTAACATAGTTTGTCATCTCTAATCCAATTTTTCCTGAAACCTTTGCTTTGAAATCACACCCCTTTCTGATTTGGTTTGAAAAAAGAAAAAGAAAAGCCCCCCCCGCATGATTTGTGCTGATTTCATCGCAAAATCTACTCGAACTTAACGAACTTTTTCTGTCAATATATATAGATATATATAAAGAAATTAAGAAAAGAGAGAATCAAGCACACATTCCAAGAGGGGAAGAAGACAAGAGGAAGGAAGAGTGGGGAACGAAAGAAAACAAGGAGAGTTGGAAATGGTCATATTCTCGTGAATGGGACTTCGTCGATTTTCCCTTTGATGAAATTGACAAAGGAAAGAGTGAGAGACTGATGTATGAATCATCATCAATTGATCCAAACCCGTTTGATTGTACTCACTTTTTGGCACTCATTAACTTGCCATTTAATAATGTACTTCCGGTGATGTCACTGTCCCCTTACTCTATACTATCCATCCAACAAAGTCACTTTCAGTTTTCACCTCTCTTACACATACACTGTTTCTTTGTCATCAACAACTCATTTCACTTTCTAATATCTTTATTTTAATTTTTTAGAATTGATTTTATAATGTATGAGGTAAGTATATATTAAAAAAATTTTATCCTAACTTAAAAAAAAAGACTTTTAAAATTATAGTTTGATTGTTTACCAAACAGAAATTAATCCATCAAAGGAACAAATGGGTTTAGGTTGTCAACCGTGACTTCTTAGTTATGCCCCTGCTGCCCCTCAGTTATGATGCTTTTCCCAAATACTTTTTTAGGTCATTTGCAAAATATAGCCCTATAGCCCTTGAGGGGCGGGGGGGCGTAGATGAGAAGAAGCCTCCCCAATCCGAATCGGATCTATTAGGTTTCACCTGAATCCATGTACAGTAACAGAAGAAAGTAGAAGGCTTTCACTAGGTACTGAACAGAAGCTGATCAGGTGGAACGAATCCACATATATGGGTGTATGCAAAGCAATTAATGCTTGGGTTAGAAAATTTCATCAGTACTGAATCTTATGTTCGCAGTTCGCTTGCTCTCTTTAGGGAACTTTCTCAGAGTCCTGTTGAGGTAGGAAAGTAAACAGGCCCATCATGTCATGTCATGTCATAATATAGAAGTCGATGTCTCTCACTACTCACAAATCTTGTCATCTCGCGTAGTCTATTTATGCGCCTTCTAGCACGCTTTGCTTATATTATCTGTCACAAATTGATATCTACAGTTCTCTACACTACATGAAGCAGCGTGACATATATATATCTCATCACCTTTTATTTATTTTTTTGCCTGTAGCTATCTACTCTTTTTTTTTAATTTTTTTTTGGACAAACTTTTTTTTTAATTTTAAATATAAGACTTAGTTAGTTTTTTTAGAAAGATTTAAGAAACTAAATATATTATCTAATCATAATATATATTGCATATCATTAGATTATATATTAGTTCATAAGTTAAACTAACTAGTTTAGAGAAAAAAACATAAATATAAATACTTTAAAATAATTTATTTAATTTTATTAATCTCTATAAAAAAATCAACTGAATCTTATATTTAATACCGAAACTAGTATTAGGATAGAATCCGAGCTATTCCCTACCTTACTGCTAACTTTCATGCTCTTTCACACACAGACTTCATCTCTTTTGAATTCATCTGTGTCTCTGCAGAGAACAAAGTTGAGAGTGAGGGTTTATATTTTGACGAAAATGGGATCTGTGATACTTGAGATCTGGGACTGGTGAAATGGTTTGGGACTTTAATTTGTTGGAATCTTATTATTATTAGAGACAAAAGAGCTTTTATTCTAAGGGTAGGTAACTTTGCACAGTAGGGCTAAATTATAAATATATACACAATTGGTAAGATCTATCTGAAAAAAAATCGCCAACTACTCCTCCAATAAGCACAGTCTGTCTAAATATCAAAACTCAATCTCTTACATGATAATCGTCCTGAATGTTATTAAGAAGATACCAGAGGATCATTAACCAAACTAGTAATATAATTGTCAGTGGAAAATCTGTTAACATAATCAAACCGGGTCTAGTACCAAGATTATATGTGACTAGACCATGGAAAGGATGGTTTGATATTAATTTTCTGTAAATTATAACAGGCGCTGTTACTGTGTTGGGACTGGCCAAGAAAAGAAACTGTTACTATGTTAGTAGGAGAATATAATATGGAGATTAATCAAGTATAGTAACATCTGACACATATATTTTGTAATTATATTTGTTTTACCTAGGAAGATTCCTGAACACTAAGGTCAAACCAAAACATAATTTGTTTGCAAAGCAATTGCTTCACCTGAACTCTTTGCAACCGTAAAGAGTTCTTTCTTTAGTTATATTTTAATGTTTAATTGGAGCTAGTTAATTTCTGAATAATATATGTTAATATACTTTTCTTAACTTCAAACCCTCAATATGTGACAGATGTGACTAACTAGGTTTGGTTTTTGTTTAAAAATATTCAAAACATAAACATTTTACAATTTTTTTTTTTTTTTACACGCCAAAGATCAGATCTAAATGAGTGAATCATAATTCAAATAAACCTGAGAAAAAACACCGAAGCCTTATCTATCTCATCTTTTCTTCTGAATAAATAAATGATATTGCCGTCATATGCGCCAAAGAATCCATTCTTATTGCATTTGCATGTGAGAAAATCTGTATTGCCATCCAAAATATCCATTTATATATTTAAAGAACTGGGCTTCTATGGTTATGGGATCATCTGGACTTTTTTTTTTTTTTTTTATATTTGAAAAGAGAGTGAATAAAATAAAAGACGGTGGTGAGGTGTCTGAAAATTTTGGCATTCCAGACATGTATATTTTTTTTTGAAAAAAAATAGTGGAATCAGAATATACAGAACCATTAATTGGTGGTCACCTGCTTGGTGGTTCCTGGCAATAGTAGTGAAACCTTAGTTAAACCTATATTTAGAGGGTAGTTAGGATTATTGTAAGTGTTTCAGAAAAATCAGAGCATTCCCAGCATGTCTGGGAATATATAAATATAAATATATAGACACAAAATATATAGTGTTTCCACAAAATGTGTGGATACCATGTGAGTGACTCTTGAAATGTCAACATGTAATACTTTTCAGATACTATACGTTAGTATATATCAAGAACAAAGTATCTTTTTTATTTATTTAATAATAATATTTATGTGTTAGTGGGGCATATAAAGAAAAACGACTATGAGGGGTCATATGTGGATTGTGTCAACTGTTAATTAAATAAAAATTGCTGATGATGATCGAGTAATAATGATTTTAGATGATGAGATAAGATTGTTGTTCCTAGGTTTTGAAGAAAGTGCATGTTAATATATTGATGGAGTAAAATGGAGGTTAACAAAAAGTTGAATGTGCCTTAGAGGACTAGAAAAACCTCTGCATGAATAGTAGTATATATATATGTGTATTAGATATATGTGTGCATTTGTTCATATAAGTTTCGTTTCAAATATATGTTGCTGGCATATTACTTTGCTGTTCAAGATGGGAAACATTATTTCCTTGCGTATTTAAAATTATCATTTGTGATTCGCAAAAAATTCAGTATTATTGCTTATATATAGATGATATTATAATATATCATCTTCATCTATTCCAATTTTATGCAATGTAAAATTTTTTCCTGCTTCCTTCTCTTATCTGACTGCCAGCAAGAAAATAAGTAATCAGCTTTTTGTGTTGCTGAAAAACTCCTTGGCGAGGGACATACCTGATCAAAACTCGTTTTACATATTCATATATACACACATAATTAAGATAGGCTTGTAAATTTAGTGGGTGGCTTTGAAAAACATGACAAAATCCTCTTTGATCCCCTGAGCAACGTATATATTAGCTTATCTAATTCCATTATCGTGTATAGTTGACGACTGCTTAATCATGCAACAATATTACTACATCCGGCCATTAATACGAAAGCTTGACTAATTTGGATAACAACAACAAAAAAACATTTATTCCACTATAGGTGGGGTCGACAATTTGGATAAATTAATGAAATTACTTATGTTAGTTAGTTGTAACAAATATAGCTATGTTGATTTTTCTAAAACATCATCTTTCACTACCGTGGCTGTCTTTGGACTAAATGTGTATAATCAACAGGAATACTTTAAAAAAAAATTTATAAATTTGGAGGGCATAATGGATTAATGTCTTATATTTACGATTAAATCTAACTTTCAAATAGCTCTTATATTTAGAACCGAATATAGTAATATGAGATATCTTATGTTATGAATAGTGTTAACAAAAAGGGTCATCACCAACTCAAGTTGGCATAAAACTCCTGTCACTTAAGTGGTTGGATATCTCTCCTCAGTGAGGTTTACACTTTGTGATAAAGTAAAAAAGGACCTCCCAATCAAATTTCAAGGTTAGAGCAGAATATATTGCTGAAAATATGAACTTTTCAACATTCTTAATCCCACCAGATCCTTAAACTTACTAGAATTCCCGTGGGTTCTGATGATGCATACTAGGTATGAGAATCCCAACTTGTTCGTGAAAAGCCACTAATTTATTCTATGGGCCACCCCCACCCAGCCACTCTTGTCCGGCGCCTGCGGTATTCTTTGAAGTGGGAGAGGACAATTGGGCCTTGTTTGCAACATTATTTATCATAAAAAAAGGGTGACATATCATTGGGCCTTGCGAGTTTAATATAACCAATAAATAAAATCACACCTGTCACAATAAGATTGGGTTTAGTGGAAGAGGTTAGTTCCTCACAACATGAAAAATCAAAGTTCAAATCCCTGTTGATAGAAGTGCTCACACATTTAATGCCCGACAGTTTCTCGAACAGGATTTCCTCCAATAGAAGGATATTTGTATCTAACAAAAAAAATCACACTTGTCCTACAACTACTTCCTCTCATTAACGTTGTAAGGAGAGGGGTCTTGACTATCCTGTCACATAGCATTAAATCTCATCAATTAAATCATGTTCTAATGATTGAGACATTAAGTGAAGAGAAATTGAAGAGAGAAATTAGTGGAGACATTCATTTTCCAACCTTGTAGTTCAATTTTTTTGTTAAAATTAATCTTACATTAAGTGCCGAAAGAGTATTTATTATTTATGTTCTCTCTTTTTTATACAAACAAATTATTTGTATTGAATCCATAGGCTTATCAGGGTGAGGGTATACTCAAGACTCAGAGTGCTCAGAGATGTATTCACACATCACTCACCAACAAGGTCTTTATATTGGCAGAAAAATTTAAAGTCGTGACTTTATGAATTATGAACTAACTTCTTATCAATTGAGCCAACTTTTATTCATGCATCAGTTTTTAGGTATGTATAAGGAGACATTTCCAGTCGTATACAAAAGCAAAATGACAAAAATATAGCAAAACAAATAAGTCATCGGGGGTCAACAAACTCTCTCGTCATTTCTTTATCTTTGCTACATTTATACATAGTATCATGAGAAGCAAATATACCCGTTTTCGGAGTTATTGATGAATGACATTGAAGAATTGCTTTGAAGTTATAAACGGAGAACACTAAGCCCAGTTGTGTTTGTTTTTGTTTTTTTTTCCCCCTGGGAATGCCGTCCTCAGCGGCTGTCTTCTCCAAAACGACCAACTATAAATACGTCCCAAATCATTGATCTGATCATTGCATCCATAATAATCACTGATCTTTACACAGTGATCATCGTAGCAGTCACAAGTTACGGTTAAAAATAATGAAGGGTTTTGTTTCAGGCGTCGCCATGATTGTGCTCTTGAGCACCGTCTTCTTCCCAAGCATCGCCATGGCTAAGGTCTACATCGTCGGAGATGAAAACGGATGGCGTCCCGGAGTTGATTACCAGGCCTGGGCTGCAAATAAGTTATTCTTCGTCGGTGACATCCTGGGTATGCGCATATATATACTATCTCTAATTTATAAGACCTATTAACTTTTTTTTGGTAAAATTAATAAAGCCAATTAAATTATCATTTTTTCTTAAAACTAATTTGTCAGACTTATAATTGATACTATCTTTGTTCCTTTTCATAAATCATATTTTTCTGAAATTTTAAACTAATTTTTCCATTTTTACTCTCATTAAATATTATTATTCATTATCTCTGTAACAAATTTTCATTCATTATCTCTCATCTACACTCTTTCTAAACAAATGTAATAATTGAAAAGAAAGGTATATAAGTTATACATTTATTGCTTTTAACTAACATTTTGAATTGCGTGATCTTGATAGTTGTTCCTTATAAAAAGGACAAGATAAATATATAATTTAATCATACACAATATATATATATATATATAATATGATTAAATAATTTATTTAGTTTATTTAATATTTCTAAAAAAACAAGTCAACTAGTAAATCTTATATTTAAGACGGTCCTCGTTCTCCTATACATATAGTTATTAATATAGTGTAATAATATTGATGTTGTGGTGGCGTGGCAGTGTTTAGTTACGTACCTGGAAATGATCATGTCTACCAAGTGGACGGTGGTTCATTTCAGAGCTGCCGTGCTCCGGTGGGAGGTGGGTGGTCGAGTGGGAACGACTTCATTAGGTTGGCGGCCACTGGCCGGCAATGGTACATCGGCGATCACTGCAACGCGGGCCAGAAGCTTGTGATCACCGTCTCCTCAGGCTTTCCCTTTGCTTTTCCACCTTCATTCCCACCTGCTCCGTCTCCTTCAAGCTAAGCCTTCATTTGATTTCACTTCTCGATCGATCCATATATATATGTTGCTTCCCGTACGTTCATGTGTGTCGTCTAGCCGTTACGTTGCTATAGGATATAACGTCATGCTTAGCTCAGAGTCTTCTTCTGATCTCTAAATAAATGAGTTTTTGCTTTTCTGTTTTATTGCATAACATATTAAGATATTGGAGGCTATATATAGGCCATGATGTACTAATATACTCCGTTCCATTAAGTTATTCAAATAAATGTGCTTCTTCCATGTTATTTTCGGGTTCTTTTAGCAAATAACGTGTAATTTTATTGTGCACAACAAAAAATAATTATTTTAAAGTACTTGCCTTATTGCTTTCTTGGTATTAATCCTGTATTTGCATGCAACAATATTAAAGTACTTGGTGATGGATGATCGTGAAAACGGAAGAAAGCGTTGAGAGTAAAATGATTGGGGTTAAAAAGTTCATGTTCAGGACCTAATTACAAACTGATGCATAATTTGGGGGCCTAAAACAATAATTTTCTTAGGATAGATGCCGGATGCATCTTAACCCTTTTTCTAAATATAAAATAAACACCTAACTTGTTTTTTTAATTTCATTTCTTAACACGTTATCAATATGTGTATAAAAAGATTTAATTGCTAGATGTAAGACATATTGAGAAAGATTACCTAGAACAAGCCCACTAGAAACCCTCTATCAATATACCTGAGTGATGTCAAGATAGGCAGGTATGATATTCTCTTCATCACATAACATACTTTCGTCTCTTTGATTCTCTTCAATCCTTTATATGGGATGCATTTTTAAAAATAAAATAATTTCCTAATTTATAAACCTAACTTGGAAAAAAAATGAAGTGAATGACACATGGACTTGCCAACTAGATAAGCATATTTGATCAACTAACGGACAAAATTAACCGGGATAACAACCGTTTGAAATTACTACGATTTGAAAATTTCTAGGGCAACACTACTCCTGAGTGAAAACTTCTAAGATAAATTTGTATCTAAACCCAAAACAAAACAAAAAAAAACAAGGAAGACAAGTGAATTATCAGCTCAACATATTTAGTCAAACATATAGCTTAGATAACGATCAGGGTAAAATTGTTATGATTTAAAAAATTTCATAATAACATTGCTTTAGAAAAATTTCAGGACAATATTGCTCTAACAACTTCAAGAATAATAGTGGACCTTAACGTAATATAATTCAGCAAATGCTGTTTACATTGTTCTAGTATTGGGCCTTACAAGAGTTAGAATCGATTTTTCTGTCAAATCAAACAAATGTCTCATGTAATTGGTGTTAGTCTTGACTAGTAGAAGAGGCTTTGCTCGTTTAATTAAGCTTGAGATCTCGAGAACAAAACCATGTGAATGCAGAAAAATGCTCGTGGTAGAGTTATTCCCAATAAGGCTTAACAATATTTGAATTTAACTCAGTCAAATAACCATATAAAAAAAAGCTAAATGCTTCATTTCTGCCAATGAGTGGTTTAGTAGTAGGAATTAATCCTTTACATAACCAATATTTAAATTTCCATTTAGGGAAACACAACATTTCATGTTTAATCTTGCCCAGAATAAGAATTGTTTTGAATAGGGGGATAATAAAATGTCCGATATATATGTCCTTCTCCACAACTAGTAATTGGGCAATAAATTCTTTATGCCAATTCGATCAAAGTTTGATGCATGGAAGTTGTAAGCTGCTTTGGATTTCTCAATATACTTATACCTGTGCCTTAGGAAAACAGAAAACAAAAGGAAGTGTCATGTCTCCTTCTCCTCAGCTAATAAAAGGGCAATAATTTATTTATTCCAATCCTCAGTTTTATTGCATGGAAGTTTGAATGCTAAGAATACTAAGGCAGCTTTGGTTTCTCAGGATATGCTCTTGTCCATACCCATATATATATATACGTTGTTGGAATTATAATATAAATGTGGGTGTATCAAATGGAACGAGTCTCACATTGCTTAGGAGTCCAAGTGTATGTATTATAACATATGAACTTGGATAAGTAAATGAGTGAAAAGGAGGAATGAACTCGCAACACAATAAGCCATATGGAAATCTAGCAATTTTCCCTATGCGCAAGTTATAGACTGGACACCCTTTTACTAAAGGCATTTTTCAGATATACAAAAAATATATTTTGGAACAAAATACTTACCACTAAATGTCACAATTGCTTAGCCTTTAATTGTGAAATATGGATGTTGCAAAGTTCAAACTCATGATTGTCCATCTTTATTTGTGGGACCTGTACGTTGGAACATTTAAATCATGAATTAGGTTTTTTTTATTACATCACTGGCACTGGTTGAACCCGTGGGGGGGGGGGGGGAAGTGGCCTAAGGCCACTTTAATGACCACTGCGCCACTAGGCACTGGTCTGAATTAGCTTTATTGTTACGGTTTTGTGAACAAATTTTTTTGCTTTAAGGTCTCATATTAATGGTTTTAAATTCTTTAATGGGTTTTTATTGCTTTAATGTGTGAGCATTATGGGATTTAATGACCAATATTGGAAATGTCAAAAGTTAGTTTTTCCAACATTTGAAACCCATGAAACCGTGATTTACTTTAACGTGATTATTTTGTGACTATCTGAAATGGTTTGTTGCCTATATAAGGTGCTTCCAGTTAGAAGTTTGAGTACACTGCTCTTAAGTTTTTGAGCCCTTCTTTCCTCCTCTTAAGTTTCCTTTGCTTGTTGAGTTCTATTATATTTTACTAGTCTGTTCACCCTATTATTGTAGGAAGGATCAGTTTTATCCTGGGGAGTATCACTCCCTCTTAGCCGATGGTTGCGGAATAGCTCTTAAGGACAACGTCTTTGGACGTGACTTGAATTACACAGTATATTTGTAGGAACTACACCAATAATCTTAAGAGCTAATATGGCTTATGTTCCTCCTACTGGTACTAGAACTAGTGAAGAAGTAAACAATGCTATTGCTTTCAAAGCTAACAACACTGGTGCTACTTCTATCCCTGTGGCAGTGCTTATACTCCGACAGTTTCCACACATTTCCAAGATAGAGCAATATGAAGGGAAGAACTTCAAGCGCTGGTAGGAATGTGTCTACACTATTCTTGACATGCATGGAGTTGCTGATGCACTTACACAACTTGCACCATCCACAGATGCTAACTAAGCCCAGAAGGATGCTTGGGCCTATGCTTACAAGGTTTGCAGACACACTCTTATTACTACTTTATTTAACGGTCTATTCTATATGTACCATGTTTACAAAAAAAGCAAATGAGATATGAGGATCACTTATCCTCAAGTATACTGCTGAGGATGCTAGAAAGCAGAAGTTCATAATAGGAAACTTTTACAAGTGGGAGATGACATATGACAAAGACATCAAGCCCCAAATCAACAAGTACCACAAGTTGAATGAGGAGCTTCAGGCTAAGAAGATCAATCTGCCATATGAGTTCGTGGCTGGTATACTGATCAAAAGCTACTAGATTCATGGAATGACTACAAGCAACAGTTGAAACAGAAACAGAAGCAATTATATCTAAATGACATGATTACTTATATCATCATTGAAGATACCAATTGAAAGGCGATACAAGCTGTAAAAGGCAAAGAAATGGCTGCTAAAGCAAACTTAGTTGAGCAAAAGCTGCAACAAGAGGTATGACTCTAAAAACAAAAAGAATAAAAACAAGAAACCTTACTACAAGCCCAAGGATAGTAACCCTAAGAAGAAGGTGGGCAATTGTTTTGTCTGTGGAAAACCAAGTCATTATGCAACGTAGTACAAGAAAAGGGCTAAGGGAGATAACTCTAAAATGGGTGCAAATCTTCCTAAGCCAAATGTGAATTTGGTTGAAGGAGATGATAGCAGTGATAAAGAAATCATTGTTGTTGTGGTATCATAAGCCCTGCTTGTCTCTGATGTGGAGAAATAGGTGGTAGATTGAAGAGCTACCAAGCACATCTGTGCAAACAAAGAGATGTTTTTCTCCTTTGAATAAGGGGAAGACCATATTTATATGGCTGACTCCCTAACTACTAAGGTTTATTGAAAAGAAAGGGTGGTATTGAAGCTCACATCTGGAAAGACCTTGGTACTGAACGACGTGTTGTATGTACTTGAAGTCAGAGCTAACTTAGTCTATGTGGCGCTGCTTGGAAAATCTAGGGTTAGGGCGTGTTTTGAATCTGACAAGATTGTCATGACTAAGAACAATGTTCTTATTGGGAAGGGCTATTGAAATAAGGGATTGTTTGTTCTAAGTGTTGCTGAAATGAATGAGAATGCATCTTCTTCTACTTACTTGATTGATTCTTATGATGAGTGGCATGCTAGATTAAGACATGTTCATCGATCTTATATTAAGAGGCTACAAAATCTAGGGCTGATTTCTAAAACCAAAAATGATTTTCACAGTAAATGCAAGATTTGTATAGAAACTAAATTAACCAAGAGGACACATTTTTCTACACAAAGAGAAACTAAGTTGTTGTCCTTGATTCATACCAATTTAGGTGATTTAAAACAAACTGAAACCAGAGGAGGTAAAAGGTATTATATTACCTTTATCGATGATTTTTCAAAATATACTAAAGTATATTTATTGAGAAATAAAGATGAATCTTTTGATAAATTTTTTTATATAAAGTAGAAGTTGAAAACCAGTTAAATAGAAGGATTAAACGAGTTAGATCAGATAGAGGAGGGGAATATTTATTACTAAACTATTTTATGAAAAAGAAGATATAATACATGAAGTAACTCCTCCTTATTCACCTGAGTCTAATGGTGTTATAGAAAGGAAAAATAGAACTTTAAAAGAAATGATAAATGACTTACTTGTAGGTTCTACAGTACCTAATAACTTATGGGGTGAAGCTTTATTGTCTGCTTGTTTTCTACAAAATAGAATATCTCATAATAAAACTAAGAAGATGCCTTATGAATTATGGAAAGATTTTTTTGCCTAATCTTCAATATTTGAAAGTGTGGGGGTGTCTTGCTAAAGTTTTACTACTTGATATTAAAAAGAGGAAAATTGGTTCTAAAACTTTTGACTGCATGTTTATTGGATATGCTCAACAAAGTGTCACTTATCGTTTTCTGGTTTTGAAAAGCGATGATTTAGATCACAATACAATTGTTGAAACAAAAGATGCAGAGTTTCTTGAATATATATTTCCTTTGAAGGTTTGGTATATTCCTAAAAGAGTTGAAAATTCCTCTGCTTCTTTTGAACAAAATTCAAATGAAGTTTTGGTTGAAGATTTAAGGAGAAGTAAAAGACAAAGAAAACAAACATCTTTTGGAGATAATTTTTATACTTACTTGTTACAAGATGAACAAAAAAAATATTATAAAGCTATTTCTTCTCCAGATGAATCTTTTTGGAAAGAAGCAATAGAAGCTGAAATTGATTCTCTAAATCAAAATAAAATGTGGGTTTTGGTAGACTTGCCTCCAGGAGCAAAGCCTATTGGTTGTAAATGGGTTTTTAGGAAAAAGTATCTTCTTGATGGAACTATTGACAAATACAAGGTTAGGTTGGTAGTCAAAGGATATACTCAAAAAGAAGATATTGACTATTTTGATACCTTATCTCCTATAACTAGGATTTCTTTTGTTAGAATCCTATTGCCTTAGCGTCTATTCATAATCTTTTTTTTCATCAAATGGATGTTAAAATAGATTTTTTTAAATGATGATTTAGAAGAGGAGATTTATATGGTACAACCTGAAGGTTGTATTGTTCTTGGGCAAGAAAATAAAGTTTGTAAACTTGTTAAATCTTTGTATTATTTGAAATAAGCGCCAAAACAATGGCATGAAAAACTGGATCAAGTTTTGCTAAGTGTTAGTTTCTCTACTGTTGAGGTAGAAATACAAAACTTGTAAATGGTGATTGTGTGATTATTTGTTTGTAGGTGGATGACATGCTTATCTTTGTTACTAGCATGGGTGTTGTGCTTGAGACAAAACATTTTCTCTCTTCTGATTTTGATATGAAAGATTTAGGTGAGGCAAAAGTGATTTTGGGTGTAAAGATCATAAGGAATGATAACGGTATCATACTCTTTCAAGAACATTATATTGAGAATAATCTGAGAAAGTTTGAACTGTTTGATAAATCTCCTATGAATACTCCTTATGATTCTAATGTGCATTTAAAGAAAAATGGAGGAGATCCAATCACTCAATCTAAATATACACAGATTATTGGGAGTCTGTTGCATTTAATGAACTATACCAAGCCAGACATAGCATATGTTGTGTGTATATTGAGCAGATATACTCATTGTCTAGGCAATGAGTATTGAAAGGCTCTGGTGAGGGTATTGAGATACCTGAGAGGTGCCATGAATTATGGTATTCACTATAGTGGATTTCCCATAGTATTGGAAGGATACAGTAATGCTAACTGGATTTCAGATTCAAAGGAAAGCAAATCCACTAGTGGCTATGTTTTCACTCTTGGTAGTGGTGACATAACATGGAAGTCAATCAAACAAACTATCTTAACCAGTTCCTTAAGGGATTCTGAGTTTATTGCTATGGAGTTGGCTGGTACTGAGGCTAAGTGATTGAAAAACTTCTTAGCAGATATCCCACTGGGTGGAAAACTAACATCATTAGTGTCTTTACGTTATGATAGCCAATCTGTGATAGCTATGGCTAAAAATAAAACCTTTAATGGTAAAAGCAGACATATTCGATTAAGACATAATATAATAAGGCTACTACTAAAAGATGGTGTAATTTCAATTGATTATGTAAGATCAACGGTGAAACTTGCAGATCCGTTTACAAAATCCCTAGGAAGGAAACAAATCTTTGATTTATCGAGGGGAATAGGACTTAAGCCAATATAAAATTAACAACGCTGGCAACCCAACATCTGTGATTGGTGATCCCATGAAGGAGGTTCAATGGGTAAGAGCAAGTTGTGTGTTAGTTCTGCTAGCTCTAAAGTAAATTATTAGTCCCTTCTTATGTTGCCAAAAAAGTGCTAGAATGTATTTTTATGAGGATGAACAAAGCTCTTAATGATTTCATAATTCTACGGGATGGTGTGCTCAATGCAGGTACATTTCATGAAATCACCTCTACGAATATGGAGTGGGGCCACTCCTATGAGATCGTGACGATATCTTTAGAGCATTCATTATGCATCATGCACACACATGGCCCTCTTAACATGCAAAATTGTGTCAACAGTGAAATGTGGGGGGGTATAATCTGACTATTAATGCTTCTAGTATACGCACAAGAGGTTTGAGTTCATAGTCTATAGGACCACTGACATCTCTATGTGTTCAGTGTTATTAGTCTAGGTCTAGTTCATAGTCCAAAGGACCACTAGATACAATGATTATACCCGTGTGTGCATTGCAACTTAGCTAATGGCGTTCCTTTTGACACATGTGGGGGATTGTTGGAATTATAATATAAATGTGGTGTATCAAATGAAACAAGTCTCACGTTGCTTGGGAGTGTGAGAGTCCAAGTATATGTATTATAACATATGAACTTGGATAAGTAAATGAGTCAAAAGGAGGAATGAACTCGCATAACAATAAGCCACATGAAAATATGACAATTTTCCCTGTGCACAAGTTATAGATTGGACACCTTTTTACTAAAGGCATTTTTCAGATATACAAAAAATATATTTTGGAACAAAATACTTACCATTAAATGTCACAATTGCTTAGCCTTTAATTGTGAAATATGGACGTTGCAAAGTTCAAACTCATAATTGTCTACCTTTATTTGTGGGATCTGCACGTTGGAACATTTAAAGCATGAATCCGCTTTATTGTTACGGTTTTGTGAACAAATTTTATTGCTTTAAGTTCTCATATTAATGGCTTTAAAATCTTTCATGGGTTTTTTTGTTACTTTAACGTGTGAGCATTATGGGATTTAATGACCAATATTTGGAAACATCAAAAGTTAGTGTCTGCAACGTTTGAAACCCATGAAACCATGAATTTAAAGCCCATTTGATTTAACCTCATTGTATGCCTACAATGGTAATCATGATTATATTACCAAGATATGAGTGTTTGATTGCTCTTTAACATGGTAATAGGGTTTACCATGGTAATGATGATTACTAAAAAATTGATAATCTTCATTCATACCTCCCCCCTATGAATCCTCATTACCATCCCATTGCATAGTTAAAAAAGTCCAATTTATCCTTTAATTTCTTGTGTCTTTGTTACACTTATCTCATTTTACTTGCCACATCAAGCCACAACTGCTACTTCCACTACTTCCTCCTCCTTCTCTACCGTTGTCACCTCTACCCGCTACCGCCACCACTAACTCTTCCACCCCTAGCCACCGCCACTATCTCTTCCTCCTCCACTGCTACAGTCGGCACCCCCACCATTGTCATCGTCGCCACTACCTCCTCTTCTACCCCTGCCATCATCACTACCTTCTCCGTCGCTGCTCACCTGCCGCCCGCCACCGCCGCAGCCGCAGCCGTCCACCGTCGTCACCCACCGCCGCCACTACTACCTCTCCTCATCCTCTTCCGTTGCAGCTACCTGCCCACCGCCACCTTTGCCACCGCCGCCACTACCTCCTCCACCGCCACCCGCCTGCCGCCACCACTACTATCTCCTCCTCTGTCACCACCCTCTCCACCCCTACCATTGCTGACGCCATTACTTCCTCCTCCTCCATCCCAGCCGCCACCATCTCCTAATTATTTTTTCTAGAAATATTATATAAATGATAAAATAGACTTTGTGTAATATATTAATTTTAAATAATTGTTAAAATATTAACTCATTGCACCTTGCTTAAAAATCAAACCAAACATTACCCCTGTAATTAATATTACATTGCATTACCATTACATCGCATTGTACTGCACTGTAGGCTGTAAAGGGATCGAACCAAACTACAATCACTTTAACGTGATTATTTTGTGACTATCTGAAATGGTTTGTTGCCTATCACTACAAAAAAAATATTGGTTTAGTAGCGGTTAAAAGTGTGTATTTGTAGTAATTTTAACCGCTGCAAACATAATTAGTAATGGTTCATAAAAATGCTACTAAATCTACTATTGCAATGGAATTTATAACGGTTATTTTTAACCGCTACTCAAGTAAACAAAACCACTACTATATTTCTAGCAGTTCATTAGCACCACTACAACATTCTCATTTGGACAATCATTTTCTGGGAACTTTGTAGTAGTTATAAAATTGCTACAAATGTCAAACCATGAATTTTGGATGGCGGGAAATGAAAATTGAAAATTTGACTTGTTTTTTGTAACGGTTAAAAAACCGCTACTAAATTGAATTTAAAAAGGATATTAGTAGCGGTTACATAACCACTACTAATTTCAAAGAAAATTTAAATTTTGCGCCAAAAATTTAATTTGTGTTTTAAAATGGTGCCTTATATTAGTATCGGTTATATAACCGCTACAAATGTCAGTGAAATTGGAAAAAAAATACAATTATCTATTTTTGTTTTTTATTAAATTAAATATTTTATTATTCTAGTAGTTTAGTTAATTTAATTAGCTTATTATTCATTAATTTAGGTCATTTATAATTTAAAAGGAATGATTCAATTAAGTAAAATAAGTAGAAAGTTTGTTTGATAATATTATTGGAGATACGTAAGTAATAAGGAACTATTATATTGTATGCTACAATATGATTATGACTATGCAAAGAAAATAGGAAACAATGAGAAAATGTTATTAAATATCTGCAAAAAAAAATAGTGAGAATAAATATGATGCAAAGGAAAAAAGTTTTGAAATAAAAAATTTAAAAACTTATTACCATATTTGATCACCTTGTTAAGCTCCTCGGCTAGAAAAATATGTGAAAATGAGAGAAAATGAAAGAGGGGTAAGGTGGAAAGAAATGGGGGAGTGTTTGAAATGAGATGTGGTGGGAATATTTATAGAGATCTGCGTGAAACTTGTAATGGTTAGTGTAACGGGTTTTGTAGCAGTTTTTATTTGCAGCGGTTGTTTTATGTTTTTGTAGTGGGGTTATAACCGCTACAAATATTTTATTAATTTTTCTAAATATTTTTTTAAAAACAAAAACATAATTTGTTTGATCAATCATCCTTATCATCCCTACAAAAATTGTGTAGAAAAATTGTTAGCGATGTATTATTTTGTTAAAAAAAATTAATTAAAATTATGTGAATTTAAAAAATGGACCGAACTATAAGTAAATTGTGATCGCCTTCAGGGAAGAAGTTTTTAAAATTGGCGGGCTGAAACGACTCACTCTCGTAGGCGATGTTATGACCATCACCTATGTTGTAGAGGTCTCGAGGCTTTAAATGAATAACCTGTTGGAAATTGTGCCATAAGGGCCAATCATTGTACTTCGATCATTATTATTTTAAAAAAAATTTCTCCATTCTGTTATCATATTATTTGCATGTTAACGTGATAATTGTATCCTTGGATAATTCATAAAGATTGTCCTAAAATGTCCCTGGTTAGTCATCTATGCGGGAGCAGAGATGAAACAAGATCAGTATGACTTTGATAAGATATGGAGATACGAATCAAAGTCTTAAGCACTTGTAAGAGTACAAGGTGCTGGATCGACCCACTATGAGAAAGCTACATGGATCAAGTCATAAGCTTTTCACATGAATAACCACGTCACAATGTCCTTAAACCTGAGGTCATCATGGATTCCTACATGAGAGTTGCTAAACTTTGAATTAGTCAAAAGTCACTTTTGACCGGGTGATGATAAAGGCTACGATCGGGCTTGATGGTTTTTCATGCAAAGGAATATGAATGATCAAGATGGAATTTGTCCCTCACATTAGTAAAGAGATATTACTGGGCCCCTCGATGAGTGAGTCTGAGAAATGTATGGCCATACTATGATGAAAGGAGTTTTTGTCTCTGTTATCAGGCTACTCAGGAATCGAGAAAGTAATGGTCAGGAACAAGATGATGACTTTATCCATGCCTTATCCTTGATCGATATATCGTGTGACAAAAGGGACGTGACATGGTTGTATGACAGGTTGCATCGTGATAACGATCCTCATATGAATTGGGTAGTCGTAATGTCTTGCTAGAGGCCACTTGCAACTTTTGGGTTAGTATAGTTATTGGCCCACTGCCAACTTCATATGGGCCTACAGGGTCGCACACAAGAATGACCCAACATAAGATAATGTTTAATTTAGGGTGGATGAATTTTATATTTATATATATCTATATATATAATATAAAATTCATTAATAATATTATTATAGATATATATATTTTCAAAATATATATCTTATATATGTGTGTGTGTGTGTGTGTGTGTTATATGATATTATTATATTTAATAATATTATATAGATATATATATTTTCGAAATATATATCTTATATATATATATATATATATATGTATATATATTATATGATATTATTATATTGTGTTAGTTTTAAATTTAATTTATTAAGTTATATTAAATTTAATAACTAACATGATAGAGATATAGTATCTCAGATTTAATTTATGAAGATAAATTAAATCTAATGGCTCTTTATTTGGATTAAATAAATAGGTTAAATTAAAACTGTTGGACAGATTTAATTTAAACTGAATTTATTTAATTAGCTCATCAAGATAATTAATTGTTAATTAATTTCAAAATTAATGATGATTAATTTTGAAATTTGAAAATAACCCTAATAGGTTATAAACTTGATAAAGCAGATATATTCATATGCACATGAGAATTGAGAGCTGCAAGTGAAAACCCCAGGAGACATTAGAGGCGCTAGCACGCAGTCTCGATTGGAGAGCATTCGTGTGGATACCGGTAGAGGGAGCAGACCTGACGTGTTGGCTCCTAGAGATCGTGAAAACTCTGAATCATCAAAAAGGTATGAATCCTTCCAACTTGGTTTAAACGTCGTTGATAGATCCTCGATTAGGATCGGTGAAAATTTTAAAATTCTTCCGTTGTGCCTACCGATCTTAACATAACCATGTGCCAATCCCTATGTCTCTCGTCCTTAACATAATAAACCTGATATGCCTCTGAGGCAAGAATATACGGCTCATCATCTTGAGAATGACCAGTGTGAATTGGCCATAAGAAATTTATTGATGTGATACCTAAGTTGTCAGTTGTGAGTCCCCAAGAAGTAGTGGTATTTGCCCAAAAACACTTGAATAGCGTAATGGTGAAACGTCCTTGGTAATTAAGTTCCACGACATCAAGAAACTTTCCATAGTAAGGGACTCCTCCTAACTGCATGTTGGCATCACTACTACATGTATAACTCCTTGTCCCAAAGGTGCCATAAACACCCGAATTTTGAGTTTACAATCCTTAATCTCATAAAACCTGCAAAACTTGAAACCATTATAATTGTAAGTTGTAAACCTTTTTGCATGGTCAAGAGGGCCGATTGCGAGAGCTTTGAAAGTTGTTGAGTGTGGGTTGTGATCATTTAGTATTCTGTGAGCAAACCAGCTTGGGAATTCTCTGTAGACCTTTTTGTCAACTTCGGATGATGTTTGTGTACAGATCCTGAGTTGACGTTTCACATGACTTCTGAATTCCTTGCAATTAATCATGGGAAACCGGCGATCATAAAATGTAAGTACAAAATGTTACGAAAGATATAGACTAACGTATGCGTGTACAATTCTTACTGAAAGAAACATTCAACTTAAGTGCAGTTAATCAAGACATATCTATATGCTTGTAACTTCTCAGTTGCTGTTAGTTTAAAGTTCTCAGTTCCTCCAACTAGTTTACCAACACGAGGGATAAATTCTCCTGATGTTGGTACAGGTTCAGGACAATCTTCTACACGAGGCGGTCGGTTGAAAGGCAGTCTCAACGTCATCAAAGTACCTTGAATAGAAATACAGGACCTCATCCCTATATAACCTTTGGCTATAGAACCTTATGGCCATGCCTTATTCCTTACATAAGATTTCATTTTCCCAAGAAACCTACAGAGTAAAGAAGGGCAGAATGATACAAAATGCTCAAAAGGGTGACTAATAAACATAAGAACTAATAATGATGCACATATATAAAATGAGTATCTCTCAATAGGATACATCCATTAATATTGAACTAGGCCAGCGAGCTTTGTTTCATGAACAAGGTGGACTGTAAGGTCAACCATCATAGTAAAAAAGGACGGAGGAAAGATCATCTCTAAATGACAAAGTGTAAGAATGATTTTAGACTGCAGCTGATCGAGCTCCTCAACTATCAAAACCTTGGAACACAACTTCTGAAAGAAAAAACAAAGCTCCACCAAAAAGATTAACATATCGAGAGGAAGTGCATTCTTTATAGCCAACGAAAGTAACTGTTGCATAAGCATATGTGAGTCATGACTCTTTAGGCCAACAACCTTTCGAGCCTGTATGTCAATACATCATGAAATGTTACTTGAATACCCATATGAAACTTTTATTTTCTTCAACGTCGTGAGGAATACATCCTTTTTATGTTTTGTAAGGGTAAACTTTACCGGCTAAAATTTGTCATGCTCATCTAGCTACATGTCTTCATGAACTCCCATGGCACATAAATCTTTCCTCACTTGAAGATGATCTTTTGACTTTCCCGATTTGTTAAGTAGCGTATATAGCACGTTATCGCATACATTTTTTTCAATATGCATGACATCAAGATTTGGCAAAGTAAATTAGAATTCCAATATGGAAGAGTAAAGAAAATATTTATCTTCCTCCATTGCTGAGGCACTGAAGTCCAGCCCGTCTTTTGCCCATCTTTTACTGCATCATCACTTTTTCCGAACTTGAAGTCAACATCCTCAAGCTGCTGTAAGATATCTGCGCCGGATAAAGTTTGAGGTGGCCCTCTTATTTCTGGTTTCCCATTGAAATGATTACGTTGCAATCTAAATGTGTGCCTTCTATGAGAAACCTCTGATGCCCCATAAAGCACCACTTTCGACTGTGGGGAAGGAGCATTGCTTCAGAGTCAAAATTACAACCTGGACATGCCAAGCCAGTATGCACATTCTACCCAGATAATGTTCCAAGACCAGGAAAGTCACTAATCATCCACATCACGGATGTACGCAAGTTGAACAATGTCTTCCCGTAGGCGTCATATGTCTCGATGCCGACATTCTACAAGTCAAACAATTCCACAATAAGCAATTGGAGATACACATCTATGTCATTACCCGGTGCCTTTTTTCCTGGAATGATCATGAAAAAAATGAAGGAGCTTTGTTTCATAGACATCCAAAGGGTAAATTGTAGGGAACTAAGACTACCTGCCAAATACTGTAACTATTGCTAAGATTCCCAAATGGATTGAAACCGTCGGTTGCCAAATCAAGTTTAGCATTTCTGGGGTCAGCAGCGAAAGATAAAAAATATTTATTAAACATTTTCTAGGTATCTATATCCCGAGGATGTCGTAATTTACTATCTTCATTCTTGTCAACCTCATGTCATCTCATGTGCTCTGCCATTTTAGATGACATATGTAACCCCCTTCGATAATCAGGCCAGGATTAGCGTTTAAGCACATTTAATTATCAAATAAGAAATTCGGGACAATTAAAAACTTTTTAAAACACCTGTACAAATGGATCTCCATTCATTTCATTCATTAAAACAAATGGCATGTTTGGTCTGTTACATATACAATATCAGAGTAAGCACAATTCCCGACGTTCACCCGAGATAATACCATTAATCCAAAGGTTTATACAGGGCATCATTGCCCATCTCAGTATCCATACCAGGGATTACACAAAACTATAGTGCTATGATCTATACAATATATTTACAATGATCCAAAATGATAACCAATTTGATATAAAACCAAAATATTTAACTAAGACTACCGCCGGCAGTCCTAATCGTCCTTTGCCACTTGCTTGCTCTTCGATCCACTTGCCCTGTCTAAAAATGTTATTTGAAAAGAATGAGATTCTAGAGAATCCCAGTAGCAACAATTTATTTATATGATGCATATATACAAAGCAAGTCACATATATCACAATGCAGCAATTAATATTTGAGACCGGGCTTTTGCCACGTTGCCTTCATTATATTCAAGATCGGGCTTACGCCACGCCCCTTTACTTTATCAGTATTCGAGTCCGGACTTTCGCCACGTCCCCTTCACTTTCACTATAATCGAGTCCGAGCTTTCGCCACGTCCCCTTCACTTTTATTATAATCGAGTCCAGGCTTTCACCACGTCCTCTTCACTTTCACTGTATTCAATAACTAATGCAAACAAGTAATGCAATACACATGATATAGGATAAAGTGTCACTACCTTTGTCTTTCCGCTCTTGAGCAGGCACAGGCCTTCTATGCTCCGGGCAAATATCAAATCCTAAAGTCAATATTAAGGATGAAGCATTATTCTCTATTCCAATACTCAATTGATTCGTTATCAATAATGACCCTTAAGAAGCCACAAATGCCTCTAATAAAACCCCTAAAAGGTTGGGAAACAATAGGTTGAAGATCTCTTTTCAAAAACTTAAAGTGCTGGAACACAGGGGTTGGCCGCGGCCAGCCCTTCCTTAGTCCGCGGCCAAAATATGGTCAGAAGGTCATCGGCCGTGGCCAGCCACTAGGAGTGGTAATTCGGGTCGGGCTGGCAGGTTGGGCCCGCCAGCCCGTTTAAAAAGTCGGGTTCAGGCTGAGAAAAAGCCAGCCCATTGTTATTCGGGCTAGACCCGATTAACCCGCGGGTTAAACGGGTTAGCCCGTTTTATTAAAAAAAAATCCTCATTCGCTCGCTGTCGCTGAGGGGAGGGCTGACGCACAGACACACACACGACACAAGTGAGACAAGTCCTCACTTCTCAGTCTCAGATTCGATTTGGTTTCGAGTTTCAACCTGCTTCTCGGGTACTCATCCCTTCTCATCTCATCTTAGCTTCTCACTCTCCAATTCTCTGTCGACCGTCTCTCACGCACCGCCGCGGCTCGCCGATCGGAAGCGTCTCTCCCTCCCTCTTCGGCTCAAGTCCTCTCGTCTCGTGTGTCATGGATCCACCGTCCGGCGAGTTTTGTGGTGGTGGTGCGGCATCTGAAATCGAACCCTAATTGCGTCCTCTGCCCTCATTCTTAACACAGTGGACTGCCGGCGTTGATCATGGACCCTCGACTGGCAACGGCGCCCCATTCCCCCTCTTCGATTTTCAGTTGTGGCCTTCATCGTCTGAAGTGACGCGTCCGCGTGCGACTATGCGAGAGCTGAGAGGTAAAAATTTCCTTCGATTTCTCTGCTATTGTAAAATTTCTCATCGATTTCTCTTCAATCGCATGTTCCTGTGGTTTTGTTAATTAGTTTTAGAGGTAAAAATTTCTCAGTTAATCTTTTCTCTGAATTGTTAATCGATTTCTCTTCGATTTCTCTGAATTGCATATTGATATTGGTCAACAAATAATGGCAGAGATAAAGGGAAATTAATCTTTTGTACATCTTAGAAAATAGTCATGATGTTGCAAGTATTGCTAGACGCTGGTTGTTGGAAAATAGTCATGAAATTAATATTAGTTATGATGCTGCATTGTTGCTGGACGCTGGTTGTCATTCACTGATTCATGGGTATCCATTCTTGAATGTAAAATAGTCATGAAATCAAGTGCATGGTTTGGTAAAAACGTGTGGCTGAGTTATACTTTGTTGTTGGAAGCATTTTTATTGATTTATATGCAAAACAAGGCAATATGGACAAATGGACAATGCACTTAGATTGTTTGAAATGATGTCAGATCATAAGGACATTGTGGCTTGGTCTAGTTTGATTGCTGGTTGTGCTAGATTGGGTTTAGGTGCTTTAGCTTTTATTAGGTTATGTGTAATGTTATGAACTGCTTTAATATGAAATGTGAATGAGTGAGTTTCTCCACTGTGACTTTGAATTTAGAATTATGAATTGCTTGGTGGAATATTTTTTTCAATTATGCTGCTAATCTTGATTTCTACATTGCATATGTGATTGTTGCAAACTTGCTTTGTGCTGGGCTTTTTGATTAATTCGTTGTTATAAAAAGATGGCTACAATTACAAATGTGAATGAGGATAAAGATAACAAAAGAAAGAATGTTGACAGTAGTACAATTGCTGCAATGGATGTTGATGATGTCGTGGCAACACAATCTGAACAAACTGCTGAACCTGACTCTTCATGTTTACGAACACAAAATAAAGTTGCTCCTTCTCCAAGTAAAAAGGCGAGGTGTACCACATCTGATGTTTAGAGATATTTTACTAAACTTGGCGTAGTTGATGGTAAAGAAAAAGACAAATGTAATGGTTGTAGGAAACCATATGTTGTGGGGAGCAAGGATTATGGCACTTCACACCTTTGACGTCATGTTGAACAGTGTAAATCACTCCTAAAATACAAGGATGTTGGTAGCATGATGATAGACCAAGCAGGGATTGTTCAAGCTAGAAAAATTGACCCGAACAGGGTGCGAGAAATCATTGCTTATTGCATCATTAAGCATAATCTTCCGTATTCTTTTGTTGAGTATGATGGAATCAGGGAGTTGCTCACATATTTAAATCCGGACTATAGGAGCATTACTAGAAAAAATGTTGTAATAGATGTCTGGAATTTCTATCTTCAACAAAAGGATAACCTGAAGAAAAAGCTTTTATTGAGTCCGAGCAGCATATGTCTTACTTTTGATTGTTGGACTGCAATAACTGCTGAAGGTTATCTTTGCTTAACTGCCCACTTTGTTGATGAGCAGTGGAATCTTAATAGCAAAATACTTTCTTTTTCTAAGATGGAGCCTCCTCACACTGGATCTGAAATGGCAAAAAGGGCGCATGAGATTTTGATAGAATGGGGGATTGAAAAGAAAGTATTCTCTATCACTCTGGACAATGCTTCTGTAAACTTTCATATGCAAAGAATTCTAAAAGAGAATTTGAACTTGAGTAATAGCTTGATATGCAATGGAGAGTTCTTCCATGTTCGATGTTCTGCCCATATCTTAAATCTCATTGTTCAGGATGGCTTGAGAGTAGCTGAAGGTGCCTTGAATAAGATTAGGAACAGTATTTTATATGTGAGGAAATCTGAGGCTAGGATGATAGAATTTAGGAGAAGGGTTGAACAGGTTGGTGGTATTGACACTTCAGTGGGTTTGAGGTATGATGTCCCAACCAGATGGAATTCTACACATGCAATGCTTGAGAGTGCACTTAAGTATCGTCGTGCTTTTGCTAGCTTAGCTCTGAATGACACAAATTACAGTCATTGTCCGACAGATGAAGAGTGGACTAGAGCAGAGACTATGTGCACTTTCCTAAAGCCTTTTGCAGTGATAACAAATTTGATTTCTGGATCATCATATCCCACTGCTAACATGTATTTCACACAGATTTCAAAGATTGAGTTGCTGTTGAAGGGACAGTTGTATAGTAACGATTATGTGATCCGGGAAATGGCTCAGAGTATGCTTGACAAGTTTGACAAATATTGAAGTGACTATAGTGTCATCCTTGCTCTAGCAATTATCCTTGATCCTCGGATGAAGCTTGAAGTGATTAAGTTCACTTTTGGGAAAGTTGATCCCTTAAATTGTCAAGCAAAGATTGAAAATATAAGGAGCAAGTTATACTTTGTTTTCAATGAGTATAGAAGTGGAACATCATCTTCATCTTCATCTTCAGCTCCACTTGTTGGAGCTGTATCAAGCTCCAATGCCAACTTGTTAATCACAGAATCAGTTGTTGCCTCTCGCTCGACTCAAGTAGATGACTATGATGTTTTTGATGTAAGTTTTAACTTCTTTACTAGTTATCACTCAATTTAATGTTATTTTGATTGTCACTTTACTATTTTGTGTTGACCCTTTATTAATTATATGCAATATAGGATTTTTTTTCATTTAAGAGTCAAGATGAGTCAACAATCGAAAAGTCAGAATTGGACTACTATTTGGAATAAGTGACACTTGATAATAGATTGGCGACGAGATTTAATGTGTTGGATTATTGGAAAGCTAACTCTTCTCGATTTCCTTGCCTTTCAAAAATGGCATGTGATATTCTTAGCATTCCAATTACAACCGTTGCCAGCGAATCAGCTTTTAGCATTGGATCTCGTGTTCTCACAAAGTATCGATCTTGTCTTCTTCCTGATAATGTTGAAGCCCTTATTTGCACTCGAAATTGGCTTCTTGGTTTTCCCTGGGATGGCAATATCTAATTCTTTAATTTTTTTACTCTACCCTTTAGAACCATTAAGAAAACTAATTATCTAACTAGCACTTTGTGTTGTTTTTGTCATTATGTGTTCCAGAGGATTCTGAGACAGAGAAAAGGGAAACTGCTCCTATTCTTGTTTTTGCTGCTTCAGATAATGCTTCAAATATCATTATTGATGATTGAAGAATGGGGAAGATTATAAGTTTATTATTATCCATCATTGTCTATTAATTTGCCTTTTATCAGATTATGTTTGTAATGAATTGTGGACCTGTGTTTATTTTGATTTCATAACATTCACAAGCTAAAATTGAGACATTAAGTGAATTGAACTTAGATGTGTCATGTTTATGGAAATTGGAAATTTGGAATGATGAAATATGTTGCTTCAAACAAGCACACATGGGCCATGGAGTGATGGATGATTGGACATTGGAGGAACATGATGAATTGCAAATATTATGTGTTTCATTGGAAGATATATATGTATATTTTTTTTGGTACAATTCATGATCAGAAACCTATGGCTTGATTGACTTCTATGCTTGACATTAATTGTGATGAATTATGAAATGCAGGTTTGTTTTTATATATATTTTTCTTTGTAGATGCTTGATGCCTTGATTGATGATGTTTTTTATTTGTTTACTTGTGATCAATTTGTTTTTTTTTGTGTTGATCCAGTTTTTTGGTTTATACTATCACAAATTGTACAATTCAAAGGTAACAAATCATTATTGGTGCAAATTAACCATGTAAAGTCCAAGCGAATTCACCATGTAATACTAATCTCATTATTTTTGGGCTGCACCCTGCACAACTTTTTGGGCCTGAACATTTTTAAAAAAAAATCGGGCTGGCGGGCTAGCCTGCCAGCCCGATCTGTCGGGCTTGGCAGCCCGTTATATGTCGGGCTGAACAATTTCAGCTCGACGGGTTGCCAGCCCGACGGGCTCGGGCTAGCCCGATTTACCAGTACTACCAGCCACTAGGGGTGAGCAACGGGCGGGCAGGTCTGACCCGTTGGTCAACCCGTGACCCGCCCGTTTAAGTTTCACGGGTACGGGTTGGCCCGTACCCGTGCCTTACCCGTAAAACCCGTATCCAAACAGGTACGGGTTAAACGGGTTCTGGTTAAACGGGTCCAGGGAACCCGTTTAACAAAAAAAACTTCTTCTTTTTTTGGGCCTCCAGAATAGGGAGCCTGTTCACACAGCCCAGTTCAGTTTTTTTCCCCCTCTACAAAGGGAGCCCATTTGACAGCTCAGTTCTTTTTTTTTTGCCATCTAGAATGGGAGCCAATTTGACAACCCAATTCTAGTTTTTTTTGGCCCTCCAGAAGGCAGAAGGACAGAATTTATTGGAACTCAAATGTCCATATTTTTTGGACTTCCAGAATATTGAGAATTTGAACTCATAAAGACTAATATACTACATAACATAAACATACCTTGAGTCTTTAAATACTAGTATACTACATAAAATGTCCATATTTTTATACCTACTGAAATGCCATAAATACTAGTATAACATGCTAAATTGCTAATGATAATATGCTATGAAGTTTAAACTTCAATGATCACAAATTCACAAGCTACAAAACAATAGCAATATAACATGCTAAATTGCTAATGCTAATATGCTATGGTGACTGGTGACTGGTGAGGACTGAGGACCCTGTTTGCAAATCTTCATTTTTTTGTCAATTCACCTCCTCCCTCCGCTTTTGCATCTTCCTCTACAAAATGAACAAAGATAAATCATGAACCATATTAATCAATGTGTATTAATATTAACTAATAAGAAGATGAAATGATAGCCAATTTTGTTGGGTGGTTTCACTGATAGCCAATTTTGTGCAATTTTGTGCACATATGAGTTGGGTGGTTTCACTGATAGCCAATTTTGTGCACATATGAGTGCCTCAGCCATCCTTAAGGATAAAGAGCTCCTGAAAGCATCTAATACTCTACCACCCGTACTAAAGCCAGCTTCTGACCAAGTGTTGTTAGTATGATTATCGTTGTAAACCATGAGTATACCCACCATCACCTAGAAATAAAACATAAGCAGCTGCAATATAGTTACAATATGAGGCAAAATATAATAAAACGGTTACAGGCAAGGCAAGAAACCAATGATTCTTCTCAGAATATCAGCATCCTAAGTAAATAGTTCATGCAAACTGCCATAGGTCCTCCAAGCTCACAGTAAGGATGGATTCAAGATGAAGCAAGAGGATAAAAGATACTGCTATCCCCTCCAGTGAAATTGAAGTTAGAGTCAGTTTCCATGTTAGCATATGTTAATATAAAACAAAGCAAGCTTCAAGCTTATTTGAGGACTGGGCTAGATCATAGTCATAGGTTTCAACAAGTCAAGAAGAAAGCAAAAATTTATAAACTGATATACATACCAGTTCTAGCACCAAGTTCCAATGCGATTGCTCCATGAAATTCAAACGAATATACTATTTTGTGTAATACAAAATCAGATAATACTAATTCTGCTCTCCAAACCTGAAGAGGTTCAATTATCAAAAAAATGAAACCATACGTAGAAATGTTATAGGAACTCAGTTATATTTATTATTACCTGTAGACCAACATTTGGAATGGATGATGTGATATTATGCTGGATACGCAAACTACAGCTATCACTTGGCACCTCTGAACATACTGAACAAACAATTTTACATAAGGATTAAGTAGCTATAGTTATCATCTAGAAAGCAAAAAAGATAACACAAAACATAAGACTTGAATCAGAAAGCAGATCGAAACACAAAAGATAAAATAGATTCACATTGCTACCCCAAAGCAGATTCACATAACACATAACATAAAACAGATTCACATTGCTACCCCAAAGCAGATCGAAAACGCAATGCTAGATCGAAACACAAAAGATAAAAATCAGAAATCAAAGAGAGAGAGAGAAGTGTAAATCCTACCGAAGAAGCAGATCCAAATGGGAGAGACCTCCTGAAGGCTGCTGAAGCAGAGGAATTCAGAGAGGGAGAGACCTCCTCGGTCGGACGGACGAGCGACGACGGCGAGTTGATTTTATTCCTCTCCTCTCCTCGGTCGACACTCCTCTCCTCTCCTCGGTCAGCATCAGGCCTTGACGAGCGACGATAATGACGAGCCGAGGTGAGGACAGCGATCAGGTTTGGGGGGACTGGGGCTTGTGGGACTGGCCGACGGCGATGAGTGCCGACTCGATGAGGCGAGGCACCGAGAAGAGCGATCTGACCGAGAGACGAGAATGATTGCTGGACGAGAGTAGATTCAGATTCAGTGTTGAGACTTGGAGTGAGTCACGGACTCACGGCACGCCGCACGGGAATGGCCGAACGGGATCAGAGAATGGAAAGGAAAGAAAACAATCAAATTCTAAAGTCAAAACATGCCCTAATCTAAATAAAACTAACGGGTATTAAGGGGGTAACGGGTAATCCGTTGGTTAACCCGTTACCCGCCCGTTTTTAATAAACGGGTATGGGTAACCCCGTACCCGTTACGGGCCCAATTCTGGGCGGGCCCAAACGGGAAAAATTAGCCAGGCTGCGGGCGGGCGGGTTACGGGTGCTTTGCTCAGCCCTACCAGCCACCCATGGGCCGCGGCCAGAATCAAGGCAAAAGGGTTTGGGCCGCGGCCAAGAAATTTCCTGATTCTTGGCTGAACTTCGAAAAATCATATCTAATTATATAAAAATAGAAATGGAGTGATTCTAAAGTTAAATGAAAGGTATTTAAGTCCTATTTCAAGGAAAAATATGGCTCATAATTTCAAATCATCACAAAAATACAGAATCACCCAAAACTCAACACTACTCCAGAACAGAGTTCTGTTTCCATCCCCAAACTTTGGACAATCATATCTCCCAGAATACGAAATGAAATGAAACAAAATATATGTCCATTTTGAAGCTTGGGATGTGAAATTTAAGACTGGAAAGTTTCACAATTTTCTGAAATCATTTGGTCATTCAAAATATCCACACAAATAAACTGCCCAGACAGAGTTCACATTGACAGCATTTTCCAACTTTTTTACCAAAGTGTCCAATGACTCCAAAATCATTAACCAAACATATTCCCATACAATTTTCCACAAGGAACACAATGGTAACCTCAAAATGACCAAATTCACAATCTAACCATATGCCCTGTTTTGACCAATACACCAAAACTAACACAAAGTTTTCAAATTTTACTTTTAATGATACAAACCAATCCATTTGTCCAAAAGACATCACCATGATCACAACATGCCAAACTCACTAAGACCCTAATTTTCGAAAATAGGGCAGAAATTCCAGAAAATCAATGCTCAACCAACAACCACAATATATATATATATATATATATATATATATATATATATATATATATATATATATATATATATCAAAAGGGAGTTAACACTCACCTCTTTCACTTTGCCAAAGAGATTTCTTGATTCTTCAACTTTCACAATCTCTTGATGTCACAAACTAATACCAATGAACAAATTACAACCATCAAAATGAAGCTCTTATGTTAAGGAAAAACTTTAAGGAAAGGTGCTTGAGCAATAGAGATCATTTTCCTTACCTTTTCAAAGCTTTTCTCCCTTCCTTTTGCTGCAAAAATGGCGCAAAGAAAGAAAAAAATGAGAGAGAGAACGAGAGAGAGAGATGGAGGTGGAGTGTGAGATAATGAAGAATGATTATACTCCCTCCATTTCAGTTTTCAAGCGCCAAGTGAGGGAAGAGAGGAGAGAGAAAACAATTAAAAATTCCCTTTGACTTTTCTCCCAATCCCATCACAGTAAACTTGCCAAGTGTCCACTCCTCATTGGCTCTCACACAATAAGCACCCATTAGCTTCTCTAATCTCTCCATTAGTCATTTTAATTACACTTCTCATTTTCTCTTAGTTAGTAATTAATTTCCCTATTAATTACCAATTTATGCCAATAATTCCATTCTTTCAATTTTCCAACAATTATGACATATTAAATAATATTGTCACCAATATACATTAATTCAACTTTAATCCACTCTAAATCACAATTACCTTCTCAATAATCCTCATTAGTCCTTAATCAAAATTTGGGGTGTTACAACATAAACAATCTTTGTAAGCATGGCTTCAAAGGAAAGCAGGTTTCTTCTTCTGCTTTTTTCCTTTCCGATTTGTCTTGTACCTCGATATGTGACATCGCTTACAAGTCTCCATGTTGTCATCGTCTCCCCAATATAGCATACAATCATTGGGGCAGGCATCAATTTTTTGATAGTTCAAGCCCAATATATTTATAACTTGTCGTGCATGCCACTTCTTGAACTTGCATCTTCGACACGGACAGACGATCTTGCCATTACATCTGGCATGAGTGAATATGAAATCCAAGAAATTTTTTAATCCGTACAAATATTTTGGAGAATTGTATGGTAACCTGATCCATGACTTATCCATAGCTACTAGTGAGAGAGAAGAAAGTATAGTGAAGAAGATGAGTGAATAGATAATTATGAATTCCTAGAAGCTTATATTCTGATTGTCCAACGTTTAGCATTTTGTAGCGATTTCCAAACCGCTACCATAACTGTTACTGCATTCCACATTTGTAGTGGTTATATGCATAAAACCGCTACAAATTTTCAACTCGTTGGCAGGACTTAGAAAAATTGTTAACCTTGTAGCGATTTTATGACGTAACCGCTACAAGTATATATTTATAGTGATTATATATTATTAACTGCTACAAAGTTCTGGTGGTTGAAGAAATTCAAATTTCAAAATTTTTCACTTTGTAGCAATTATAAGAAAAAAGACCACTATACATGTTCATGACCATTAGACAATTTAAAAAAAAAATTGGTTTTCAATTTGTAATGGTTATGAGGGTAAACCGCTATAAATATAGAATACAATGGGGAGAAATTCAAAATTCAAATGTTGAATATTTGTAGTGGTTAATACTGTAACCGCTACAAAAAAGTCAACATTTGATTTTTGAATTTCCCTCCCTCGTTGCTATACATTTGTAGCGGTTATCCTCATAACCGTTAATTTGTAACAGTTTTTAACATTAACCACTACAAATATTGTAAAAAAATTTTTTTTTTTCATTTTTGTTGCGGTTTTACAATAAAACTGCTACAAATTTATGTCATTATTTTTTTTGTGGTTAGTTTTAGAAATATAAATAAAACTATCGTAAATGTAACAAAAATTTAACAAGGCTCTGAAAATATAAATATAACTATTGTAAACATAACAAGAATTTAAATTCTGAAAATAAAATATCCAAGTTTATTTACAAATGTTTCAAAAAAAAAATATAATTGTCCTAAACTAACTACTCTGAGGTAGGGCTCCCTTTGGTCCTCCCTCAGGGGGTCCCTTAGGTGCAGCTGTATCGGGGCGCTGGGCAGAGGTAAGAGCACTATCATCATCAGCAGGAAGGGTAGGCTGGACGATGAACCGAGGGAAGGATTAACCTGTGGATGCTCCTCATCAAGGAACAGGTGACTCCACGACTGCTCAAGCATGAAGTTCGTGATATCGTGCCACTGCGAATACTAAGCATAGTAGAAATTGGCCTGTTGCTGCATCTACTGCTGCTACTGAGCCACTACAGCTTGGGTCCTGGCCAAATCTGAGCACAGCTCCTTAACAGACAAATCCCTTAGATGTCTGTGCTCGAGAGTTGCCAGCCTCAGAGGCGGCGCTTCTGCCATAGACCATGCTAGGTCTAGTGCCTATCCCTATCCCCCGCACGCATCTGGGGTGCTCAACCTGACCCAGACCCGCCTTCAAAGGAGTTGTAGGGTCCATATACCCTTATGACTCCTGGGTATGGGTCTCTCGCAGCTCAGCTTGCGACTACTGCATCTGCTCCTGCCATTTTATGAAAAGATTAATTATAAATTATTTTTCATAGTAAAGTTGGTTTAATTTTATAAACAATATAATAATGAATTAACTTATAATAGCCGCTACTGCCTGCTAAGAGGTCGGAGTCTCGTTACTGTGTCTATGGGTGATAGCGAATAACTCTTCATAGTCCATCTGACGGTTCTCCTGCTGTGCCTTCCTCTCCTAAAACAATTACAAAATTAAATTAGTATTATGAACAATAATAATATGAAATAACCAGCTAAAAGTAATTGATAACGTGAAAATTTACCAGCTCACTGTAAGTGATAGCAAAGGTTTTCGATCTTGCTGTGTGGTGGATCGTCTGCTGCCCTCGGCACCTGTATTCCTATGAGAAAACGCTTGGAAAAAAAATAATATTAAAAGTATTAAAACAATATAAAACACTTATAATTAATATAAATTATAAAATTATATATAATTAATTAATATTTTATAATTCATATTAATATTTATTAATAATATTTTTTTATATTAATTTTTTTATATCATCTAATCTAAATCGAATAATCAAAATAATCTAATAAATACATTATCTGCCCTTCTGCGCTTCTCCTAAACTGGATAAAACTCGCCCAGTCATTCTGCAGGACACTGTCCGGAATGTTTTCGATCAGCTGCTGTAGAGGAATCGTCCCATCCTTATCCATACTGTGGAAGAAACAATTCCTCCTATTCCTTCAATCGTTGTCCATCTTCATCAACGTGTACCTCTTCCGGATGTCCCGGATGATAAACCTAAGTTGTAACACCATTGAAAAAAATATATTTAAACATGACTAATTACAAATAAGACATTTAAAAATATTAATTAAATATAATTAGTTACAGAAAATATAATATAATAAAATATTATTAATTACCTGCACCACCTCGTCCTACGTCAGGTCCTTCAGCGCCTTTGGAACGTTCCTCCACATTCTGAAGTAAAGGGGAGCCACATATAATTCGAGCCCAGCTCGTTCAAGAAGTGGTTGAACAGGTGACCCCCATTGTCGATGGGCTGGTCCATGGCCTCATTCCACGGAACTATAACTCGTAGTGTCTGGTCCAAGCTGTTCAGACTGACCACGTCCAGCGTCCTCGTGGGCACGTTGCCCTACTCATCTACACAATTTACCGCACGTTAGATAAATTGCAATTCAAATTTAACATTTCAAATTTAAATATTTAATTTATTAAATAAAAAAATATATTTACCTTGGACCTGCACCTTAAACCCAGTAGACTGAGAAGACGACCGTCATGGATTGTTCTGGTCCCGCACCTCCTCCTCATCCAGGAACCTCTCCATGTCTCTAATTAGAATTGAGATCTTAAAGTCCTCGTTCACATCATAGTCACTGACACTGATCTCTCCCTCTCCCAGATCAGGCACCTGTGGTGCGATCATCTCCTGTGGGACAGTCTGTGATGGCTATGGTAAGGCTGACTCCTATGGCTGCTGTGGGAGATGGGCTGAAATGGGAGGTCACCCTCCCTCCACTCTGCCCCTCCCATTGCCCCCTACTCTGTTGCTGCTACCCTACAGAATCGATCTGGGGACCTCAGGCTCCTTCCCCTTGTCCATCCCTGAAGCCATATCAACCGTAAAAATTCAAAAAGAACAAACAAACCAATTAGTCACATTTATATGTAACATTATAATAAAAATAAAAATAAAATATGTATTTTCCGTACCTCAAGTGAGAATAATGAGAAATGCTACAGCGAAAACTCTCTGACAGACATCAGAATGCTCAGATATAAAGGAAAACTCTTAGAGAAACATCAGAAAACAAAATGGCCAAATGAGAAAATGGAAGGGGCGACGGCCTTTTATAGTTGTGGACTTTATAGCGGTTCTTGAGTAAACCGCTACGTAAATTGCTACAAAAAAGCTAGGACGGCAAAACTTTATAACTGCTACAAATGTGATGACATTTGAAATTCTATAGTGGTTATGAAAACCTAACCGCTATAAATAGGCGACCTTTGACATTTTGTAGCGGTTCAATTCGCTATAACTACTCCAAAAAACCGCTACACTATTGGTGCGGCTTAGTGGCGTGAACTTTGTAGCGATTTATATGTTGTAACCATTACAAGTGAACCGTGAAAAATTTTGGTGGGAAACGCGCACCATATTTGTAGCGGTTTTATCCTTTTAGCCGCTACAAATAATGCTGCCAATCAGTTGCACTACTTGCACATAGCTTACCGCTATAAATTTGTAGCCGTTTATGTTATAACCGCTACAAATGTCAAAATTTGTAGCGGTTAAGTGTAACCGCTACAAAATCCCTTTTTTTATAGTATATATGAGGTGCTTCCAGTTAGAAGTTCAGGTACACTGCTCTTGATTTTTTTAGCACTTCTTTCCTTCTCTTAAATTTCCTTTGCCTACTGAGTTCTGTTATATTTTGCTATTCTTTTCACCCTATTCTTATAGGAAGGATCTATTTTATTCTGGGGAGTTTCACTTCCTCTCAGCCGATGGTTATGGAATAGCTCTTAAGGACAACGTCCTTAGACATGATTCAAATTACACAGTATATTTGCAGGAACTACACCCATACATATCATGGAGGAAAAATATACAAGATAAAGGGTTTGTTCAAAATAAGTAAGTATAAATATGTGATATATATCACATCAATCCTCATTATTCACATATATCAAAAATGAAGAAGAGCACTAGTGTTTCAACCATAGCCATGATGATTGTGTTGGCGGCGGCAGTAGCAATCCACATCTTGTTGCCAAGTATTGTCGTGGTGGCAAAGGTCTACTCCATCGGAGACAACAATGGATGGCGTCCCGGAGTTGATTATCAGTCTTGGGTTGCAAATAAGGTCTTTGATGTTAGTGACGCCCTTGGTGTGTGTCTATTTCCTTTTAAGAATTTTTATGCATAAAACTAAAAAATCTTATATTTAAAATACCTTAATCATCTTCCTAATTTGATTAGATTACAGAAATTAGTTAATGTAGTTAATACGACATGTATTTTCTAAAACACTCTAATTATCTTCCTTAATTCGTGCTCCCCTTTGATTATTATTAGGAAAACATCAATAGGGGTAAATTAGGAAAAGATTAACAAATATGAAAATCCCTTTAATATAATAAATCTGTATGACCAATTAGCCAGCCAAGCCATGTTCTTTTATGGCTTGTCTCTCATTTCACTGTTCATATAAACAGTGACGGCTTGCCTTGGGCTTCGTGTCCAACCTGCATATCACCATATGGCTCCAAGCCTGTTTTAGTTATATGCTAGAGTTCCCACCATATATATTCACCTGAGACAGGTTTGTAATGGTTAGCACGTGGGCGAAGCTTTTAGTGTCATTTCCTCATCATTGAGCTAACTTCAGCTTACAAGGAACTCATTACTCAAAAGCTCACTTCTATATCTTCTAATTTTGAAATTTTAAACTCCCTCCCATTTTACAATCCCTTCCCTCTCACTCATTTTTCACTTTTCCCCTCCCTTCCCGAGGCATTGCTTCTCTTCCTCCCTTTTTGTTGCAATGATGGTTCATTTTCTCTCACCCTTTTCAATTTTCTTTCCCAGAATCCCAACCTATTTTTTCATCTCTATATCCTCCATAAAAAAACTTCTCCCTTCATCGTAACATGCCTGTTCTATAGTCCTAAGCTCACTAAAATCTACTTCCATCGCATTGCCCTCAGAAATCATACCACAATCCTCGCTGGTGTCTGATGCAGTTGCTAGTGGGGGTATTTCATTCTGATGTCACAAGCTTTCTACCATAAAAGTAGCTGATTCGAATGTGGTGATGAATATATAATGTACGATCGCCTTCTGAGTGCAAGCCTCAGTATGCCACTGTGGGTGTCGTAGTTGCCAGATTCTCTTCTCCTCCCATTGTTTGGATCGACATCGTATGGGTTTTAGAGGGGTCTGCCCTAACTCCATTCCTCTTATTCTTCATCTCTGCCAAGAGATCAGTCTTCAATATCATCTCCATTTTGGCCGATTTGACCTATGACATTGCTACTCTGGATGTAAAGGTGGGATTTCTCTGTTCTCTTTCTTCAATTTCATATTTGTTTGCATCAGGGACTGTGAAATTTTTCTAGCAAACTTGTAAGTTCTTGTAATAAAGGTTACTCGAAACTTACATTAAAAAATGTCATTCTCCTCTAATATTGAGAAAGGTGTAATTTTTCTTCATATATGACTGACATTTTCTTCATTTTTTGAAATCTAATGAAAAGTGCAATATCATCCGTTGTTTTTGAAAAGTGTATTGCATTTTTTAAATATAATGAAAAGCAAGCCCTCACTAAACTTTGAATCATTTAATGTAGTAGGTATAGTCATTAATGCAGCAGCTTCACTGGGTTCAGTCGACAAGGCAAGTGTAACAAATGGATGCCATGTTCCTGTTCCTTCCTTTAACGATGAAGAAACTGTGACGCTGGTGGCTCGGCAACAAGTTATTGCCCACTCAATATCTATATATGTAGGTATGTTTCTCCCTCCTTCCTTTTGTGTGTGCGAGGGTATGTTTCTCCCTCCTTCCATTCAGGTTTTTTTAAAAAAAAATTGTTAATATGCAGACTCAACAATAAGGTATTGCAAGGTATGGCATTTTGTGAGGGTAAATCATGAGTAGACATATAGAAAATGAAATTTTCCTATGAGAGTTTGGTCCCCTGCCAATGCTTCCATTCTTCCTCTTCCATACATGATGTTGTGTATGCTTTTGCAGATGACACCTCTACTATAGATTGGAGCAACATGGAACCTAATGGTGCAAAGATCCTGATTTTAAATCTTCAAAGTTGCAATTACACAACACCAAATTTCGTGAAGAAAATGTATCAACTTGAGGTTCTAGTAGTCACGAATGTTTCCATATTTCTAAATTAAGCATATTTGAGCTGCTTGGTTCTTTTTCTAACCTGAAAAGTAGGGGTGTCCATATGATCTCGCTCCCGGTAGTCCCATCCCGGTCCTGGCAAGACAAGGACTAAAAAATCCCAGCCTTATCGGGACCGAGAGTGGAAGATACCGAGACCGGGAAGGGATCCGGTCAAGGCTTCGGGATTCCCGGTCCCGGTATCTTATGCATACAAAATTTTTTTTGTTATGCTAATGTTTAATGGGTTCTGCTTATAATGGGGTTAAAATTGGCCCAAAACTAATAAAAACCCAATTGTAACAAAAAAAAAAAAGAACCCAATTGACAACGGTCTCAATTGGGTGACAAAAAACAAAAAGAACCTTGAGTTGATCACTCTCGTCCCTCACCTCAATCCAGATTGTTCCGGGATTTTCTTATAATGGGGTTAAAATTGGTCTTAATCCAAATTTTCTTTGTGCAAAAAAAAAATCAAGTGTTGGTGTGTCAAACTGGGAATTCCCGGTCTTGGTCTCAGGATAGTCTCGGTTGTTCTAGGACCGGGACCAATCACAAATTCTCAATCCCGGCCTCATACCAGGACCGTGACCGGGAGTGGGGGATTCCGGTTCCATTCCCGAATTTGAACACCCCTACTTAAAAGAATTAGATTGGAGAAGATTTCAGTACCTTGCTTCTTGAATCTTGGTTGTGGGAAATTGTGATAACTGGATTCTCTCAAATAAGCAATGGGAGATTTTTGGAATTAGATTGTGGTTTCTCACTCTGTAAATGATATTGTATTTAATAAAATTATGTGTTTTGATTCAATTGTTGAACCATAAGTATGTATTTTTTTAGCAGGTCTTTCTTTTTAATTTAATCTTGCATTTAGTTTCAGACCAAACTTACTACAAGTGCACTTAGTTTTGGATCAAACTCGCAAGTGCATTAGTTGATTAAACTTCTTAATTTGTTGACTCAAATATGAGAATATGGGAAATGAACCTTAAGAACAGTTATTGTCCATCAAATTTTTTATTGATTCAATTTTGGGACTGCACTTTAAGTTTTGTAGCATATATATATATGAATATTTATGACTTATAGTGGTCTAAAGATGTGGTACATGGCAGTACTCTCTGGTACATGACCATTCCTCTAAAGATGTGTGTTACGTTTCACAACTTTTATGTTTTTCATTTCTTCATGTTGGATGCTTTATCCATTGGATTTCATAGTATACGGATTTGATATTTAGATATTACCCAGATCCTTATGTTATGGAGGTACAGATAAGGGATGGGGACTGAAGATTTTCATCAGACCTACTCCCAATTTTTTTGTTTCTTCAGCTTTACAGGAAGATTCTGTCTAATATAATCCTTTTTTGACAAGAAGTGCATATTTTTGAAGTATGTACATTGATATGGTTTTACAGCTTTATTTGTTTGTTTGTCCATCTTTTCATGCGTCAACTATTAGATCTACAAGTACACATATTTTTATTTCAGCATCAACCGGTCTATGCCTGGCAGGAACTATTGGTTGAATCTTTTTTTTCACTTCCATGATCTGCGTAGATCTTTTTTTCATAGATGTTAATGCATCCTACGCATCGCGCGAGGGAGTAAATGCTTGTTATACCTAATATTTAAGACCAAGATCAACTCCATGAATATGTCTTATATTAAGGAAGAGAGGGAGTACATTGATCTTGATTGGGGTGTGCAGTGTTCAGGTATGTGGGTGGAGAGGATCATGTGTACGAAGTGGATGAAGCTTCGTTCCAGAGCTGCAGAATTCCGGCAGGTGGTAGTGGTAGGTCAAGAAGTAGAATCGACATCGTCATTTTGAGAAGCGTCAGCCAGAAATGGTTTATCGGAGATCACTGCAGGGAGGGAGAGAAGCTTGTCATTAATGTGTTTGATCCCTTTGGGTCTCTTCCTTGTCCACCAACTACTTCTTCGCCTTCAAGCTGCCCAATAATCTCCTCTTTTAATTTGCTGCTACAACCTAACAACAACAACAATAATAATAATAATGTTTGAAAGCTATTATTAGCTTCTCCAAATAAACGAGTCTTGTGCTTTTCTATTTTCATGTTCATGTACGTTGAACCCTGGAACACGCATGTACACTGTCCCTTTGTAATTTGACTTATTTCAATAAATAGTGGGAGAATATGATTTTGATCCTAGCTAAGGAAAATAATATATTGATAAGCCCTATAGCTTGTTAATAATAGCTCTTTACTTGTTAATGGGAACTTTTCTGATATTATTTCTCATAGTTAGGACCTTAATGATATTCTCCATGTGCAGGTTCATCAATTCCTTTGGATTTTTTTTAATTAATTTTAAGGTTCTTCATGACTGAAACAACGCATATGTCGAATTTCTGAAGAAAAGCTTGCTATACATTATAAAATGTTTTAAGCTATAGGGATTGAATTGTAAGGAATCAAAGTTTAGAGACTAAATTACAGCTGAATCAAAACTATATGAACTAGGTTGCATCAAGTCAAAATGTAGGAATTGAATTACAATCTAGCTAAAATTATAGAGACTAATTAGTTCTCCCTTTATTTAAATATATTTATTAACTTAAATAATGATACCAGTTATCGTATCTATTATAAGTCACTTTTCAACATATTTGATTGGCCGTATTAAAATATACATTCTTTAAAAATTAAGTAACATGCACCGACATTTCATTAGGGGTAAAAGTAAAAACTAATGATAAAAAAGCGATTAACGATATGACCTATAATTAGGACAAAGAAAGCTTCTTTATCTGCTTTATAAATAGGATCAAAGTACTAATCCGTATGAGCATATGTATATTTGTATACTTTTGTTGGGCTCCACAATTTCTATCATTGGCTGATCCTATTTATCATTGGGCTTCAGCCTTGCATTTTTAAAGAAACAAAAACACCTCATTTGTTGAAAAATCTTTAAAGTTTGACTGACCAGCACATGTCACTTGGGCTCAACGATTTCTCTCATTGAGTTTGATTGTTTTGTCATTTATAATTGGGCGCCCGTGGCTTTTCTTACATATCCCTCTTATTCTTCTCATCATTTTCCACTCCAAAATATACAATTTAAACAGAAATTTTGGCTAATAAATTTTATATATTCAATTTCTACATATCCTTGACGAGATATCAGAACTGACTGTCTGTCCCAAAAAAAATAAATAAAGAAAATTACTAAAAACCACTAAGTTAATAATACTCACACACACATGGGATTAGGCTTGAGGTTGTAACGATGGCATGACATGGTTGATGACACAAAATGTTAATATTTTTTGTAATATATTCATTAAGTTGCGTAAGGGAGAGGATAACTAAAACGTCACACAAATACACAGTTCCTAAATAGTCTGATGTATGCTTAATTGATGGACATTTTAAAAATTTCAAAGATTAAAGATTTGACCTTTAGCAGTATTGTCGGTGTTATTTAGTATGTATGTTCCCATTTTTCCCGTGTGTAGGGACTAGCATTAAGTTTTAAATATGTCCTCATTTTCCTTTTTTCTGAAACCCCATTTCATCCCATGATATTGACTTCTCCTCCCAACTTCATTTTCAGATTAAAGTTCTCTAATTTTGTCACATCCCCATCCCACTTTCTTTTTTTGAAAAAAAAAAAAAATCATCATCATCATCAATGCACAAACACATATTGGTTTTTATTTTCTGGTAAATAAATGTTTAAAAGACAGGATATATAATTACTGTTTTCAAGTCCCTTGTTACCTACTTGAACAACATTAAACTGGTTTTGAAAAGTCAATCTCATTGTGTATCATCTATCTGTTCTGGTCAGATATTTCTGTTGTGCATTACCTATTTCTAACCTAGACTTTTGAAAATGGATAATGTTAGGTCTCATGTCACTTGCCTCAAAATCAACACTACCTAATGGTTAATTACATAATTAATTTTATTATGGAATTTGATAATCATAACAAGACTTTCCAATTCAACTTCAATCAGTAAAATTGCTCTGTAAAAGTTAAAAGTAACGCCAATATGAGAGCCTTCAAATTCTGTCCTGTCAAAGTGTTTTTTTCCCCTTCAAAAAGAAAAAAACTTTAGGGTATCACTAGGTGTTATAGAGTGGGAATCACCCTATTTGCACGACATGAACTTAAGATAAAAAAAGCAAAAAAGGAAAAAAAAAAAAATGCTTTACAAACATCAATCAAACCCACTTACACATTTCAATTATACTCTTATTGTGTGTTTGGGGGGAGCGTTTGCACCCCCCAAACGCTCAATTAATCCTTTAATCTCAATTGCCCAATTGGAAAAAAAAAAATGTAGTGTTTGGTTTTAACGTTGAGCAATCGAGCTTAATTCTATCTTAATAGCTTTTGCCATAAGCTCCATTTCTTAGCTTTTACTGATTTAGCTTTTGGGGAGAGTGAGAATGGTTAAAATATTTTTTCAGTTGTGTCCAGTGTACTATCAGACTTATTGCAATTTTACCCTTAATGTACTTTTTTTGCTACAAAAATTAATTTCAACTATTATTTGGTACTTCTAACCCTTAAAATATTTTTTCAACTGTACCCAATGTGTTATCAGACTGATTGCAATTTTATCTTTAATGTACTTTTTCAGTTCCAAAAATTATTTTAAACTATTTTTTGGTGTTTTTAACCCTTTAAAATATTTTTCCACCCACTTTCTCTTACTATTATCATAAAAGTCACTTATGCTTAAATCAATCCAAACAAGTTTTATTTTTACAAAAGTCATTTTTCCCATCGCTGTTCCAAACATAAATCACATTACACAATCGAGTTTGTACCAAAATCAAAATAACTAAACGCTAAATTGAGAAATTCTATTTTTCCCATCGCTACTCCAAACACACCCTACAATGACCACTCTATTCATCCCAGTTCTGACATAATTTTGTGAATGGGGCTTCTTTTAAAAGGGATCCAATCATTAGATACAGCTAATACTCTTTCCCTTTGTCTCTCTTCTCTTACAATCTCAATTTGATCCTTTCTTTGCTTCTTGAGATTGCATGCAGCATCTTTTGATTTCATTGTCTTCATTCTCTGATTCCCTATTATTAAAGGACTCACACATATTTCTCTTTGTACTGCAAAGGTGGGGTTGACAAGAAAAAAGACAAAAAAATTTACTTGACACCTTCCTGGAAATTTCTATATGCCTACAAAGATCTGCTTAAATACTAAGCATGCCATTAATTCATTTCACCTTTATCTGTTTGTCTTTTTCTCTTATTACAAGTGTTTTTTCAGGCAACATTTTACCATAATCTTAAACTTGAAGATATATATATATATTGCAGTTTCTGATTTCAAAACTTTGAATTTTGAAGCCTGCCAATCTGCTGATTCTCTTGGTTACTTTCATGGAAACTGTTTATAATTCAACAATTGTTTGCTTATAGGACCCTCAAAGCAATTATGGTCAATAGGTCAGTGCTACAAGAAATGATATTTTTATATCCACATCAATCAAGTGGTTGGAGTAAGTAGGAGCTTCATGCCACAATATTTTTGGACCAAGAATTAGAGCAAAAGTCCCACACTTAAGTCATCCCCATTACTTTCCTCACCAATAGTTATCAATATCATACTGATACACACACACACACTTGGGCAGTGCAAAAAAGAAAAGCAGCCAAAGGGACCAACCTCAAGTCGCAAAAGCAACCTGAAAACTGGGGTTTCTGCTTCATTGAGACTTTTGACCATCTTCAGACAACTCTTTTGTTCCAAGTTCCTTTTTTTTCTCTATATATAAAAATATAAACACATATATAGTGATACAAAAGCAAGAATATATTGCAGAAGTGTGTGGGTTATAGATGGGGCAATGAGAAAGAAAGAAGAGGTGGTGTCTACTAAAAAAAAAAAAAAAAGAAGAGGTGGTGTCAAGTCATGGTTAGAAGCAGAGAGCATTACCTGCTCTGTAAGCCCCATCTTTATTGAAAGAGGATAAAGAGAGAGAGATAGACCCATTTGGGATTATGACAGAATGTGATTCATCCTTATAGTTCCTCTTTGCCACTTGCTTTGCAGGTCTATCTATCATGAGGCCCCTACACTCCCCTACACAAATTATTTGGCAAGCACCTATACATCTTTAAATTTGGTATCAAAAAATCAATCCCATGTACAATAAATAATCATTCAGTATTTGATCAAACAGTATTTTGTTCTTGTATTTCATAATCCATAGTCTAACTTCATCCCATCATCTAGCCATGTAACACTCGGTTTGGTCATTAGTTCCTGTTGGATTTCGGATCCGCCCTTGATGGGCAGAACAAAAAGGTCATATTTGAATTGATCTTATCCAAATCCTAGATATCTTATTTAATTATGATACTATAAGTGGTTCCAATATATTCATAATATCAACCACTTATCCGATATTCAAAAGGTGGTTAAGATATGAGATATTTCATATAGTAAATACATCACCCGCCTACTCTATAAATAGAGGTGACCACCATGAGTCGAAACACACTGTAAATTTCTCTCTCTGTATTTCTCTAGTGAGGTGTATCTGTTATGCCTAAATAGAATAAGCTCGATTAGTCAATTCTTTATATGAATGAGCCCCCCAAATTTATTTTCTAGCAGTTCCTATGTTTAGTGGCATGCTACTTCATGCCATTTAAGATACTTCTACCGTTTGGAATCAAAGGCAGTGGGTTTATGTCACTTTCTCAGAGAGATTGGAATTCTCAACTCTCAACACTTCAATAAGGGACCCCACTTATTTATTACATGTGACATTGTTGCTTATGTTTTTCAGACTCTGAAATTGACAGGGATATGACATAACATGTTCTCTCTTAAGTGTTAATGGATTTTCCCTAATAATGTTTATGGCAGAGAGAGTCCTTGTTGGTAGCTGCAACAAGTCAAATAACAAAATTGTAGCTTTTGAATTCAAATTTATCAGGAAGTGGCTTAAGTAGCTAATACTATATATCATGACCACTAAGACCCTATTGGAATTTGAATTGGAAAAAGCACTCTGATGATTCTGATCATCAACATCCATATCCCATGATGTGTGTGTGTGTGTGTGGGGGGGGGAAATCACAAGAAGTAGAAAGGCACAGTGTCACACAATAACTGTATCATTGCAATACTGGTTTTCTGCAGAGAGAAGCTTCTGTGTATTTCTCAGTGACATAAAAATGGCAACATAATTTGAAGCAAGAAGAGAGAGGAAGAGAGAGTTCTTGAGAGCAATAATGACTTGGGAATCTTGTTATCTGAAAAGGGACACAGCAAAAAGAGCTGAACTAAGAGGGAATATAAGGAAGGAGGGGGGCATAGGATTCCACAAAAAAAAAAACACTTTTTCTTTTGTTAGAGAGCGTGATATGGTAGAAAAGATAGGGAGAGAAAGTGAGTGTGAAGTGAAAAACAAACCCACAGAGAGCCTTGAAAAGTTTGGGTCTTTAGTATCAAAAAGAATTGGATGTGGTTCCCACAAGGAAGTAGGAATCCCAAGTAGATGAACCCCAACATTCATATAAAGCTAAAATATATATATATATATACACACACACACATTATTATATAATGCTATTGAGCTTCAATTTCTGTTCCACACGTGGGGCCTTTGCTTCTCCTGTTTATCTTTCGTATGGGATCAATCAAAGGATTTTTTTTTTTTTCTTTTTCTTCTTTTGATCTTTGATTTTAAAATTGGAAAAAAAGAAAAATTTTAAAATTGGAGAAAAAGAAAAAAGGGGTTTTGGTAGGGACAGACATGCTTAGCTTTGTGTTTGTATTAGCTAGCTGCTAATTTTTCTTTTGTTTCATGCCTCATGTCATGCTGGAAAACTCTTTACATTAGTGGATTTCACATTCATTCTTTCAAACAATGCAAAAGAATTTAAATTAATCATACCCTCTTTCTTTAATTTTCTTCAAATTCACCCCCATAAAATTTTTGGAAAATCACTGAGTTCCCAAAAAAGGAATATAACCACCAAATAACCCAATAACAAGTGAGCATCATCAACCTATTCTCATTTGTTTACACTGAAATTTGTCGTTACATGTTGTTTACTTATTATGAGATTTTTTGGTAATTACTTTCCTTTCTTGAGACTTTATAGCGATTTTCCCTAAATTTTTTCATCCGAATTAAGTGGATCTTCTTATCATTTTATTAGTGAAATTAGACACTTTGGAATTATGAACATCATTAAATGAAATTCTAAATATATCATGTCTGTATAAGATGAAAAAAGTGCTTATAAATTTGCTTGTGAGAAAAAATAAAAGGAAAATAAAGTGTGGGTGCTTGTACTGTTTGATAAGGTTGTTGAGAATATTTTGTAATAAAATACAACTTTATATGTAGGGTAAAATGCTGTCTTTTTCCGGCCTTCTTTTTGGAGCTTCTTGTCCACTTTCTTTGTGAATCCAGATTGATTTAGCTAAAAGGGAATGATGAAAGGAGAGGCCTAAACAAGTCTTAATAGCTTCTTTTAGAATGAGAAAAAAAGTATCGATTATTATGTTGTAGGTTGAATAGCCTATGATCAATTGAATGTCAAAAGACAAAGCACAAACATAAAGAGAAATTAATCTGTACTTAGGCTAAAATTTAAACACAGATCACACACTAAAAGGTAGTTCACCACCTAAAGTTTCTGTCCTTGCTACACATATATTTTTATTTTTCTTAATTTCACATCGGTAAGAATAAGTAATAATTGGGGAACATGGTTTGAGATTTAAGTGCCTTGATTATATATATTGATTCAGTACTCCCAGAACAATAAACAAAGTTGCTTTGAAAAATTAAACTTTCCATTTTAATTTAATTTGTGGATTATTTCCCTCATTGGCTTTGCCAACTTTATTTATATATGTATGTTTTGTTCCTTTTTTCCCACATGCTTTATGGTTTTGTTTTATATACAAAAAATTAAAGAAAGGGAATGATTACTTACCCATTTGTGTGAAGAATTTAGAGATCTTATTATTGTCAAAATATATCTTTTTCCAGTTGTATATATAAAAGGTCTAGAGAAGAATTGAGGACATGAATTTGGACATAATGAACACAAGCAAGATCAAATAAAAGCAAACTTTATTAGCATCAATGAGAAGTTGAAAGAGATGAAGCTCTCTTCATATTTTCTGTACTAAACACACTCATATATATAGTTCATGTATATATAATTAAGCAACATTAGCAAACTTTGGTGACTTGGGACAAAATTTGAAGATCATCGCCACTCTAATCGTAATATATATATAAAAAAATAGCAAACCTTGACATGTAACAATGAACAATGAAAATCTCACTTTATATTAAGCAAATCTATTTGCTGATATAAAAGCAGTAAGTGATTGGATTGTGAATAAGAACAAAGAGTCCTTACAAAGTTAGCATATGGTAATAAAGTGAAGCTACATAGGCAAATCGAGATTAGACCGAAAATATAATAAGTGGGTGGCAATCAAGCTATGATAAGCTCATTGAAAATTTAGTAGTTAATCATTTCTACTAACACATTTTCTTTTTGTTAAGATTATAGAGTTTAGAGAGAGAGAGAGAGAGATAGAGAACAAGAAGCCCCACGTAGCAAGGTTGTGTCTTTTTCTCAAGAAATTATTATTGTTTTGCTTCATATGTATATATAGTGCCCTAATTTTGCGCAAAAGAGAGGTGGGACAGATGATTGGGTGGCAGTTTCAGGCTTGACATGATGAAAGTGTTATAAAAAGAAGATACATAAGCCCCACTCTTTCTTATCAAACATCAATCTCTTTGGGAACTTGGGCCTCTCCACCCCTCCTTCATTAATGATCTTTTTTTATACTATCATAATTGATTTCTGTTATAAAAGTATATGTGATAAGAGAGAAGATTGATAGGATTCAGAGAAAGTCAATAAAATTTCTAAAGAGAAGTTAGAGAGAAGTTCTCATTCAGTTCAATTAAAACAATCGATTACAGCCCTTTATATAGAGGCAGAAATTTAACCCTGGTTGTATTACCATGGTCATATTTAAATGACCGTGGTTACTTTATATCGTCTTTATGTCCTTGTCTTCTTTTGCTGTCTTTATGTCATTGTCTTCTTTTACTTTTGCTTTGTGTCAAATCATCTTTTCTTCTTTATGTCAAGTTGACTGGAAGAGTAATATGAGTCAATGGACATCCACATATTTAATATTCATAACACTCCCCCTTGGATGTCCATTATAAATGTGCCTCATTAAAAACTTTAACTAAGAAAAACCCAGTGGGATAAAAACCTAGCCAAAGAAAAGAGTACATCATTCATTGATACACCGTCAAGTGCTGCCTCATTAAAAACCTTTCTAGGAAAACCCAGTGGGACAAAACCTAGATAAGGGAAAAAGAGTACAGCGTGTATCGACTCCCCCTCTTGATAATATCAGTTGAAATCTTTGAATCTCCGAAGACCAATATCATGAACAAGTTTTTCAAAGATTGTACCTGGAAGTGACTTGGTGAATAAATCTGCTAGATTTTCACTTGAACTGATTTGCTGGATATCTATTTCACCATCCTTTTGAAGGTCGCGAGTGAAGAAGAATTTTGGTGAAATATGCTTCGTTCTATCGCCCTTGATATAGCCTTCTTTAAGTTGAGCGATACATGCAGCATTATCCTCATAGAGGATTGTTGGGATCATTTTGCCAGAAGATAAATGACAAGTTGTACGTATATGATGTATTACTGACCTCAACCACATACATTCTCGACTTGCTTCATGTATTGCTAGAATTTCTGCATGATTAGATGATGTGGCTGATATAGTCTGTTTCATAGATCGCCATGAAATAGCTGCACCTCCACATGTAAATAGATAGCCCGTTTGTGATTTATCATTATGTGGATCAGATAAAAATCCAGCATCTGCATAACCAACCAGTTCATGCTTGGATACATTTGAGTAGTATAACCCCATGTCTGATGTACCTCTGAGATAACGAAGAATGTGTTTTATTCCATTCCAATGCATTCGTGTTGGTGAAGAACTATATCTTACTAGTAAATTAACAGCAAATGATATATCAGGCCATGTATGATTAGCAAGATACATTAGTGCTCCAATAGCACTAAGATATTGTACTTTTGGACCAAGTAGTTCTTCATCACCTTCTTCACTAATTTCTCGAGGTCGGAATGAGTCTTTATCCACCTTCAAAGATCTTACAATCATTGGGGTACATAATGGATGAGATTTATCCATGTAAAATCGCTCTAGGACCTTCTTTGTATAAGTTTCTTGATATACAAAGATCCCTTTCTTAAAGTACTCAATCTGTAATCCAAGACAAAATTTTGTTCTTCCCAAGTCTTTCATTTCAAATTTTTTCTTCAAACAATTAATTGCCTTTTGAAGCTCTTCAGGAGTTCCAATAATGTTGATATCATCAACATAAACAGCAATTATAGCAAACTCACTATTAGATCTTTTCATAAAGATGCATGGGTATATCGGATCATTTTTGTATCCTTCTTTCAACAAATATTCATTAAGGCGATTATACCACATGCGCCCTGATTGCTTCAAGCCATACAGGGATTTATTTAACTTAACTGAGTATTGTTCTCGAGAACTTGAATTGGATGCTTCTGGCATCTTAAGTCCTTCAGGAACTTTCATATAAATATCATTATCAAGTGATCCATATAAATAGGCAGTCACAACATCCATTGGATGTAAATCAAGTCCTGCATTTACTGCTAGACTGATTAAATAACGAAAAGTAGTCACATCCACTACTGGTGAATACGTTTTTTCAAAATCAATGTCAGGTCTTTGCGTAAAACCTTGGGCTACTAGACGTGCCTTATATCTAGTTATTTTGCCCTTTTCATTTCTTTTTCGTATAAAGACCCATTTGCATCCAACTGGTTTTACATCTTCAGATGTAAGGACTACAGGTCCAAATACTTTTCGTTTTGCCAATGATTTTAATTCTGCATTAATGGCATCTTTCCATAGGGGTCAATCTCTTCTCTGTTGGCTCTCACTAATAGATTTTGGCTCATGATCCTCATTATCATTCATTACATCATATGCTATATGATAAGCAAAGATGTCATCAACATTGACTTCATTTCTATCCCATCGGATTCCATTCATAACATAATTTATTGAGATCTCATTATTTTCACATATATCAGGTACCTGGGTCTCTTCTGGGACTACAACATTCTCTTCTGGAGATAATATCTCTTCAGGAGATGGCTCTTCTGGAGCTACTAATTTTTCTTCATTATCCTCGACTTGACCATCTAAATTCTTTGCTCCTTTTCTTTTTCGAGGATTTTTATCTTTGGAACCGATGGACCTGCCACGCTTCAGGCGTGCTTTGGATTCATTCATAGCAGGTTGTCCTTCAGGTACATCAATTTTAATAGGAGCATTAGCAGCTGGGATATGTGACTTTGTCACTTTCTTTGGGTCAGTAAATGCTTCTGGCATTTGATTAGCTAAATTCTGTAAATGAATTATCTTTTGAACTTCAAGTTCACATTGTTTTGTACGAGGATCAAAATGAGCCAATGATAATTCATTCCAACTAATTTCATTACCCAGCTGCTTGTTTTCTCCCCCTAATGTTGGGAAAAATGATTCATCAAAATGACAATCGGCAAATCGTGCCGTAAATAAATCTCCTGTAGATGGTTCTAAATATTTTATAATTGATGGAGATTCATACCCAACATATATTCCCATCTTTCTTTGTGGGCCCATCTTAGTGCGTTGTGGTAGTGCTACATGCACATATACCGCACACCTGAAAGTTCTTATGTGAGAAATATTAGGTTCCTGACCAAAAACCATTTGTAACGGGGAAACCTTTAAATAACTTGTTGGCCTAATGCGAATTAACATTGCTGCATGCAAAATGGCATGGCCCCAAGCAGAAATTGGTAGATTAGATTTCATAAGTAAATGTCTTGCAATTAGTAGCAACCTTTTAACCAATGATTCTGCAAGTCCATTTTGCGTGTGAACATAAGCTACAGGATGTTCAACATCAATTCCAAGGGACATACAATATTCATTAAAAGCTTGTGATGTAAATTCACCAGCATTATCAAGACGAATTTTCTTGATAGGATAATCAGGGTAATGTGCTCTTAATCTAATCAATTGAGCAAGTAATCTCGCAAACGTCAGGTTGCGAGAAGATAATAAGCAAACATGCGACCATTTAGTTGATGCATCAATTAAAACCATATAGTACCTAAATGGTCCGCATGGTGGGTGTATTGGCCCACAAATATCTCCCTGTATCCGTTCTAGAAATGTGAGAGACTCACTTTCTACTTTGCTTGGTGAGGGGCGAATAATTAACTTTCCCTTGGAACATGCAGCACATGAGAAATCATGGGATTGTGGTATTTGTTTACACTTCAGGGTATGTCCACATGAATTCTCAATTATTTGTCGCATCATTATTGAACCGGGATGACCTAACCGGTTATGCCAAACATTAAATTCATTAGTAAACTTCTGATTTACATTATCAAACTGCTGGTTTGTATTGGCAAACTTCTGGTCTGCATTATTGAACTTCTGGTTCACAATAGTATGTGTTTCAATTGTGCTTATACATGTGTAATACAAACCAGAAGAAAAAATAGGAAAACTTTCTAATATGCATTTTCTAACAGCAACTATATTTGTAATGACAAGATATTCCTTATTATCTTTAGTTGTTGTTTCTAAATGATATCCATTTCTGCGGATATCTTTGAAACTCAATAAGTTTCTTTTAGACTTGGTAGAATAAAATGCATTATTAATGCATAATTTTGTTCCTTCAGATAACAAAATATTAGCTCTTCCGGAGCCTTCAATTAAATTTATACTACCAGATATAGTCTGAACATTGGCTTCTCGTATTACCAGTGAAGAAAAATATTTATCATGTCTGAGTATGGTGTGCGTTGTTGCACTATCAACGAGACATAAATCTTCAGAATTGATGCCAATAGGATTCATTTTTCATAAAAACATAATTAAAATTAATATATATGATAGAAACAACTTTAAATAAAATATAACAATTAAAATTATATTAAGAAATCTGTAACATCCAAATAGTTATTATCTATATCGCCATACTCAGAATTCTCGCCCTTTTTGGTTCTTTATCAGTCTTTTCCCACTTCTGGTAGGAATTTGAACCTCCATGATATCGACCACTACCACGCCCACGTCCACAGCCACAATAAAATTCATTTGTTACTACATTCACTTCAGGGAATGGAGTTAAGCTTGTTGGATGGGATTCATGATTTTTCAACAAAAGCTCATTATTTTGTTCAGCCACAAGGAGACAAGAGCATGAAATTGGAACCTTTTTCACGATATTGCTGCTGCAGGAGCAAATTGGATGCATGAAATGTGGAGAATGTCTTTTCTAATATATCATCATCAGTAACATTTTCTCCACATAATTTCAATTTATAAGTAATTCTGAACATAACTGAGTTATATTCGCTTATAGATTTAAAATCTTGCAAGCGCAAATGCATCCACTCAAAATGAGCTTTTGGGAGAATGATCATCTTCTGGTGATCATACATTTCTTTCAATAATATACCTTTCTTTCCCAGTAATATCAAGAGCCACAATTTCAAGTTTTGCTAGGTTTATCATGGTTCAAACTAATTAAAGAAATAAATAAAAATAATTAAAATATGAAATGTAAATATTCAATACAATAACTGTAAATTCATAAAGACAATAAATAATTCATAAGGTAGGATAAGAAAATTAAAACATGTATGGCTTCGGGCCATTTAATCTCATGGCTTCAGGCCATGTATGGCTTCGGGCCATTTAATCTCAAGATGAGGAATTAACTATTATCTTCAGGATAAAAGTTGTACATGACTTCTGGCAGTACAATAAGATAAAAGATAAAAATATATATAGCTTATGGCCATATAATAAGATGAAAAATGTATATAACTTCTGGCTATATAATAAGAATGGATATGGCTTCTGGCCATATTATAAGAAATTAAAACATTATGACTTCTGGTCATAATTTCAAGAATCAGATAAGTATGGCTTCTGACCATAATAACAATAATAATAGTAATAATAATAATAATATAAAAACAATAACGATCTCCAATCTTAACCATGGAACCCGATGTTATATAACAATCGGTAAAAGTATCTCTCTAATTCCATATAGTGGCTCAGATTATCCCAAATCTATAAAATAAAACAGGATATATATAATCATTAAAGAAACCATAAGAAGATCATACCTTCTTTTAGAGCTTCGTGCTGATAACGTGTTATAAAAGTATATGTGATAAGAGAGAAGATTGACAAGATTCAGAGAAAGTCAATAGAATTTCTAGAGAGAAGTTAGAGAAAAGTTCTCATTCAGTTCAATTGAAACAATCGATTACAGCCCTTTTATATAGAGGAAGAAATTTAACCCTGGTTGTATTACCATGGTTATATTTAAATGACCATGGTTACTTTATATCGTCTTTATGTCCTTGTCTTCTTTTGCTGTCTTTATGTCCTTATCTTCTTTTGTTGTCTTTATGTCATTGTCTTCTTTTACTTTTGCTTTGTGTCAAATCATCTTTTCTTCTTTATGTCAAGTTGACTGGAAGAGTGATATGAGTCAATGGACATCCACATATTTAATATTCATAACAATTTTCATTATTATTATTATTTCAATTTTAATTTCTGGTTTTAATTATTCCTTTCACTTACCTTGTGGTATTACCAACTTAATAGATCGCCAGGGCTTGCTTGACCGTTTCTTATGTCTGCTACTTTTCTGGTATTGTACCTACTCTATGATCATGTCACTCTGCATTATAGTCGTCGTTTGTATATGTAAATCTTAAATGTTATTCCTTTCTTGTTTGATTAAAGAAAAACATCCACGTTGAAACTAAATAAAAGGAACTGATCACAACAATTCTTTAGTGATCTAGCTACATAAATTTGGCAAGATTCTGCTCATCATGCAGTAAGTCTTCATCACTTTTGTTTCAGTAAACCCGTTCAGGGTTTTATACTTATGAGACTGATTTGATTTTGAGTTGGTAATTGTCATCCTCACAACAAATACTTAATTTTAATAATATTTTTCAATGCATTGTTATAAAGAGGGGTTTATATATATTAATTAATAATCCTATAGAGATCATAAGCATTGAGAAATATTAACATCATTAATAATGGGTCCTGAGAAACCCTTTCAATTAATAACAAGAAATAAAGATGGTTGGTGTAACACCCCAAATTTTATATTCACCAAATATATTATAATTATTTGGGAAATTCAATAAAATGGTGAATATTCATGAATTTGGAATTTATGAATTTCATAAATGTTCAATTTTATGGAAATTGGGCAAAAATAATTATGGAATTAATTTGGGTAATTTAAAAAGCCCAATATTAAGGTCCAAAAATGAAGGAATATTAGATAAAATATTTGGTCCAAAAATAGATGAAAATTGGCCAAGGAAAAATAAGGGAAGAAATTGGATTAGAAAGATAATGGCAAAATCATAATTTTGTCAAAATAGCACAAAATAAATTATTTTTCAATTAATTGAAGTTAATTTCAATTAATTAAGGAAAATAAAGTTTAAAAATATATTTAGAATATTTTGGTCAATTTAATATGAATTTATGGAAAATTTAAGCAAAAAGTGCAATTTTGACCAAAATTGAGACTTTACGTGTATACGTAACCGGAACAAGTTGTGAAGCCAATTGAGACCATAGGGAGGGACCCCTAGGTGTCTCCTACATGTTGCAAGAGGAAGAAAATATTGGTTGGGATTAATGAGCTTGGTTACACATACATAGGGTTTATTTGCATAAAAGTGATTTTTGAAAGTTTTGGAAATTGTTAAATAATTAATGTATAATGTTATATATATTATAAAACACATATGCATCTTCCTCCTCAGTCCATTTCTGTCGCACAGCAGCTGAATGAGGAGTGAGAACGTTGAGGCTTGTAGAGAGAGAAGGGAGAAGAAAAATCACAAGGTAAGCCGATTTCTCCGACGATTTAGCTCCTAACGCGTGTAACTCCGATCCTAAGCTACTCCTCTTTGTTCTTTAAGGTTTGGAAGCTCAAAATCTGTTGTTGAGCACTTAGGGTTTTCAGCAATATTTGGGGAAAAACTTGTGGGAGCTTGAGGTAACTTCCAAACCTTCGTATATTGTCTATTCTGGCTGCTGTGGGCAATTTAATCGGTGAAATTTCGCCGGATTGCCATTGGTTTTAAATTTTGGAAAAGTATGTGCCTAAGGGTTATGCTGCCCAATTTTAGTTCAAATGGTTGTTATAACTCAATTAGATGGTTAATAAAGTGATTAGGAGTAGAAAGGAACGCGTTTACGGAGCCGAAATCACAAAACATTGATTTTGCCCGGAGGACTTCATAATTTCGGTCAGGGCTAGATCTAGGGGTAGGAGTTAGATTTTCAATGATTTGATGATTCCATTGGATTCAGTGGCCAAAAATAGGTGGGGTTACAGTTGGGCACTTTTTCAGAAAAGGCTGAGAAAGCATAATTATGGAAACGCCCCTAAAACCCTAAAAGTAGGGCTGCCAAGGGAAATTTCGTAATTTGACATTGAATTTGGTAGTTTTGAGTCCGGAAATGGATTCCTTGGATGAAAATACGTCAGGATAGCCCTAGTCAAAAATTTGGAAAAACGTGCCATCGGGCCGGGTACGGCGGGGCCGGGGTCCCGGGGGCATTTTGGTAAATTTTCACCATAGGCTAATATAACCACAAAAAACACTATGGAAGTGTCTAAAATGATACTTGGATAGGTTATGACATATTTCTTGTATGTTTGACGTTTTAGGACCGAGTTGGACGCCTATAGTTGACACGTTTTACGAGGCGGGCCCTTTGAGACAAGAAAGAGGTTAAGGTAGGGACTAATATCTCTCATATACTATGTGACTATTTGTATGATGCGTGTTACTGTATTTTGTGATCTGAACACGTGCTGGAGGCACATTACCTAGCTGTGGTCTAGGACCTAGCTGAGGTACACTGGTCTTACCTAGCTATAGTCAAGGACTCGGCTGAGGTACATGCAGGGGTTTCAACGGGTTAGTTGGCCCTGAATTTTGTGTACACACACGAATGATATGAATTTTCATTTTACTTGATACGGTGCATTGCATATTTAATTTTCACATTTTATATGTTGATCGTATGTTTCTACTGAGATTCCTTGGAATCTCACCCCTTTTTCTAATCAAAATGTCTCAGCGGGTGCCAATGGCTTGAAAGCCAAGGATGCAGAGAAGGGAAACTGACGGACACGTTTCCCAAGATGAATACAGTGGTTGTATAGTCTGTATGTGAAATAGTTTTGGGAACATACTGTACATATTTGTCATTATTATCGACTTCTGCTCTGTTAATGACTGTCTGTAAACAAATACTTATTATCAGTATAACTGTACTTTTCTGTTTGCCTATGGAACTTGTTCATTATTGCCCTGCGCATATCAAAATGGAAACGGGTGTTAACAGTTGGCCAATGTAATTATGCCCTAATAGTATAGACCATTTCTTTTGTTTTACAATTCGACGTGGAGGGATTAGCTATAGCTATATAGGAAAATGCCAATTCAAATGGTGGTACCAGTCAAAGAATTTGCTGTAAAAGTTCACACAAAATTGGCGACATATAAGGATTTAAAGGTGATATGTAATAACCAGTAGTTTATTTTCAAAGGGCCCCTTGAATAATACAATGCAATTAATTTCCCCTAACTTTGCCAGTTCATGGCTTGGCCATCACTATTATTATTATATATGAAATTGAAACCTCACAAAAACAATATATTTAGGTAGGAGCTTCATGGTCGCACTAATGCCAATCCACAAGGACCCAACATTTTCCTCTCCCTTAAATGTGCCATATATATTTATATAATTATATCAACAAAGTCTAGCTGTGATTAGTACAAAATGTAGAATTGCTAGGACCATATATATTCAAAAAAACTCGCCGTTTTTCGGCCCCATATGATTGAACGTTTTGAAATTATTCCATTGTACACATGCACACGGGACGACTTGTAGTATTTGTGTGTTTGTGTGTGTTTTGTGAGGGTGCCCTATTTCTACATATATAGAGACATATAATTAATGGTTTTGTTGGGTCCTACTAATCTCAGGCGTGAGATTTTGTCAAAGATTATAGATGAGTGTTGCGTTTCAAAATACAACTTTTTACGGGTTTTCTGATCTTTAATCGTGATCGATCACTGACACGCAAAAATAAATAATGAACATATATATATATATATATATATATATATATATATATATATATATATTTGATGATTTGAAAATAAAAAAGAAGGCGATAGATATAGCTAGGGTTTGTAGGTAGAGAAGGGGTGAAGAATAATGGACAAGTAAGAAAGAATCAATAGCCGAAAATGACAAATTCATGGCATAATGGAAGGAGAGGAAGGAGGTGGCAGAGTTTTCACCTTTTTGAAAATGAAACAATGTTTGCTTTCATACGTATATATATTATATATATAATCATATATTTCTCTATCCATATTCACGTTGTGTCATGTTTTTTAAAAAACTTTGAAAGATGAGAGAGAGAGGGAAGCTTTATGGAATTGGGGTATTTACATAGGTCTTTGTTCTTTCTTTTTGGTTGTGGGTGACCTTAGTTACCGTCTTTAATGGCTGCTTGTGGGACAAAAACGTCACCGACTCTCGTATTTTAGTGGACTATGAGTAGCTAGGGTCAGTTACCATACCGATCTTTTTGAAGCCATCTTCTTCTTCCTTTTGTGTATCTTGTTGGGCCTTCACCTTCAGATTCCCTCTCTCACAAAAGTTATCTCTTTTATGTATAATGGGGCTTCACTCACATGACAAAAAGAAACCTATTAGGGTGTGTGTGTGTGTTTCATATTCTTCACTTAATTAGTGCTTAGTTACTATTTTTTTTAATTATCATTCAATTTTCGCCCCATTAATATGATATTATATATGCTTTAATATATTGGCACATTGTATAGACTTGGTTAAAAGATAAAAAGGGTGTGTGTGATGCGACATTAAAATGGTCCAATTATATATATATATCTCACCAAGCCCCTAATTTGAAGAATATATCTCCTCACCCTTTTGTGTTTGGCCACGTAACCTATCCTAATCCTTAAAGTAAGACCAAGCGTGCTTCGGTCATTCCTAGCTCTTTCAGGTAGCTTTTCCCTACAATTTTAAATTATTTGCATTTAAAAGAAAATATTAAATTATGTATATTAGAATAAAGAAAATTATTTTTTTAGTAACATTCAGCACCACAATTTTATTTATGGCGTATCCGGCCAACTATGTGATATTATTTTTATTATACATCTAACACTCCCTAACATTATTGTCTTGTTAATTACATGCAGCAGTACCTTTGTCAGAAGCATGCGAGGTATCATTGTTAATTACCTTAAAATATTTTTTCGTAGAATGTTTTTCTCACCTTTCAAAAACAGGACAATGTGTCCTCCCAACGTGAAAATATTATTTGGGAGAATTATATTTAGGTTTTAAGAAAAAATAAATAAATGAAAAAACGGTATTTAGAAATTATAAAATGAAAAAATAATCCTGTTAACAATTTTGGGAGCCTTTATTGACAACTCCTTGAGATCATTATTTCATTTTATAATCCCCAGATACCATTGTTTCATTTCTATTTTTTTTTTGGGCCCTTAATGTAATTCTCCCATATTACTTTGACATCATAAGCTGCGTTTGACCGTAATTTGCTGTGTGACTTGGTTTCTCAATGTGAAGCTGATTCCTGTTAATTGCAAGGTTATTGAAATCGGACCGGACCGGCCGGTCCAGCCCGGAAAACTGTGAACCGGCGGGTTGGCCGGTCCGGTTTCCAATTTAAAAAAAAAAAAATATTTTCTTTAGAATTTCATACCAATAAACCTAAAATCTTCAATTTCTCACCGGTTTGACCCCGGTCTGACCCACTGACCCTTAACCCAGTACCCCGACCGGTTCAGTACCCGATCCGGGTTTTAATACATTGGTTAATTGTAATTTAATTTCAAGGTTCTTTTTTCTGGATTGTTGATTTTTGACTCATTGTAGATTGTGTTCTTAACTATTATTGTATTTTGCAACTTTCGCTGATGTTGTAAAATTACCTAACAAGGTTTTCCTTTAATTTTAATTCTGATTATTGTGTACGTAATCCAGGAAAACAGATTTAGTTAGTAGCTAGTTGGAATATCAAAGTTTCATTGCATTTGTCTTATCTTATGAATTGGACATTTTGACCTCCATCTCAGTTACTGGCTTTATTGGCGAAGGATGCCCATAAAGTTTCTTCTTATCCAATTTTAATTCTCTCTGCATTGCAGACCTTTTAATTGTTGGTTTTTCTAAATCTGTTTGTATTTTTATTTTGATGGTTGTTCAATTTATTGTGTTTGAGACCTTGTAGTTTTTGTGCGTTTTTAATGTAATATGTTTCTTTGTTGGTAAGAAAAAGGGCTAAATACCCTCCTCTTCTGCTGGGACCTGGCTTCCCTCCACTGTTAGGTCCATTCATTGCCCAGTATTTTCTTAAAACTATACTATTTTGGCGTACTTTTGAGAGAAGGATGGGGCTGGATTTTTTTTTTTTTTTGTCTAAAAAATGGTATTTATTATTTTGAAATATTTTTTTAGACGTATTTAGTATCTTAAAATATTTTTTGAGTAGCATGTAGTATCCTAACATAATTTTTAGTGATTTTAACAAATTCAATATTTTTTCAGTTGTACTCAGTGTGTTAGCAGACTAATTGCAATTCTATTCTTAATGTATTTTTTTCAGCTCCAAAAATTACTTTAAAATATTTTTTGGTGTTTTTAACCCTTTAAATTTTTTTTTCAGTTGTACCCAGTGTCTTAGGAGACTGATTACAATTTTACTGTTAATGTATTTTTCTTGGTAGTTATGAGTACCCAAAACTTAGGATATTGGTTTATTGATTTTCACCCACTTTAAAATATTTTTCCAGTAACACCTAATATTTTAAAGTAATTTTTGGAGCTGAAAAAATGCGTTAAGGGTAAAATTGCAATCAACCTGCTAACATACTGGGTACAACTGAAAAAATATTTTAAGGGGTTAAAACTACTAAAAATTATTTTTGAATACTACATGCTACTAAAAAAATATTTTAAGATACTAAATATGTCTATAAAAATACTTTAAAATACTAGATACCATTTTTTCAAGGGAAAAAAAGTTCAAACCCATTCTTTTCTCAAAACTACACCAAACCGGTGTAGTTTTAAGAAAAGGACGATCAGCGGATGGACCTCGCAGTGGAGGGAAGCCAGGTCCCTTGGGCAACAATAAGAAACACTCCAATATCCTAACTATAGTACTTGATATAAAATTCAGCTATTGTTTTAGAGGGATTGAGGAAACTAAATAAATTACTTTAAAGTATTTATATTTATCTTTTTTATACTAAATTAAATTGTTTGACTTATGAATTGATATATAATCAAATGATATATGTTATATATTAGGATTAGCTAACTTATTTAACTTCCTTAATTTCTCTAGAAAAAGTCAATTATATCTTATATTAAAAATCCGAGTATGTACGTGGCATTAATGTGTAGGGCCCATCTTACGTGTTTAACGTTGTCTGGCTCTTTTAGTTGTTTTGGGTTACATAATGCCATTTATAAAAAAAAAAGTTGGAAAAAAACATTGCTGCAGAAAATACTTCAAAACATCAATTGTGCCTTCACTAACTACTCTGGTAGTAAAATTACAGTTTAACTATATAAAATATGTTTACAAAAGTCGTACTATTCATAAAATGTTAAATCACATTATTCGTGATTCTTAAATATAAACTCTTGCTAAACCTTTCAATTTTATTTTTTTAAAAAACTCCCCGCGTATTTTATTTTGTATGTCTTTGATGTTAGTTCACATTGTCAATACCCATTTTCATTTTGATAATCGAAGAGTAATAAAGATGGAATTTAATGGACATACAGAAAAGTACAATTATACTGATAAAAATATTCGTTTACAATTCTGATATCGTTCGTCAACAAAAACAGAAAATACAGCGGAAACTTAATATTTACAATTTTTACCAAAATATCACAAAATAGAATAATTATGATCACGTTCTTGTCTTTGCCTCGAAACACGTGCCGTTCACTTTCCGGCGTCTACGTCTTCGCCTTTCGGTCCACTAGCACCCGCTGAGATGTTTGTTTAAAAATAGGGTGAGATTCCGGAGAATCTCAGTAGAAACATGCTATCGTTCATAAAAAATGTAAAAAGTAAATATGATATATGTCATGTATGCACCAATTAATGAACATTAAAAACATATCATCTGCATGTATACATGAGTAGGGCCCAGCCCCACTATTCTGCACCGGTTGGGTTTTCACCAACTCCAGTGTAAGTGCCTCTGACACTTCTGGCCCTTTTATGGGCAAATCATGTTAATTAATAAAACGCATTTACAAATATTGGCATCCACACAATCATATAACTATGACATAGTGTATGAAGGATAATGTCACTACCTCAAAGCTTTAATATCCCATTTTTAAATGTGTCTCAAAAAACGTGTCATATCCGGCCTCCAAATCGGTCCTAAAATATTAAATATACCAGAAATAGGTCATAACCTATCCAAGTATCATTTTAGATTTTTTTCATAATGTTTATTGTGGTTATATTAGTCTTTGGTGAAAATTTACAAAAATGCTCCCGGGAACCCGACCCGGCCCAATGGCACGTTTTTCCAAAATTTTTACTAAGGCTATTCTAACTTATTTTCGCCCAAGGAATCCATTTCCGGGCTCGAAATTACCAAATTCATTGTCAAATTACGAAAATACCCTTGACAGCCCCTATTTAGGGATTTCAGTGGCGTTTTCGTAATTATGATTTTTCGGCCTCTACTGAAAAAGTGCCCAACTGTAACCCCACCTATTTTTGTCCACTGAGTCCAATGGAACCATTTATTTCATGAAAATTCAACTCCTACTACCATTTCTGGTCTGACCGAAATATTGAAGGGAAAATAGAAAAATGTAGCTTTTTGTTATAGCTTCCAAACTTGTACTTTTTCACTTCTAATCTTTGGTTAACTCATTTAGAAACTTCTTAATCATGATTTAAAGGATTTTGAGCAGCATAACCCCTTAGGATAATGACTTTTCTCATTTTACAACTCAACCCAAAAAGTCACAAAACCAAACAACAATCACCAACAACAACTTCAATACACTAAGAAGTTGAGATTTTGGAGATTACCTCTTGATCCTTGGTGTTTCTCTCTCTAGGACGTCCTCTCTCTATCCTCATTGAGCTAAGAATGAGTCTTCAAGATCATAGATTTATGAAGAAACATGGTTTAGAGAATGATCTAGGGGAAATGTTACAAGGAAAGCTTAAGAATCAACTCTTACCTTAAGATTTCTTCTTCCTCTTCCCTCTAGCTCTTCAAAGTTTCTCCAAACTCTCTCCCTCTCTATGTTGAACGAAAATGCATGAAGGGAAGGGAAGATAAAGCCTTCATAAAAATGCTCCCTTGATTCCCAACCATTGATCTCATCTAAAGTTGTTATAGTGACACATGCCAACCACCATACTTGCCTCCATGCTTGCACCATACTTCCCTTTTCTATGCACTCAACCTTGTCATACTTCCCTTTTGTGTACACTCAACCTTGATTATCGTTTCCTTCTTCCTTGGTTGGCCAAAAACGTGCTCCCTCTTATGCTCAAACTAAATCAAGTGTTCCTTCTATTTACTCAAGTCAATTGGTACAAAAGTTGGCTACCTAACCTTATGACATAAGTAAGGACTTATGACACAACAATTATCTCCATCATCTTTCATGTGGTGTTGACACTTGGTCTCATTGGATTTTGACACTTGTTTTCTCCTCCTTCATCCCTTAATTTCTAAAATAATTAAGAGAAAAAGGAAGATTACTTTATTTCTTAAATTTTAGGAATAATGCCAATTCTGGCAGATTTTCTGCCTTAACTTTGAAAAATCATAACTAATTTTGTAGACATCTTTTCGAAGCGATTCCAAAGCCTATGGAACCCTCATTGAGTTTAGTTTCAATGAAAAATATGGAATTTTACTGGACAAGATCATATTATTCCCAGATTTTCAATATTTGATCGCTGCTCCAGAAACTTTCCAGATTTTCTAGATTAATTTTAAAAGCTCATATCTTTTTGTACATAGCTTCAATTGAGTCATATGACCTATCAAATTAAATATTAGAATATCTACTTCCATTCTATAAAATTTCATAATTTTTGCTCATCATTTGATCTTCCAAAACCACATGACAAACTCACTACCTCACAGGCGATTTCACTGAAAACACTATTCAACTTTCAATTTTTCAATATTTAATTCCTTTGGCCTTAAATATTCACCATTTCATTGAATATATATAATAATTACTATATATTCTTGGTGAATAAAATTTGGGATGTTACACACATATTTCAATATAATTAAATATTAAAAGAATACTTTTAAATTATGATATGTTGTGTAGCTTTTAAGCCTCTTTTATAATTGAGAAAATGATAAGAAAATATTACTTAAACTTTAAAATCTCAAATCAATAATTTTCTACTAAAAATAAATTGTTATACTTGCTATACTTTCATAGTTGATACCTATACTCTTGTACCGGGGCAATTTGGCTTGATTGTTCTCATCATATTTCCTTAATGTGACACTGTTGATTATTGCTCATGGCTGCTAAAGTGTATTCTCACATACAATACAAGGAATCATCACTTTTGTTCATGAATACAATTCGGCACAAACAGAATATTTCTCTACATCCAAATTCAGTCATTCAAGAAAATTTTGTTTCCTTTTTAGTTTTAGCTTTATCTAGAAGTGATCTGAAGAGCTGCTTGCCCTCTACTTTTGGGACTTGCAGTTCTAAGATTCTTTTACATAATGTGTTAAGGTTAGAAAGTTTTTCTTTAAGGGTTGAATTGTATTTAGTTATTTTAAGAGATTTGGAATAAGAAGTTTTCTTTTTGAGAGTTGAGTTACTCACGAGCATGTATTCGGGATAGAATGCAGTCAGGTTGCAAGAGTCTGATAATCTCTTGTAGAACCTTTTATAGTTAAAGATTTAGAGACGAGTCCTTCTAGAATATTAGCTGATCAATTCCTATAATTTCAGGTTTTATCTTATAAATCATGCATCATAGAGAATGATGGATAGTTATAGTTCGTAAATAGATCAGTGGTTGAGGAGCAAGTTTAGCCATCCGCATAATTATAATGCTACATAAGCTTTCATTATATCTAATACTCTTTTTTATTCTAAATATAAGATATAATTGATTTTTTTTTAGAGAGATTAAGGAAGTTATATAGGTTACTTAATTATATTATATGTTGCGTATCCTTAAATTTTATATTAGTTTATTAGTCAAGCTAATTAGTTTTGAGAAAAAACTAAAAATATTCTAAAGTGATTTAATTAGCTTCCTTAATTTTTTTAAAAAATTAATTTTATCTTATATTTAATATCAGAAAAAATCCCATTTTGATCTTTCAAAACAACATATATTTTCATGGCAAAAAAAATAACAACGTATATTTACAATCCCTTTTATAGGTCATGGTGTCATTTTCATTGGATATGTTGTAATTTTCTGTTTTTTTATTTTTGCTCTATATTTTCTTTAAAACTTATTGCAGATGATGGGATTGAAAAGACATGCTATTTTTTCCCATCATTTATAATATAAATAAGGATATGGATTTGCTGGGCCCATCCCATCAGGATGACTTAGAGCCGGTAATACGGGCTCAACCCGCGGGCTCAACCCGCGGGTTGCGGGTTTTGACAGGGTTAGGGTTGGCTATTTTCAGGCCCGCAAAACTGCGGGTCGCACAGGCCCGCACCGCTTAACCCGCGGGTTGGCCCGCGGGTTTGCGGGCTGGCCTGCAATTTTTTTTGTTTTTTTTTATTTTTTTGGCCCTCTTGTTCAGTTGGGCTCGGCTTGGGCTTGGAGTGTGAACATGATCCCTATTCCCTGCAGGTTTGCTCCACGCGAGTGACACCACCACGCGGCCCACAGCTCCACTGCCTCTACACTCTACAACCCTCAAGATCTCAAATTCTCAATTCTCATTTCTCAACTCCTCGACCAGCTCTACCAGACGGCCAGACCTCCACATCGGCATCGCGATCGCCCCCTAAACCTAACCCTAAATGACAAGATCCGGACGGCGCCTTCCTCCCTCGCCTTAGCCCGTCTCCCTGTCGCCCGTCGCCCGTCGCCCTGTTGCCCGTCGCACGTCGCACGTCCTGTCGCCTGATCCGGACGGCGCCTTTCTCGTTCTCGATCGCTCAGCCATCGTAGGGTTCGTAGCTCCGTCCTCTGCCTTCGCCTTTCCAGTTATATATTTATTCCATAATACCTCAGCTCTGGCAACAGAGTTCGTGTACTAGCGTGGCGCCGTCGTCGAAACAGTCGACGTTACACACTTACATGGCAGAAGCAGAACCTTTTTTTTTTTTTGGGAAATTAAACTTCAATGCCACATACTAGTAATTTATTGCATTTTCAATTGGGTTCCCGTAACTCAAGTTTGCAGATCCCTTCTTGTGCTTTCAAATGGCTGTATTACTTTCGACCAAAAAAAAAAGGCTGTATTACTGTTTGGTATACTTTCAAATCGTTTGGAATTGGGAGTGGATTTATCATCATTTTCTTCATGTATTGTTTTGCCCAAACTGTTGCAAGTCATTCTTTTGCTTTGTTTCGTATTCTGATAATATCACCAGAATCATATGGAGGATCTGATGTGCCTAAGACATATCCTAGATGAGAGAACTATCATTGTAGCAAGTTTAGCTCTACATATTTTACATTGGCTTCACTTGCTTAGTGTGACTGTGTCATTGCCTCATTAGTATATTTTTTTGCAGTTTATTATAAAAAGAAAAAGATGGATTCATGTGCTGTGCCTGTGAAGAAAGGTCAAGTACTTTGGGTTAATCTACAAAGTAGTGAAGAAACAGTTGTGGAAGACCAAGCTTGTGACATTCTTAGCATTCCTATTACTACAGTTGCTAGTGAATCAGCTTTTAGTATTGGTTCACGAGTTTTCACAAAGTATCGAAGTAGTCTCCTTCCAGAGAATGTTCAAGCCTTAATTTGTACTCGTAATTGGATGCTTGGTTTTCCTAGTACTGGTAATATCTGCCCATTTAGTATTTACCTTATATCTACCAAAATACTAATTTTGTAATTGAGCAATATAGGAAACTATGAACTATTAATCTAACTGTTTTTTTTTTTGCATTTTGTGGGATGTGTGGCAGATGGATTTGAGGCTGAGGCAAAGGAGGAAACTATTAATGCTTCGCCTGCTTTAGATGCTACTTCAATTCAGAATTCCAATAAATGAAATGGGTTAGGCAACCAGAATTGGCATTTGGGAACCAGAATTGGCAACCAGAATTGTATTCCCCCACAATTCATCATTTATTTTAGTTGATTGTTCCCCTTCCAGGACAATTCATCATTTGTAGACCTCAACTGGCACTTGTTATGTATGTTTTGAAGGATTTAAAAGACTTTCATTTGAATTATTTAGGCCCAGCGCCAGCGAGCTGTAATGTATTGTATATTAATATGGACTTGTCATTAGTGAATTTCTAACTTTACTACCTTCTGTCAGTTCTGTGCTAATTAGGGAAAAGTGATAAAAAAAAAATTTTGTGCGGGCTGCGGGCTAGCCCGCAAACCCGCAGCCGCGGGTTAGGGTTGGTGTTTTTCCAGCCCGCGAGAGTGCGGGCTGCACAGGCCCGCACCGCACAACCCGCGGGCTAGTGCGGGCCAGCCCGCGGGCCGCGGGCTGGCCCGTATTACCAGCTCTAGGATGACTTGAGGAGCGACATAGGGTACTTTAAATCAAGAGGCCACTTTTGGCGGGAGATTTGGGTGTCAACTGTCAAGACAGGGTCCAATGAGGTGTCCATTTTTGGTGTTTTCCCGTTTTGGGCTCCACCCCCCACTTACTTACTTACTCCCCCCCCCCTTTTTTAATTCTTTTTAACATTTTAAAAAAAAAAACTTCATTCATCATCAATGCTGTGAAAACCGGAACAGATCTCACGGTCAGACCAGTTGGACCGGTGTCTGGAAGTGTTTTTGACTTATTCAGCATGGTTCAACCGTTTCATTATTTAGATCGTTTCAGGCCGCTTCAAACTGGTTGTTGAGCCGCGAACCGGAGTTGAACCGGAAACCGTTTATTAATATTATTGGCATGTTATTGTTTCAATCTATTAGAAGTTAGAATTTAAGAAAGATGATACATATAAGCTTTTGTATATATTTATTTTTAAGTAATGTTTTTTTCATGTATTTTTTATATTTATATAATTATATATATGTATAATATTATTTTTATTTAATTATTATGTTATGATCCGACCGTTGATTCAGCCATGAAACCATGATCCGATAGCCTCTTTGATTGCACGTCCCATTCGAATTTTAAAATATTGTTCACCATCCAGATTTCTCACTCATGCTCCTCCTCCTTTTCTTAACTATCCAAGTGTCCCGCGCACGTCTTGTCTACGTGGCACAGTTGAACTGGTGGGTGTATACAATCACCTTTTTCTTCAGTTACCAATGATTTATTATTAATTAATAATCCCAAAAAAAAATATCATATAGGTTTGGTACAATCACACATGTAAGGGTTCTAGCTCCTAATACTATTTTTAACATTTAGCACTTGGGTGATTTTCTATATGCTAGGGGATTATTATATCTATTGATTATTGAATACTCATTGCCTAGTTTTTTTAATAAAAAAGAAAATTATTTAGCATGCTTAAATTATTAAATTGATAATTAAGGTTGATTAATTTATCATTGGTCGGCTATTTTGAGGCCCACAGCATTTCAAAATTTGACGAATAAAATGTTAAATTATCATAAATAAAAACAAATTGTTGGCTAGCTTGTTAGGTTAACGAGCATGGCCTACCCGTGCGTTGCACGGGAGCTCTTACTTAATCAAGACCGCTCAAGGAAATTATTGAGACAACACCCATTTTCCAATCATCAAATGCAAATCTATTGTGATGTTGGAAAATAAATGTGTTAAATTCACTCAGCAAATATGCCAAAGAAAATTAGGTCATCCAAACATCTAACAATTATTTAAAAATAACTTGGTAACATTAAGTATACAACAATGGTCTTCGTCGACATTAACAAATAAAATTACTAAACAGAATAAAGGAAACATTAAATGCAGAGCATCCTATGAGAGTGCATCTACATTCCAGAAAACCTCCTTGTAAACGACGTTCTTGGTTGTTGGTTTGCCTCCAGACGATTGATCTTCCAGTACAATCTTCAAACCTTCCATGCTTCTTACTCTGGACAGCGCCACATAGAGTTGTCCGTGTGTGAAGACGGGCTTTGAAAGATATAATCCAACATGTCGTAATGACTGCCCTTGACTTTTGTTAATTGTCATGGCAAATGAGAGTGCTATTGGAAATTGTCTTCTCTGCATGCGAAATGGCCATCTAGATTCAGAAGGGTTCATGTCCATTCTATGAATGAGTACTTTCTCATTTGGCTTTGATCCATTCAAAGTGATTGCTTCAATGACTTTCTTCCCTATCATAGAAACTCTTAGACGTGTTCCGTTGCATAATCCAGCTGCTTGGTCTATGTTCCTGAGCAACATAATAGGGGCTCCTACTTTGAGAATAAGCCGATGCGGTGGTAAACCGGAGGAATTGATTGTGTTCAAAAATTCTGTTGTGTACAGGTTGTCAAAACTGTCTGGATCGGTTGTTGACTTGCATACAGTATCACAACTAAGAAATTCATATTCTTCACCTGGAAGCATGGAACACATATGATCATTGATTTTTCCGACCATCTCAATGGTTGGTGCGAGAATAGCCCTGTCATTAAAGTATTCATTCATTGGCAAATTGCCCATTAGGTTGGGATATGTTGCATGCACGATGGAATTAATTGCATCAGTTGAGTAAGGTATCAAAACATCGTTGGGTATTTCAATATCAGCCACCCCATCAATAGAGTCTCCTAAATTCCCATCTCCAACATCTAACAACCACTTTGAAAACCATTCAATTCTCTTATTGATATTGGGGTTATCAGAAGAGTTAAGCCTCATGTTTCGAGTCAGACGGAAAACTGTGCAATGATGCCATAAGTGGGAGGAACTTATGCAAGCATTGACTATAGCTGCTCTAGTTCCTTTGGGAATCACGGGAAGAATTTGCCTGAAGTCACCACCCATTAAAATACATTTACCTCCAAAAGGTGCACAACATTGCATGATATCCCTCAAACTTCTATCAAATGCTTCAATGCAATACCGTTGCACCATTGGTGCCTCATCCCAGATAATCAACTTAGTTTGTTTTATGAGGTTTGCTAAAGGTGAATTTTGCCAAATTGAACATGTAGAAGATTCAGTAATTTGTATAGGGATTGCAAACCTAGAATGAGCTGTCCTTCCAGAGGGTAATAATGTCGCAGTGATACCGCTTGATGCAACTGTAAGAACAATATCTCCCTTTGAGCGCAATGCCGATGCTAATGCATTCCATAAGAAAGTTTTTCCAGTACCTCCATATCCATAAACAAAGAAGAAACCACCAACATCCAATTGCAATGCAGCCATGACACTGTCAAACACATTCCTCTGGTCTTGATTAAGATCATTAAAAAGCTGAGTTGCATGTATCTTTAGAGCATCACGATCATAACTTAATTCTTGTAGTATCATGTGATTTGATACATCAATTGATGGCACTTCCTTCGGTATTGGTAGTCCAGGAAAATCATGCAAACTTTTCCCATTTTGTTTGAGTAGGGCATCAATTTCGTTGAGAGCAGCTTCCTCTTTTGCCCATATCGGTACTTGAACACCTGTAAATGGTGACAATGAAAAAATTAAGTTATATGTTTTGGCATCATAACGTGCTGGCATAAAGTTGAAATTAATGGAGAACAACACATGTATTAAAGTAAACAAACCTGAAAGTGTTGTATCATTTCGGGGGATGTGAAGTAGATCCTCAGAAAGTAATTTAGAAACTTCTTTCCAAACGTAATGAGGTTGTTGAATAGAACCACACATCAACATTGAGACGAATAACTTCCGCAAGGCGTGACCTGTGGCCCAAAAGGAAGCTTCTTTGATTGCAGCAATGTACTCTTTATCATAATCCAAAAGTCCTCGTGCAAAGCATGCTTCTTTGAAGGTGTTATGGCAGACACCATTAACAGTTCTAATTTCTTCATAAGATGAGGGTCCTCGCACCTGTGTTAGAAGAACTCGTAAGTAATACAACTCCCCAGTTGATGGTGAGACATGTGCCATTCTACCTACAGAACCTCCTATTTTCCTCCGCTTCCATTCACGCTTGTCTTTCTGGTACACATAATAGTTTGGGAACTCTGAGTAGGTTAGTGTTCTGGCAAAAGTGTCCAATGAATTTAACTTCATCCATGATAAGAATTGTGATTCAGAGACTCGAGGTTTTTCAAGCAATTCAGAGACATCGTCTGTATTGGAGTATATGACAAATTGCTTATTTGGAAGGTGAAAACTTAGCCTCTCAACAGTAGGATACCTGTGATGGATAGGAAAGCCAAAAATTCTCCAAGAAGCTTCACATGCAGAAATATAACGACAGTTATAGTATTGTTGAATCTCATCGATCACACCATTTCTTGATCTATGATTGCTACTGTCAAATATCCCAAGGACAACTCTATCATTCCCTTTGCTAATATACTTAAATAAGTATTTTATAGCGGTTGAATGGTTGCACTTCTCAACATTAATATGTGCTTGGAACATGTGTAGTAGTTGTGGATTATAAGGTACAACATAACGATTATCCAATGGGACCCCCTTTAACTCAACTGACCTTCCATCATCTCTGCGTCTGTATGTCGGGTAACCATCTTCATCAATTGTTGTGTTGTTGTTGAACTTCTTCGGAAAGTACTTGCTGCATTTTTTGTCTTTCATACAAGGAGCAGTATGCCTACTATTTCCACATGGCCCATGAATCATGAATTTCTTGACCAACTCATGTAGCAAGGGTGATGCTACTTTATCTGGGATTTCTGCTGAGATGACCCTATCAATAGCTTCTGCATCTGTGAGCTTATCTTTCGGATCCAAGAATAAAAGTATATGTGCGTGGGGAAGCCCTCTCTTCTGGAACTCAATCGTGTATACCTCTGTGACATATAAGAGGAAAAGGGATGATAAGTGGGTATTATTAAATGTGCCATTACTAACAGTTTAGAAAGAAATGATTAGAAATTTATAAATTCTGTAAGAATTACCTGCACGTATTGTCCCAAATATCTTCTGTGTCTTCAAAATCTTAAGCAATGCTCGCAACTTCATCTTAAAAATTCTTGACAATGCTGTCGGACAATCAGAAGGATTTAAATGGTGCTTCTCACAAAATCTGGTAACTTCAGGCCATGCTGGATTGCAGGTAAATGTTATGAACAAATCAGGGTAGCCAACGGTTCTGCAAATCGCCATTGCATCTTGATAGTTTTGAATCATGTACCTTGCTCCTCCAGTAAATGAAGAAGGGAGGACAATTCTTTTTCCTGTTGCAGCAGCATTTGTCTCTCCACTGATCACTGCATCAGATAATTCCTGGTACAAATCAGCCCTTAGCTCCTTCTGATGAGTCCTAACCCATAATAATCGTTGAGATTCAATCATTGTATATCCATCAACAATAAATTGTTGGAGCAACCGAGAGGCATGGTGTAGTGTGCATATCTCATGTTCTCTTAACATCAATCTGTAACTAAAAAATTCACGGATACTCACTCTTTTCCTTGTCTTAGTTACGATTAATGTCTCCTCCCTATGTTGGACATCATCTCTATATCCATCTTCACCGTAAGGGAAAAGAATAGGATATTGTAGAGGCAAATAAGATGCATGTAGTTCATTTATTCGTTGTAGGGTACCTTCTTGCGTCTCTAGGATGATATCCCTCACATTAAAATTCATGTCTAAGTCCCCAACAATTAATGCAGCAACTTCTGAAGTTGTTGGCAAATTGTAAGTCCGTCCATCATGTTGTCTGTTTCCAATCAAAGACATCTTCAATGAACTATGGTTTGCACTTGAAAGGATTTCACTTGCCACTCGAAATTGCTTCACAAAAGGATTTATGTCATCCAATTGGTCCTTAACCTTCTGAACAATAACTGGGTCAATGTTATGATCTCTTTGATGCCCACTGGAAAATGCAATGAATTGAGTGTTAGCTTATGGTGTTGCAGATTGCAATGTATAATAGTTACCTGACTGCATCAATTCTATTTGACACTTCATTTTCAGTGTCATGAATGTATAGTTGAGAGTAGACTGGTCGTGCACCTTCTGGTGGAATTAATGTGCCAATAGTATGATAATTTACTCCTGATAAGACATAAGTGTAAGGCCCGCCGCCACGATTGATTGAATGGTTTATTCTCCCTCCCATTGATGTGAAGGAAAACATGTTGTTGTACTGTCTAATGTTTGAATGGAAATTCTTTGACTCTGCCCTTTGCTTATTAAAGAACAAATCCTGGAATAGGGGAGGAGGCATTTTCACAGGAGGTAAGACTACCTTGCCTTTCAAGCAGCATAAGGAAAATAAGTTGACACTTCGTTGATTCCTATCTTTCTTCACCCTTTCATTAAACCACATATTGGCTTGACAGAATTTACATATGTATGTTGGATCCCCTTCATCTGTATGCATTTCAATATAATGAGTATACTTTTAATTACAAATAAGGTCGGAAATATGTACAAAAAAAATGAAACTTAACAATCAATTTTATTTTCCGACCTTGATAATGTACATCTTCAAGGGTAGATTGGTTGGGATTCTTAGTCCCTGTGTGTTGATTGTCCTCTGCGTCATATCATGCAATTAAGGTTAGAAAATCTAAATATTATATCAGCAAGCTGACATTAATTCATGTTCTAACCTTGAAAATGTTCTGGTTCAGATCCGCCTGAGAGGTTTTCCTCATCCTCTTCCAATTCAAAGTTAAACTCTATGTTTTGGTAATTCTCCGCTTGGGGGACATCTGAAATTTATTTATATGTATAAGGTCTTAGCTAATGGTCTTAGTGATTCTTGTCGTAATTGTTGAACATGGTTTGACTAAAACATAAGAGGAAGCCAGAAAAACGAAAGTTGTGGGAGCCACCATTGGTAAACATACAAAAACTTGATGGACGGCATGTAAACTAAAACAATGTTAACGGTAGAATTGAACTTGGGGCCTTGAAATTGATAAGCATGCAAGTTGTGGTAAACAAATAACGGTGAGGCAAAATGAAGGAAGAGAAATATGTACAACGCAGTAATTGAGGTGAACAACTAATCATGTAAGATAGGAAATGAGAGACATATTAATAACATGTTAGAGTAAAATTTTGCACTCGCAAAAGCAAACCTGGAAACTCAGCAATATTGGAATAACGTGCAGATTCATTTGAGCTTAGTGTACTTTGACCAACCTTCACAGTTGGATTCCTCTTCCTCTTAGTTGGAGGTACACGTTCAGGCATCTGTTCAAGGCCTCGAGATCTTGCACTTTTACGGTGGAAAACATGATTTAAAGGGTTGTTGGTGCTATCTTCTGCAATGACATTAAGGTTTCAGCATTAGAAATCAGAACTGATGTATGATTAAGGTGGTTATTGTTATTATACATGCAGGAGACAACAGCTGTGGCGCCATAACCTTCAAAGCGAGTAGACAGATTTGATTGCAGGTTGGTGATGTCCTGCAGAACGGTTGACCTCCTCTGCCTTGTTTGATTTTTTTTCCCTCCATTAGATGGGGGTGACCACTTAAAACAGAGCCCGGTTGTGTGAAGGTAGTAGTTTCAGGCGGGGGCGTTTCTTGATTGGAAGCAGGCATACTCACATTAACTGTAACATACATGAAAGGACCTGTGTGTTAAATGATGATACTTCTATGAAAATAAACTAACAGAACTGCAACTATTTGGGGGTCAATGGAATTGAACAAACGAAGGACACCTATAGTCAGTACTACCTCGGAACATTCTATTTGTTAGGCATGGTTTCTTCTTCTCTCCAGGTCTCATTGTATAGATGAAGATGAAACCATAATGGACTTGACATTCCTGTTACATGACAAGAAAAATTATTTCATGCCCGCATCTGATTTTACTTTGCAGCTAGAGAACCTAGCATCTGTTGAAAAACAGCAGGCAGAAGGATATATTGGACAAAGATCATTGTGGAAAGATCACGTAATGCAGCAGAAATCACAATATAAGACAAAAGAAGCATTAATTGTCAACATGGCATCACCTGCGGTTGGACATATTGATAAAGACAGGACATATACAATGTAATTATTTGGGTGTGATGACAAAGTGTTGACCGAATATTTATCATTCATGTACTTTAAGTGAATATCCTTTTTTACTGACGTGAAGCATATTTTTGTTTGCATAACATAATTAATGTTGCTACTTAAACAGTTGGAGCGAAAGAGAAGAGGGATCGAAAATGAGAGCAATGGTATTATCAGTGAAATGCAAAGGGAAATGTTGCCCAGTGGAAGTATTTGCTGTTTTTATCCTGTTATCTGGTGTTTAATGGTACAGTTTCTGACCTGCATAGGCATTCCGTTGAAATGTGTTAAAGATTTCTATTGGCCAAGGTGATGGGGATATTGACGGAAGAAAAACAAAAGATCTCTGTAGGAAGTTTAATTACGAATGGGGATTGACCTGGTGATAGAATAATGTGATTATTGGTTTCATTAGATTACATTTGATACAGCATTCTGGAGTTTATTATCTTTATAGTCTTCTAACTTCATTCATGTACTTTAAGTGAATATCCTTTTTTACTGACGTGAAGCATATTTTTGTTTGCATAACATAATTAATGTTGCTATATGCAATTCTAATGTCTACTACGAACGTTTGTGAAGACAATGGAAATCGCATGCTTATTTAAATTATTAGACTCTATTATATCAACTTTAACATTACATTCTTCTTAATTTTAAAAAATTGATTTTTTAAATGAAAAATTGAGACCCCAAATTGCTTTTGTAACAAACAGATTTTCACCAAGTTAGTAAGCCAAATGGAATATTTGAAGAGATTTTTTATTAATTTTTTCCTCAAACATAAAATAGGATAAAAGTGATATTGTAAGTGTGACTTATATTTAGATTGATAGTAGTTGACGTAACATTATGGCAAATAAAGTTGGAACTTGTTTGAATTATTATTTGAGAGGCCAAGTTATATGATGAATAATTGAGAATGACATGAATTTTGATATCCTAATAATATGTTATGGTAATTTTAAGACTTGAAATTAAATTAAATGCTTCATCATGTTATTATTAAATTTGAAACCACAAATTCATCATTTTAAGGCCTAATTAATTTTTGAAAACAAAATTAAAAAAAATCATACCATAGCTACTGGGATAAATTTATTGGAGAAAATGAAGTGGGAACATAGTGACATGATAACAATTGATATGAAGGAACTTAAACATAGATTAAACACGCTAATACATGAAAACAAAGTTAGAGTTCAAATTCGGAAGACAATTGGTACATGGTGATGAACATAGAAATAAAAACACGATGAGCACAACTGAAAACGAAGTGGAATTGTGTGAAGAACGGTTCATGAAAGTCAAGGCACATCCTAAGTTACATTGACAGAAGCTAATACTCTATGAAGATGATGGAATCTTTCTACTTCTCTTGCTTAATAGCCTTCAGGATCCTTTCATCAGTACATGGCTGAGATGATGCTTGGATGACAGACGATGATTCAGCTTTATTGACACTCCTCTTAATACTTGTCTTCCTTTTCCCTCTTAAAGATGGTTGTGTTAAATTCTTGGAGAGGTCAATAACTGCCATATCTTGATCATCAGAAGGATCAGGATTCTGTGGAAGCTCAGCACTAACTTCGTCCGAAATAGGTGCCACAACTGGAGCTTCTTGTGTGGTAGATTGATCCCCATCCTGACATTTTTAGAATGAAACAATGTAAGAGTTTTTTAAAAATAAGGGAATAAGATTGATGCACTGTATAGATCCTTGCTTCACTTGTATAAAATGTAATAGTAGAAGCCAATTATTGTAGAAATTATAACCTCAGCAGAAGCTGCATCAAACTTGTTAATGAGGTCCTCACAAACTGAGAACTCAATGGCACTTAAGCTGGATCCAGGGTGTTCCTTTGTGAACTGATTCATTTTGAGCTTAATTAATAGCTTCTTACCAACAGGCTGTTCCAATTCCTTTGGGAATCCATTTTTTTTGTCCTTCAACAAAACATAAAGTTAATATATCCTGCTAGAAATGAAGGTATAAGAGTAAATTTTGGACTTAGTAAAACCTCACGCAGCGTTAGCTTCAGCTGTAAGGTAGTCATGTTCAGTAATTGAACAGCAAGTTTATCCCAGAAAAGCACTGAATAGGAGCCGGAGTCATCTTTGACAATGTAATGGAGTTTCATCCTGCAACATTAAATAAAGCTACTGTTAGTTTAATAAATTTGTTACAATGACGTCTTGGAGAAGTGGTTACAATAGGAAATCATATATTAATCAGTGGTACTTTGGCTCAGTAGAGGCTGGTGTTCTTTTACAACCAGGACATAGCAGAGGACTGTTAGGATCATTCTCCACTGTGTGTTTTGGTTTTGATGAACATTTGGTACACCCATCATAAATCCAACCATGTTTAGTCTCAAACTTTTGAACTTGACAGTTGATAACAAAAAGGCTTCCCTGGAATGAAAGTACTATTAGATGACGTATAATGAATAGTTGAACAAAGCAAAATGAGATAATGTAACACACGGTTGTTTGTTCCTGAATCTGAGAAATATTAATTTTGTTCTGGTTGTGCAACGATCCTCGTCCAGAAAGTTGACTCATTTGTGATGGCATAGGTTGACTGAAGGTGGTTGTGATTGGAGTGGCAAGATCATTGGCACTACAAATAAGACAATGAAAAATAAGTAGAATAACGAAATAAGTATAAGTAGCCTAAGTATAACTGAAAATTTCCGAGGGAAACCACTAAAAGAAATGTGTTAGATGTGTTATGTTTCACCTTGCAATCAATGCTTGAACCTCTTTTATGGGAGGATTAAATAAGACCCTAGTAGCATTGAAAGAACTGCAAAGTTGGCGCCTATCTACATACAACGTTATTACACCATGCAAAAAAAAATTCAGAAGATGGATTTATATGGCACGATAACTATTGCATGAAAAAAGGGGTGTGGATCAGATAATTACTACTGTCAGTTAAACCAAGTCTAGCAAGATTTAGAAGGGCAACAACTGGTGTGTCATTATTTTGCAACTGAGCAAGGTATGCATCTGAGGCACATGTATCCCACAAGACACATTCAATATCATGTCCCCTGCACAAAAGGATGTGGAAATGAAAAGAACTGGTCATGTAATTAAAGGAGACATAGTGAGCAGCATAATAGTAGACGTGACTTACTGTACATCCCGCAAGACTATGCGCATCCTATACTTGGTCTCGTGGTCCTTTTGATCTTCCTCCAAGGTACCGATGGAGCTAACAAATGCAATGACATCTGAAAGTATGGTGTTTTCAAATATTGTTGAGCTTGGAAGAAGTTATATTATGTATTACATGTGATTGTAATGAAAAAACGGAACATTAAAGGTTGAGTAGCATGAAAGAAAATGTAGATATACCAAACAGATATTCAATTTGGTCATTCTCAGCAAGGCCTATGATATCTGATATACTAATGAAAGAGTATGAGTACGGAGGTATTGTAGGTTCCACTTGTGAGACAGATGTATATGGCGTGAGAGTAAGCTTAAATGGATGAGTAGTAGGTCTGTACTTATAAGTATTTGGAGAAACAATGAAGTTTGAAAGTTCATAAGTGATTCCTTCCTTTATGTCATGACAGAATGTTTTGTGTAGTGATTTGTTGAGAACACTTGCTTGGATCTTAGAACCCTTGAAACAATATGAGAACATAGTTAGGAGATAAAAGTGAAAAAAGGAATGGAATGGGAAAAAATAGCAAGCATCTAAATGAAACCTCAGCATCAACCAGAAACAATGAAACACAGAAAAGCTCAGTGGGTGAAGACTTTTGGTAAACATTCCATTTCCGCAAAACTCTAATGACAATAGTCCACATGTCGGAGCCATCATGCAAGTCCTTGATCAAAGAGGGAGCCATTGGGGGGATGTTATCTGAGATCACTGCTTGAAATGAAGAAATGATATGAAGAACAGAAATAAAACAGAAGTAGTATATGAAAGAACGAAAGGGAAGATGAGAGGCAAGAAATAGGCGGGAAAGAGGGTGGAATTCAAAATTGGTTGCTTGACAATTGACCACACAGAATGTAGGGAGTGTACCGGAAAGGGTTATTCTGCTCTTGAGTATGGAATGTGAGGTAAGGGGGAGTATGAATAACAGGGCCGTAAGTATAGAACGCAGTGTGCATAGGATGACAATTATGCATGTATATTGTTAAGAACTCTGCCCAATATATGCAGCAGGCACAAATGGGCAGAAGAGAACGATAGAAATAGAAAGGATCAGGAAATAAGAGCCTATTAGGTATTAGTGAGGAAGAAATATGGAAAGCAAGTTGAGGAAAAAGAAGAAGGCATAAAGTGGATGGTAAATGGCAGAAGATTTTTTGGGGAAAAAATGGCAGAGGATTTAGTCAACAATGGCATGCTACAAAGTCCTATGACGTATGCTTGGTATAGTAGCATAGGTTGTAGTGACCTAGCAAAATAATGGATAGCCAGAGTCAACAATAGCTGCAGAAAGTAATCAAGTGCATGAAAGTAGCTTTTTTAAAAAGTATGGCAGTATGAGTAAGCATAGAGTTAACATAAATTTAATGAAGTGAGGAGGAAGGATCTTGGTCAGATGATACTACGCGCATAAATGGACGATAAGCAAACTTGCCAGGTAAGATTACTGAAGTCAACATAAATATATGAATTTAACATGGAATAAACACGTCAGTTGGTATCACACTAATAAAGGGAAGAAAATAAAACCTGATAAGCATAAACAGCTGAGGTTAACATAAAGGTAAGTGAGGAGATCCGAGCTAGGAGAACATAGGCAGATACTACCTCAGTCTATGGATACAGGTAGAGGAAGGGGGGAAAGATGGACACCTGCAAAGTAAAAGCAAAAGCAGAGTATGAACGGGAAAAATATGGCTATATAGAAGTAGACAGTTACTACTTATGTGTATAGAAGCAGAAGGCAGCAATACAACATTGACTTTAGCGACAAATAAATAATCATTACAATTCTCATGTAGGGAAGGATTGAAATCAAACAAACAGCAATGACAAAGGAGAAAAGTATCAGATCATGGGGAAGAGAAAAATATATATATCATGGGGGAAAAAGTGAAGGGCAGCAATAAGACAGGGGAAACGTATCAGATCATATGGAAGAGAAAAAATATATGTCATGGGTAAAAAGGTGAAGGATAGGAGAGATGTAATGAAAAACATCCCAGCTTTCTTTCATAATATTAGGAAAAAAACAAAAGGAAAACAGAAAAAGCAAAGTAATCAGTGACAACAAAATAGTGTTAGTATATCAAGGATGAGTATTTGAACAACGTTGAGATATGTGCAATTTGACAATGGCAACAGAATGAGCTCCTTAAGTTATTCCATTTTAATGAAAGTAGCATAAAAAACAAAGGTAAATAAAAGTAAGCAGTGACAACACAATAGTATTAGAAAACCAAGGATGATTGTATAAATGAGAACAGAATGACGTTGAGATATGTGTCAATAGGCTATGGCAACCAAATTAGTTGCTCTAGCTTTGAGGTTCTAATTATATCGACTAAATGAGTTGTTATTTATATGGGGATAATGTGGCTAGAGTTTGTGTAGAACCTTTTCATTCAACTCCAATGAGCACACAAATGCCCCGTTTCCATGACTGGGTAACTTCAGAAATTTTGACTGTCTGCCAACGGTGGAAAGAGATGAGCATTCGAAAAGTTAGACTAAGGTGCGGACCATTCGATCTAATTAAAGAGACTGAGGTGATTGATGAGTTCAAAACAATGTTAATGTATTCACCTGAGTTGAATGGCTGTATAGAGGTGGAAGTTGTGCTGACACATTTGGAGTCCAAGCTAATAACGAATGCAAAGAGGCCCGTCTATGTAGGATCGCATCAATGGCATGGACGACGGTATTTTTTATTCAAATGCATTTACAGCCTCCTGAAGGACCAAGGATTCTTTAACCATGATTGGGATGGCTTGCATATCCCAGTGGCCAGAAGACAGTATATGAATGTTATTAAGGCACGTTCGGAATTTCTCCGAGTGCTAAGTCCTGAAGATGGATATCAACCAATGTTAATTGAAGACTTCACCACCTTCACGTACTTAAAAGTGACGCCGACACACAGGAGCAGCTTTAACGAAGGAATTCAGCTTGACGTCCTACCAGATACTCCTCTGCTGCCAGATACTCCTCTGCTACCGAACTTGACCCATGGGGAAAGGGGAAATCCAAATTACAATCTTCTGCACGACGATGATGGACGGCTGCCGACAGCAAGTGAATTAGGGTCGGACTTAGGCTTCGTGACTGAGTAATTGTGCTGTTTTTGTGACCTCTCTAGCTGTTTTTGTAACCATCAATTCCGTCTTGAATTAGTAATTATCGTTAGGGTTCTTAGATTAGTCTTTGTTTTATCATTCCGTCAAGGTCCAGGTGTTCGTCTATTGTCTGGTGGACTCTTGTTATAATCTGCAATCAAACCTACGATTTGTTAAAGTCTTTGCTGATACATCATGAGAAATAGGCCAGCGATTAATTTTTCTTTGGTACATAAGAGGGCAAAGCCCAGCTAAAATAAAAAAAAACCTACTGAGGATAAAAGAATAAAGCACGAACCATGAGGATTATGGGCCTGCGCTTGGGCCACAAACATGGATGGATTTTTGAAAATATAAATCAGAATGCAACAACTTGGACGTGAGGCAGAGCAATCGAGAATTGGCAGAGATGAATGGATGCATATAGGTGTACCTGGACGTGAGGTATTGTAGCTTTCGAAAAAGCCAGGGAAGAAGAGATTTAAAGAGGTGAAGGCACAATTTAAAAAGCTGTGCGCAGAGCGTTGGAAGGAGTAAATAAGTTGAAACACTGCATCAGATAGTTAGCTGTTGGCGGTATCAGTTTTGTGGGTGATGATTTATCTGATGAGCCTCTGCCATCAATATATTAAATAAAATAAGAAGGAAAGTATCGTATCTTCTAGACTTATAATAAAAGCAAGATATTTTATATATCTTGACTGACTTGATAATTTGTTCATGTTTGGGGGCTTTATTGTTTCCAGATGCAGAAGCTTAAGCTACCTAATCCATATGGGTTCAAAGTCGTCTCAATCTGGAGTCACAGTGGGGAAATGTGATTTACGTGAAGTTTAGATAACACAATATTGGCTGTTTATTTAATTATTTAGGGCATAAACGCTTGATACTGATAGAGATAGTAACAAAATGGGAAATTATGATTTTAATCATATTGATAATTGAATAATCAATTTGCGTCAAAGGTTGACATGGCCGTTTGCATATTGGTATAGGCACCTGCTTAAAATTGTTCGAGAGAGAAGTTTAATTACTACAACTAATTGATATAGGTCAAAATTGTTTTAGCTCATCAGAATTGGAAGCGGCACTGGTACTTATGAATCTGCAATTTTGACTCACATCTTTATGTTTGACATCCCTTATTTATGAAGATTTCTATTGTCTTATTCTAATAGACCGCGGTTGGATGTCATCTCAAATTGGAAAAGACAACTAATAAGCCAGAATAAATGAAAGCAGAGTAAAATGTTCACACAACATCTTCCTAATCCAACACAATGGTTGAGAGGATCCCTCCAAGCATGTCATCATTAAGCTCCTCAAGCTGTTGCTAAGCCGGATTGCAGAACACCCTGGTACCATTGTAGCATGATCTCATCATTGGCAAATCGTCCTTACACTTTGAGTTTGGGACAACATACTAAATAACCACATAGACATTATGCTTAGGTGAATAAGACTCAAGCATTCTCAAAGTCACCTCAGCCGGTTCACCAACCAAAGAGCATTTGAAAATCTTGTTGGCCCTACCATTTATGAAAAGACGACTAATCAGCGAGAATATTTAAAAAATTGCATATGTCAACCATGAGAGAAAATATTGTAGAGAAGGAAAATATCTAACAAACTTTCAATTTTGAAACACTCTAGAATAACTTCCATGAAACTAACCTCACTGTCACCCCCATGAAACTAAACATTTTTTGAAGTATTTATCTCAACAATCTTAAGAAATCCATATACATCTGCAAGTCGAATGACATAAGTGAATAAGCTAAAGTTACTGTAATGAAGTAATAAGTATGTTATGTAATTGAAGTTTTTGCAAAACTGCAGCGAAGGAAAAGTAATAAGAAATAAATGCACAACATACCCAGTAACTCTCGTGGCCTCAGAGGTTTAAACCAGCATAATCGTACACAGAATACATCTCGAATGAGTGATTCAGCATATCGACATCCATCGGCTCTGCTACAGAGGCTGGCCGTAGTTTGAGGCCATACTTCAAACTTATTATTCCTTCCTTGTCCAGGCCAGACCATCGAGAAGTGAGAAATATGGTATACTCGGTCCTCACCAAACCTTCCAGCGAACATTTCCCATATGTACTCAAAGTCCATCTCAAGCTCCATATGAGTTAGCTTCGCAGAACAACTATTGTGAGATAAAGCAAATGACTTTCCCAAACACTGCAAAATCAAATGATAGATGGACATTAATTTCAGAAATATGGAAATAGCAAGAAACAGAGGTGGAGATTAGCAAAACAGAGGACCTTAGCAAGATGATATGCGTTGCCTCTGAACATAGACGAAATGACCCGAGAAGCAACCAAATGTCACTGTCATACAGGATTTTCTGTCACGGATCATAGATACAACGAAGTGCCTTCTCCCGTGTGCTTTGCTTATGGACATGCACGGGTTACTTTGACTCGCGTGCTATGCTTATGGCGGGTCATTTGAAAGTTTGAATTCACCACTTCAGCGAAGTGCCAGCGAGGTAGGCTTATGCAGTGGTCGCTTTCAGGTGGGATCGGCTCGCACGGAGCCATGCGCAGGAGGTTATCAGCTTGTGAACAGTAACTTTGAGTGTAGAGCCGATGGATACGCCGAAGGGGTGGTGGCTTCGTGGAAGAGAACTTAATAATATATTGATGTCAATTCAATGAGATAGCTGCATTGTGTGGGCTCTCAATTTTATTTGAGATTCAATTTTTTTTTTCAATTTTCAATTTAAAGTTTATAATGTTAATTTTCTTATTTGGAAAATCATTTTTTTTATTTGTGTGCGTGGATTACTTGTATGTGGGTACAACTACCTGAAGAGTAATGAGTAGAAAGTTTGACTTTTTATAGGATGGTTGAATTTTAAATTTTTAATCATTGATCATATAATATCTTGTCACACAATCAATCCTAATTGACTTGTTCATGTCACACCCTCATTTTATTTTCATCTATTTTAGAGTATTTACGGAAAACGATACGTAGTTCAATGGGTAATACAGGAATAACATAGATATACTGATATTATGAGCACGATTACAGAAATTCTCCACATAAGTTCGTACTTGATAATTACAATTAACGCAGTCTCACAACGCTACGTGGGTGTTTAAGTCTATCCCAGTGAAACAGAGACATCTTCTCATCTTCGTTCCACCACTGCAATCCCCTCATACGGTTCTCTTCTTTATTCTCAACATACGTTCTGTTTTCTCTTGTCTAAATTGTTGGTAGGGGAGGGTGAGATTCTGGGGAATCTCAGTAGGAAAACAATATCAATATGCATGCAAGATAAGTGTTTAATGCATGACATGCTTGCATTACATAATTCATGCCCATACAATGACATCTGTGTGTTCAATGTTTCAAACAACATACGTATTGCCATAGCATACACAGAAACAGAGTTTCAATTATTCATATATGTTTCACATAATCAAGCAAAGTAATAACATGCATCAATACATCAGCACAAATATCAAATACATGTAGGAGAGGTAAGTTCCCTACCTTAATCGCCCTTCACTGATCCTTGAATAACATGCCTCGATTTGCGTGCCAATCCCTCAGACTCTCTACCTGGTCCTAAAACGTCAAACGTACTGTTTAGACACTTCTGTAGTATTTTTAGTAGTTATATTAGTCTATGGTGAGATTTTACCAAAATGCCCCAAGACCCCGACCCGGCCTCGTTTTACCCAGCCCGATGGCATGTTTTTCCAAAATTTTAACTAGGACTATCTTCACTTATTTTTGCCCAAGGAATCCATTTATGGGCTCGAAATTACCAAATTCACTATGAAATTATGAAAATACCCTTGACAGCCCCTATTTCAAGTTTTAATGGCGTTTTCGTAATTATGTTTTTTCGGCCTCTACAAAAAAATGACTAACTGTAACCCCACCTATTTTCGCCTACTAAATCCAATAGAACTATCTATTTTATGAAAATCTAGATCATTCCCTCAAATATAGCCTTGGCCGAAATATTGGTCAAAAAAATGGGAAAATGAAGTTTTTGTGTTTTGCTTCCAAAACTTATACTTTTCCACTTCTAATCCCTTATTAACTTATTTAATCATATTTTAATCATGATTTAAATAAATTTGGGCATTATAACCCCTTAGGGTTATAAATTTTCCAATTTTCCAACTCAACGAAGACTCACCAACTAACAAAAAACTTCAATAACAACATCATATTACTTTAGATCTAAGGTTTGTGAGGTTACCTCTTGAGATCTTGAATCCTTTCTCTCTAGGTGTCTCCTCTCTCTCTCTCTCTCTCTCTTTGAGCTAAGAATGTGTCTTCAAATTCATGGATTCCATGAAGAAGAAAGGTTTAGAGAAGGATCTACGGACATGCTACAAGAAAAACTAAAGAGATCAACACTTACCTTAACTTCTTCTTCTTCCTTCTCTCTAACTCTTCAAAGTTTCCCAAGCTCTCTCTCTATTTTTCTTTGGTGTTTGATGAAATATGGCTTGAAAGAGGAAGGAGAATATGTTTATTAATTTGGTCTTCTTTCTTCCTAGCCCTTGATTTAATTAAGAGCTCTCAATGTGACACTTGTCACAAACCCTTCTCTTCCTTCATAATTTCTTCATTGACTTGTCATTAAATTGAATCAACTCTCTTCCTTTTATGCTCCTCAATCCATGCTCCACCCGTTTTGCTCCAAGTAACCCATTCTTCTTTTTCTATGTTCACGCTTACACTCTTCCATGCAATCATGTTTCTCATTCCTTTACTCAGGCTTCTCCTACACTCCATCGTTGTCATGATTGATATGTGCATGTAGTATAGTCATCATCACCTTCTTCTCGTAACATGTGATCATGGATTTAATATTTTTCTCTTTACTTTCATGCTTGGAAGAAAATTAAAGAGAGGAAGAGAAGGAAAAATTATTTTTCACAATTCCATAATTCACATAATTGGTTTATGTATAATCCCCTCTTAATTTCACAATTTTTGATTTTTCCACCAAAAATAATCATATTATGCATTTTCCTTAATTAATTTAAATTAAATTCAATTAATTGGAAAATAATTAATCGTGGGCTAAATTGGCAAAATTATGATCTTGCTATCACCTTTGTAATTTAATTAATTTCTTGAATTATTTTACCTATTTCCTTATGAACATGAATATTTCAAAATTCATAAAATACAAATTTCATAAATATTCACCGTTTTATTGAATTTCTCAATTAATTATAATATATTTTTTGTGAATATAAAATTTGGAGTGTTACAGTTCAAAAATTATTTATTTGCAAAATGATAAGACCATGGGCTGAATAATTAGCTTTTGTGGTTCAATTTTTTTATATGTTTTAAAAAATTGACAAAATCAATATGAAATATAAATTTTTGGCAAAAAAATGAAGTATAAAAGTTATAACAACAAATCATGCTGTTTACGGTCATAAAATAAATAACACTATGTCAAGGAGATAACACACGTCTAATTAATTCACTACTTAAACATTTTTTATTAAGAAAAGTTTACGTGAGTTGGGTTAAACATGATCTCATCAAAGTTAAGGCATATTTTTAAGATTAGAGAATGCTTATATGAGTGTTTGGATTAGTAGTATAAGTTATTTTTTTAAAGTAATTCATAATATACAAGATGAGTTTGTTTGAAGAGTTTTGTTTCGATTTACGTGAATATACTTTTCTATCACTTTCTCAAATAGGTTTTATTATGCATTTAAAGATTGCACATGAACAATGTCCTTATATCAATAATAGAATGTAAACTAACGATCTTATGAATTATGAGTTAACTCTTTACCAACAAGATCTATCATTGTTAGCTGGTCAAACTTTTTTTTTAATTAGCCTATTGAGTTATTATAACTAATTCTATTTGTCTTTATCAACATAATAAACTCTTAAGACGCGAGTTTTCTATAAAAATAGCAATAAAATGTGATAAGTCAAACAATGACAAAAAAAAAAAGTATTAAATATGTCTTTTTGTTGAGACTCAGTTTTCTTCAAATGTATGATAAATATGTTATGATTAAGATTTTGTAAGTGAATAAAAGTTGGTTCAATTAATGAATAATTTTCTGACAAAAAATTGATAAAGAATTATCTTATGTGTGTGAAATGCAGGTTCAAATTTAAGTGTCAATATAAAGATTATATTGTTGAGTATTTTATAAGTATTCTTATAAATACTATTTGAGCCGTTGAGTCAGCCTTACCCTTGGGGTCTGTTTGGTTCAAAGGGAGGGGATGGACTCATTTTCTATCCCCTCCAAAAACCCTTTAATTTAGAGGGAATAAAAATAAGGGGATAAGAGGGATTTGGAGCCCCTTCTTTGAGGGTTTGTTTGGTGTGAGGGATTTAGAGGGGAAGGAAGGGGGGAAATTTTTATGAATTGAATTTTAAAAGATTGAATAAATGGGGTAATAAAATTTTAATAAAGAGAATATATAAGATAAAAGAGTAAGAAATATTAATTAAAAATTTTTAACCCCACTTCTCTAATTTTTTCAACTCAAAATTATTTTTCTTCCGCACAATCTCCCTCCCCTCCCCTTAGATCAAACAAGCCCTGAGGCTCATCCCTTCCAATTTTTCATACTAAATAAAGGAAGGGGCTCATTTTTCATCTCCTTTCATCCCTCCAACCAAACAGGCCCTTAAGTATTAAGGAGTATCATGGCTCAATTTAAAATCTCAGAAATATTTTATACAAATTTTAAGTTTTTGAATTTACTATTAGCACAAGATATACAAATTAATAACTTCACATGAACTTTCCCCAAAGTTAAATGACAGCATGTGAGATTAACATTATTTAATTGCCATGGTAGTGTCAGAGAAAGCTGTAACTCTTAGCTGTTTATTGACCAATGGTTTGCTGATCGATATTTTCTCATCTCATTTTAAAAATATCAAAAATTAGCGCGCACATACGTACATACTCTCATCGACCGTATATAATTATTCATCTAATTCTTAATATAAAATATATTTATTTAATTTAATTAGATTTAAAAAATTATTATCTCCGATCCTAAATATAAGGCAAAGTTAATTTTTTTTTGGAGATATTAAGGAAGTTAAATAAGTTATTTAATAATATCATATGTCATGTATCTTTAGATTATATATTAATTTATTAGTTATAGTGTTAAACTAATTAATTTAAAAAAAAAATAAAAATAAAAATACTCTAAAGTAATTTAATTAGCTTCCTTAATTTCTCTAAAAGAGTTAACTTTATCTTATAATCATGATTGAAGGAGGTAGTTAAATTAATTAACATAACATTATTTTCTAAAATATCATAATTTTCTTCTTTAATTCTCTCGTCCTCTCCCTTCTTTTATTATTGTTGAAAGAGCATTAATAGTGATAAATTAAGAAAAAATTGAAAAATATGAAAAATATATCTTTATGTAGAACCAAGAACAGTTCTTTGAATATATCTTATGTTAAAGACCTTCTTTGAATATGTCTTATGTTAAGGACCAGGGGGAGTATGTCATAGGCCAGCAAAGGTTGATATAGTTGGTAAAATGATTAGCCCATAACTATAAGATTGTAGGATCAACTCCAATCAATATGAGGAACTTATTAGTGGGTAATATATAAATACCTTTATAAGCGTTCTTTAAATTCAAATGCATGCCCTAACGCTGGTGAACCGCAAAAGCCTCGCCTATACTTTTTTGTATAATAAGTTAAGCTATTTACAAATAATAAGCTATCTGATTCACTTACCAATTCCCTTTATTGTATTAAAAACACGTCTCCTTTGCTTTCTTGTATATAAGTATATATACATATTTGATAAGTTTCCCCCCCTTAATATAACATTAATATATAATAAGGATTTTTATTTCTAAAAAAATTAATATTCAGAACATTTGATTTTAATAAATCACTCAAATTATTAACCCACCTTTTCAAGGGATGATAATTTATATTCCTATTTTTGTTTAAAAATGTATATCGTTTCAGTCTTTAATTATTTTTAGTAATGAATAAAAGATTAGGGTTAAAAATATGGAAGATAAATTTAGAAAATATTTAAGGTGGTTATTGGGAAAATTGAAAAACTGATTATTAAAAATGGTAAATATGAGTATAAAAAATATGGAAGATTAGAACTAAAAATATGAAAAATGAGGGATAAAAAATTAACTCAAAAATTATTTTAAGAGCAAAATTGTACACAAAATTACTTTAAAATGTTTAGTGTGATCAAAGAAAAAACTTTAGGGCATTGGACATGCATTAGTTTAACGGACTTTTTGGGGAGTTAATGTCAAAATTAAAATTGCTCTTGAAAAAAAAAAAATTTGAAGGTAAAATTACACCATAAAATACTTTAAACCTTTGAGGCTGTGAACGTATAAGGAACAAGTGTTACGGGGCTTCATAAACCTTAACCATACAATGAATCTACTGCTTTCCTAAAATGTCCTTAGTCCTCTTTAAAATTACTCTTAATTTAATGCATTATTGGAATCTAAAATTAACGTGCAAGATAGGAAATGAAAAATTTAATGCATTCTTGAAATTATAAATGGATAAGTATTAGGAAACCTTGAAACATGAAAAACGTTTATATTAAAGACGTGAAATGGAGAAAGTAATTTATGTACACCAAATTGGTGGGGTCAAATTTATGAATATATTATTCATTGAATACAATTCACTCTGTCACCAGGGGATGAACCAACTTAATGGGGTCAAATTTTTTGCATGTTTGTTAGAAATATTTTGAGATATTATTATTAACATTACACAAAAGACCTTATACTCCATCCCACTCTAAATACAAGATATAGTGGATGAATATAGTCTGATTATAAACTAGCAAAAACCCCATGTGTTGTATGGGTTGTGTGAGATGATATTATAGTTAATAATATATTTGAGTAATATATGATTGAAATAAATAACTATAAAATATATAATTAACAAAATGGGTATATTATCCTTAGTTCATAGAACATAAGAGAAATGTTTAATAAGCGGTTAGGTAACAAGATAAATTATCGAGTCGATTTATTGATTAATTTGTTGAAAATTCAGACTATAAATAAATTAAGAACTTGATTTCATTAGTCAATAAATGTTGGTTCAGTTGGTAAGGAGTTGACTTATCACTTGTAAGGTCACAATTCAAATCCTTCCATCAATGTGAGAATCTTATTAATGAACAGTTTATAAATACTTCTATAAATATTTGGGGAAAGAAAGTATTTAGAGAAAAATGACATAATTTTTATATGATAATAATAAATAACCAACTTAAATAATTTTTCAATCGTTATAAATTAATTAAATAGATTTTATATTTAAAATTAAAAAAGGAGTATAATGAAACTTAAAACTTTTAAAAACATGCATTCCCTTCATTTATATCTTACTTGTCCTCGTGAGGAGGAAAACACATTGACCAAGATAAAGTGCATCAAAATTCTATAAATGTATAAGAAATATATATATATATATATATATATATATATTAATTTACTCTTATTTATAGAGAAAGTAAGTGAGAGAAATAATAAGCAAAATAAAAGTAATACATGAAAAAAAAAAGATAAGGAGAAATAACATATGAAAAAGGGTTAAAAGTCATTTTCATTTCGAAAGTATTCACTGAGGATCAATTTTGTCCCGTAAGTGTCAAATTTAGGGCAATTTTACCCTTACCATTAGTTGACAAAATTTCAGGCAAATTTGCTCATAAATTAAAACTTCCAGGGTAATTTTATCATCTATGTCATTTTCGTTAAGGTGTAAATTTGCCCTGAAAGTTTTCAATTAGGAGCACATTTGCCACCAATTTGGTTAATTAATGGTCAAAAAATGGTAAGGGCAAAATTGCTCAAAATTTGACACTTTCAAGGTAAAATTAGTCTTCGAAAAGCTTTTAGAACAAAATTGACTCTCAGTGAATGCTTCTCGGACAAAAATGACCTTTAACCTTATAGAGAAAAAAGCAATACATATAGTAGTAGTTAACTAGAAATAAAAATAGAATAAATACATTAAACACTTTGCCTTAAAAAAATTAATAGAACACATTGAATGGTGGCATAAATTTATGGGAAAATCCCAGATAAATACCTTTTGAAATAACAAAACCCCCAAAAGTCTGTTATAACATGATAAAGACAGAAAAGTGCTGAGGGACCTTTCAGGGATATTGAAGTGTTGTGTAAAATACTAAAATACCCTCTCTACTCATTCGACACGCTCGATCAAGGAAACACAACGCACTAAATCTGTTCAGTTCTCATAGAAACACACTGGTGGAGCCCTAGCGTGTCGCCATCCCGAAATCAGAAACGGTTGTGGGTGCCATTCTCTTCTGCTGCCGGCGACGTCGATGTGGGTGAGGGAATGTTCAGTTGTTGGTTTGTCCGTTTAAGCTTTGTGTTCGATTTCTCCTCCTCCTCGTGCTTATGTTCGATTCCAAAATGCTTGTGTTCGATTCTCTTCTGCAGATGTTGGTTTCAAAAAAGGGAATCTTCGAAACCGAGTTTCCTTCTTCGCGTGATTAGACGCTGCTGCTAATCCATTTCTGTGATCAAGGTTTTTAATTCTCCTTTTATGGCGGAAAAGGCAATTGAGGAAATTCATGGCAGACCTGAACAGACATATATGTTAATATCATGGATATGTGATCGGTTAAAGGAAAGTGATGACAAGACTTGTTATGGTAGTTGCTGTCATAAAGAATCTGGTGTTTTGTTAATTCCATTACTGTATTTGTCATTTCCATTACAACTCTTGTTAATCATGTCAGAAACAGTTGTTAATGATGACATGTGATGTAATTAAAGTGCACATGAATGAACACCTTCTTTTGGGTTAATGACTTCTATGCATTGAGTGTAGATGGAATGAGTAATGTTAAATTTTTTGCTGACAATGTTTTTGGTAGGTGCTGTCAATAAGAATCTGGTGTTTTGTAAATTCCATTACTGTACTTGTCATTTCCATTGAAACAGTTGTTAATGGTGACAGCTTCCAACCATTTAATTATAGTTGAAGAAACGCCTTCTTCTGAGTTCATGGCTTGTATGCATTGGGTGTAGATGGAATGAGTAATGTTAAATTATCATTTAAACCCTTTACTTGGTAGTTGTTGTGATAAACATTGGTGGTTTTTGTCAATGTTCATTCATGTGCACTTTAATTACATCACATGTCATCATTAACAACTGTTTCCATTGACAATTACATTAAGAGCGTAATTTTGTCTTCTATGCATTGGGTGTAGGTGGAATGAGTAATGTTAAATTTTTTGCTGACAATGTTTTTGGTAGGTGCTATCAATAAGAATCTGGTATTTTGTAAATTCCATTACTGTACTTGTCATTTCCATTGAAACAGTTGCTAATGGTGACAGCTTCCAACCATTTAATTATAGTTGAAGGAACGCCTTCTTTTGGGTTCATGGCTTGTATGCATTGGGTGTAGATGGAATGAGTAATGTTAAATTATCATTTGAACCATTTACTTGGTAGTTGCTGTGATAAACATTGGTGGTTTTTGTCAATGTCATCAGAACTTGTCTTTACCATTATGAAACTTGTCATTTTCATTACCATTCTCGTCAAAATCATTAAAGATTTTGTTAATTCCATTAGTGAATTTGTCAGCGTCGCCCCCTCTGGGCAAACACTTGGCCACATAAAGTTTGGAACCATTATGAAACTTGTCATTCCCATTACCATTCTCGTCAAAGCCATTAAAAACTTTGTTAATTCCATTAGTGAATTTGTCAGCATCCCCCCTTTGGGCTAACACTTGGTCCAAAGGAGGTGCACAACTACTTGACTCGTGTGATGTATAATAGACGTAATAAATTCAATCCATTATGGAACTCACTTATAATTGGTGGTGTGAAAACGGGCAAAAATACCTTGGCATGATATGCATTGGTTTATTGTCTTTGATTTCAATGTGAGAGTGAGTTGCCTCCAAGATTTAGTTTTTACTCAGTTTTTTGTGAATTGTTTCCAGGTTAACATGATTGGCATTAAGTTGGGGTGAATTTCCTGGGATCACCTGTTGTTATTGAAAAAAAAATTGAAATAAAGAAAGAAATAGTAAACATGCGGATGTGCTTTTGATAACATACTTTTTATTTCAGTTTCATGTGCTTGTTCAACGATATATTTCAGGAATTAAATGCTTGTATTTGATTGAAAATCTTATGCATAAACTGATTTAGCTATTTACTTGGTTTGATTTGATTGGTTATTACAAAAACTGGTTATAACTGAAATGCAATGAAATGAGGTTGTATTTTTTAATTGAAGTTGGTTTGGTTGTTTTTACTTCTCCCTGATTTATATTATTTGTTTATCACTTAATTGTCACAGAGATTGTTATGTAGATGGCATAATTTATTAGTGATTGCAAAGTTACTTATATGCACTGCATAAATATAAATATTTTGAAAATCTTTAAGAAACTTTGTTGTTGGACTCTGAACCGAATTATTCAAAACTCAAAAGATCTTAAGTTCGTAGTCAAAACTTCAAATATATTTCAAAGATAGCTTAATTAGTATATTTAAATTAATTACCATTTTTATCCAACTGTTACGTTGTTTCAATCAAAGATAGCTTAAATTAAACTGTGACATTGTTCTGTAGGTGAAAGTTGGCTACTCTTATCCAATGACAAGTAAAGAGATTGCAGGCCATGATGTAGACATAGAGGGTCAGCATGAAGAGGTTGGTGTGAAGAGAAAAGCAGTCTATGCGGAGAACATTGATGTGGAGTCACATGAAAGAGTGGGGGATAAAGTGGACATGCAAAAAAAAAGATGGGAGGAATGGTTACACTTTGTTTCCCATGGTTAACCATGAAATGAATAGCAAGAGAGAGGAAGCATTGAGACTGGTGACTTCATGAGTGACCCTGATCAAGAGGAAATGACTGACAAAATTACGCTCTTAATGTAAATTTTTGGTCTTCAAGTTAGAATTTTTTTTTTTGGAATTCATCATTGTTGTAAGGAGATTGACACATGTCGTTTAACTTAGTAACCAAGCTTTGAATTTTGGGATGACATAGTGAGGATCATTTTGATCACCTATCTTGTATATTGATGCATAGTTGTGGCCTTATGTGTGTTGCCCCAATAAGGCTGGACGTTGACAAGTTGACTAATGGGAATGACAAAGTTTTCAATGGTTTTGACAAGATTTATAATGGGAATAACAAGTTTAGTAATGGTAATGACAAGTTCTGTTGTGACATTGACAAAAGCCACAAAAATTCATGACAACAAGTATCAAGTAAATACTCTAATGACTTCTCAACATTATTCATTTCACCTACACCTAATGTACATAAGGCATGGACTAAAAGAACGTATTCCTTCATATTTACTTTAATAACAACAAATTGACAAGATTAACAAGAGTAGTAATGGAAATGACAAGTACATTAATGGAATTAACAAAACATCAGATTCTTCATGACAGCAACTATTGTATACATTGTCAAATGACAATTTAACATTACTCATTCCATCTACACTTAATGTACATAAGTCATGAACCCAAAAGAATGTGTTCCTTCATGTTTATTTTAATTACAACAAACTGACATGATTAACAAGAGTTGTAATGGAAATGACAAATACAGTAATGGAATTAACAAAACACCAGATTCTTTATGACAGCAACTACCATAACAAGTCTTGTCATCACTTTCCTTTAACCGATCACATATCCATGATATTAACATATATGTCTGTTCAGGTCTGCCATGAATTTCCTCAATTGCCTTTTCCGCCATAAAAGGAGAATTAAAAACCTTGATCACAGAAATGGATCAGCAGCAGCGTCTAATCACGCGAAGAAGGAAACTCGGTTTCGAAGATTCCCTTTTTTGAAACCAACATCTGCAGAAGAGAATCGAACACAAGCATTTTGGAATCGAACATAAGCACGAGGAGGAGGAGAAATCGAACACAAAGCTTAAACGGACAAACCAACAACTGAACATTCCCTCACCCACATCGACGTCGCCGGCAGCAGAAGAGAATGGCACCCACAACCGTTTCTGATTTCGGGATGGCGACACGCTAGGGCTCCACCAGTGTGTTTCTATGAGAACTGAACAGATTTAGTGCGTTGTGTTTCCTTGATCGAGCGTGTCGAATGAGTAGAGAGGGTATTTTAGTATTTTACACAACACTTCAATATCCCTGAAAGGTCCCTCAGCACTTTTCTGTCTTTATCATGTTATAACAGACTTTTGGGGGTTTTGTTATTTCAAAAGGTATTTATCTGGGATTTTCCCTAAATTTATCCCTCTGGTCATGGTCTTGAGTCATTGGGAGGCTAAAAACCCATGTTGTATTGGGGAAAATCCCTAAGCAGCTATAATGGTATCCCCCGGGGGGTGGAATACTGTAAGTGCTGGCGAAGGGTGTGGTATCCCGTGCGTCACATTAAAATGCGCCTTTTTATGTGACAGTCGGGATACCACACTCGGCCGCCCACTTACAGTACTAGCCCCCCTCCACACGCCTTCTGGTGTTTTAGGGATTTTCCCCAATACAACATGGGTTTTTGCCTCCCAAGTAGAGTCGATAATTTGGGTCAGGTTGGCCCGCCAGCCCGCAAAAAAAAAAAACTTAAATGGCAGCCCGTTTAAATTCGGGCTAAACGGGCTCTGGCCCGCGTTTCTCTCTCTCGTTTTTTTTAATAAAATAAATTCAAATACCCTTAATACCTTTCATTTGATGTCGTGTTTAATTAATTCCTTATACTTTTTATTTGACATTTTTATTTTTATATTATATTTATTTATTCTACTATTATTAAATTTAAAAGAGATGTATTTATATATTTTTGTTATGTGAGTAGATGAAAAAAAGGAAAATAAGAATGAAATTGACTTCATAACACAAATGTATAATAAAAAAGAAGCGTGATATGAGCGGATGAAATTGACTTCATAACACAAATGTATAATAAAAAAGAAGCGTGATATGAGCGGATGAAAGAGAAAGAGAGTATTTTTTTTAAAAAAACAAAATACAAAAAAAAGAATGCCGCCAGCCCGCGAAGGGGGTGGGCTACACCAGCCCGCCCCGCCTAAGATCTCAACCTGCGGGCCAGTCTGCATTACCAGCACTACTTCTAAGGACTCGAGGTCATGACCTGAGGGATAAATCATGCCTTAAGAGCTCCTTGACATTGTTGCAATGGTAAGGTTGCTGCCATGTGACTTGAAAATCACGTTTTCAAATCTTGAAAACAGCTTCTCCTTTTACAGGATAAGGCTGAGTATGTGTTCGTTTGAGATAGTTTATTTTTGACTTATAAGTGCTTATAAATCGTGATTTACGGTATACGAGGTAAGTATGTAAGAGGATTTTTATCTCGACTTTCATAATAAGAACTTATTATCTAAAAATAAGTGATACTAAACATAGACTATATCTACATGAGTGTTTCACATAACTTATTTCTGGGAAATAAATACTTATTACATAAATCGAGACAAAACTCCTCTCACAAATTTACTTCATATACTGTAAATCACGAATTATAAATATTTATTATTAAAAAATAAGTTATCCCAAACAAACAAACGTCAACCTTCATTCATTGCGTATTAATGTACACTACAGGGCGGCCTTTTTATTTAGTGGTGGCATATATAATTCATTCATTGCGTATTAATGTACACTACAGGGCGCGCAGCGGCATTCCCTACCTTACTCATAGATTTCAGCGTTATATTCAAACTTCCCCTCATCCCCGCGCATTCTCTCCACACAACCCATCAATAAATCCGTTGGTTTTATTATTATTATTTTTTATTCTTTTTTTAATCGCCATCCCTCTTTTCTAGAGAGTGATCAGAGAAGTGGAATAATAATACGACGCCATGACCGACCGTTTTGAAAGAAAAAGCCCACTTTTACTTTAGAGAGAGAGAGTGAATGAATGAAGGGAAGGAGGATTGGAAACAAAATAACAAACGAAACCAGACACTCCCCAAACATCACTCCTCTCTCTCTGCTCTAAAATTTAAAAGCTTTTCAATCCATCAAATACACATCACTTACCAAATCCTTAATCACTCTCACTGCTATATTCCTTCCTTCGTTCATTGCCCAGGTATTTTTCTACTTCTCACACTAACCACATGCTTCAACTTCATCTTCAACTTCCTTTTGCTTTCTGATATTTCCAAAGCTCCCTCATTTCTCTCTCTTTTTTGATCGACGCACTTTTCTGGGTAATCGATTACACACCCCCCACCAAAAAAAAAAAATACGATTTTGATTAACCCTTTAGTGATCCCATTTATGTAGCTAGGTATTCTTCATTGCCTATTTCCAATCTGTACCGTTTCACTTTCACCTAATTTGAGCATTTGTCTTGTGCTTTTCTTTTACAGAGGGAGATAGATAGGATCCGAGGAGAAGGAGGGGTATATAGCTTTTGGTAAGGTAACTTTTATTTAGGGAGTGGAATTTATGCTTATTACGGTTCCGTTTTTTTGAAAAACCCAATGCACACTCAGTCACAGTTTTTATTATTAGTAGAATCGGCGTAAAGGTGAATGAAAGAGAAGGAAGTGGGAGAAAGATGGGTTTTTTTCCCTTTCCTTTCCTTTCTTTTTTTTATTAAATTTTTTCTAAAAAACGCTTTCATATTTTATAAAAGCAGTGAGAGCGTTGGGTTTAGCATGCAACTTGGCTCCGGTCAAAGGAAGGAGCGTCCTACAAGGAGAGCCTCACCATTACAATAAACCCTTCAAGCACTCTGAGAGATATGAGGAAGCTGAAGCAGCAGCTGGGTAAGCAAGAAGAATCTCAGAAGAAGGAGCGTCATATTGTGACGTGGACACAAGAGGTCTTTCAATATTATATTCCATTGTTGTCTGTTTATTATTTATTTGTCAATTGTCAATCCACTTCACTATCTTATATGTTGTGTGCGATCTGCAGGAAGATGATATATTGAGGAAGCAGATAAGCATCCATGGAACTGAGAAGTACTGATTTGATTCCCTTTTTTCACTGTTCTTCTGTGTTTTACTAGTGCCACAATTTTCCTGGTTATTTGAAACTAAGGGGATTTTGATTTTGAATTTGCATTAACTGTTTGCAGGTGGGCAATAATTGCATCTAACTTCAAAGACAAAACGACAAGACAGTGCAGAAGAAGGTGAGTTTTTTTTTTTGAAAAAAAAAAAATTGACAGTCTGGTTTCATGGAATCCTCTGTTTCATCCTTTCACAATCTACAAATGGTTTTTTTTTTTTTTAAATGATTTCTTATTGTTTCAATCCGATGATTCCAAATATCAGATGGTACACATACTTAAACTCTGATTTCAAGAAAGGAGGATGGTCACCAGAGGAAGACTTGCTCTTATGTGAGGTAAGCTGATGATTTGATGCCACTTCAAATTTGGGATTTCTTTTCTTTTCTTTTGTTTTTATGTTTTCCCCCAACTTCTACATTGACTTGAGGGATATTACATGATGGCAAAAAAGATTCATTGCTCATCAAAATCTTCTATGTGAGTAGTTTAGCAGATGATGAACATTATAATTTCACCAAAAAAGTTTTTGTTCCCTCGTATCATCTAATATTATGCTGCTCTATGTAGGCTCAGAAAATATTTGGCAACAGATGGACAGAAATAGCAAAGGTGGTTTCAGGCAGGTAAACAAAAGTCAGTCCAGTTTTTGATTCATGAAAGTATAGAATGTACAATATTTCTGTTGTTGACAGTTAAACTCAATGCAATGCTTTCTATCCAGAACGGATAACGCTGTGAAAAATCGTTTCTCCACTCTGTGCAAGAAGAGAGCAAAATTTGAGGCCTTGGCAAAAGAGAATAACACTTCATTTACTAATTCAAATAACAAAAGGACTGTTTTCCAACAGGGTGATAACAGAGAGTCAACACCTGAGACTGCGCCACCTGCTAAGAAAATGAGGTGTGCATTACACTTATTGGTATCAAATAAGTGATATAAACATTCTATAAAGATCATTGATAAATTTCATTCTATTTCTACTTCAATATAGGAGAGCTCATATCCCTGATGCTGCAGAAAAGATCAACTATGGAGACAGGTCCCATAAGCATTATGAAGCAACAATAAAGCAGCAGCCAAGAGCGCCGTTTTCTATTTTGGCTCAGAATTTGCCAGATCAGCATGAAGCCTCCAATGACAAGATCAGCAAAAATGGTAATGTGCTTGAATTGGTTGTGGACCTTATTCTTGCTATTGCAGTGCCCGAAATGGAAGAACAGAAAGGATTAGTGCATAACTTTTGGAGCCAAGTTACAGGTTTTGGAAATAATTTTATGCCAATATGACTCTTTGTTTGTCATGACTTTGCAGCCCATAATTCCAAGACTCAAGTAACATTTCTTAAAGAGGATGATCCAAAGATTACCGTGTTGATGCAACAAGCGGAGTTATTAAGTTCACTAGCTCTAAAAGTTAATACAGATGATGTGGACCAGAGTCTTGAAGACGCATGGAAGGTGAGGGGTTGGACTGAGTTTCTGACCATTGTTTACTTTGAGCATTGAATACAACAATATGTGCTTCTTCAGGAATGATCTTCTCATTTGGTGTATCCGAGTATATAAAAAAAGAAAGGTAACTAGTCAGGAGTCAAAACCATTCATAGGAAAATCATGAGAGTCGACTAACATAGTTGACATTGACTTTGAAAACTCAATAACTACAAACTTGGTCCTACATTTAGGACCGGAGGAAGTAATTCTATTTATGCATGAGCTGATAGTTATGATACTCGCCCAGACATCAGAAGAAAATTGCAAATATCAGGCATTACATTTCCTGCGTTTGCCTAATGGCAAGTACTATCTGGATCATTTATGCTGCTGACGTTGTTTTTGAAAATTCAGATATAGCTTTATTGATCTGCTTGGTAGCATACGGTCAGTATTAAATGCTTAATAATGATAAGTTAAACAATGTATCACAGGCCGCAGTCGATAAAACTTAGTTCATGAGCATATAAAGAAGAATGTAATGGTCCATATTCTTCAAACATCTTTTGATGCTTTAAAGTGATGATGCCAGGTACTTCAAGAGTTTCTGAGCCAAACCAAAGAATCAGACATTCTCAAATATAAGATTTCGGATTTACAGCTCGTAGATCTTAAATATATGATGGAGGAATTTAAGAGTTGTAATGAGGGAAGCCAGCAATGTTGGAGGTACTTTTTAGGTTTATTGAAAATTTCACTTTATGCAGGCTCAACCTGTAGTTTTATTTTTGACAAAAAAAAAGATCTAACAGTTCTTAAATATGTTAAAGGCAACCAGAACTATATGAAGACTCTCCAATTAGTTCTGAATACAGCACAGGTTCAACTCTTCTGCCCCATTCAGCAAGTGATAATCTGGAACACTCTCTGCTTCAGGATATTGAAACTGATCTAAAGCCTATCCAACTTGGAGATCAAAAAGTAGTTAGCGAATGTGGGGAAGAGGATCTCTCTTCTGCAACTGTAGGTCAAGGTAACATAACCCTGGCCCATTATAAGGGCAAATATTGTTTTCTAATTTGTGGTATGCTAATGTTGTCCTGGATCATAATGGGCAAATAATATATTTCTTCCAGCGGCAGATGTGTTTCCATCTTGTGAGGAACAGAAAAGCAATGATGGGATTGCTTCTACCTCATCAAGCACAGAGTTCAGTTCCCCTCTTCAAGTTACCCCTATTTTCAGATCTTTGGCTGCAGGAATTCCCAGCCCACAGTTTTCAGAAAGTGTAAGTTAGCCATGCACTTCAAAAATATTTAACAATCTTAAGGTCCAAAAGCTAAATAACGGTAGTATTAGTAGTGAAGATTACAGTAATCCTTGTAAAACTATGGGAATTTGGGAGACAAATGAACCCTTTTCTTTCAGCTATAGTAATTCTTAATGGTTCTTATAAAGTTTCAACATTAACTGGCCGCCAGACTTCCAAAATGCTGTTTCGTCATTAGATTACACGAGTAACCCTTAAGAGTCATTTTTGGAAGTAGCTATAGAGGTGGTATCAGATGGATATTAACCGTGAAAGTCATCGATACACTATTACCATTAGGATTTGGAATAGTGGAATCGAGATTATTATTATTGCAATAATTTGCTGCCTCAAATTTGTCTTAAAATGTGTTTATAAGGAAATTGTGTTAAATAAGACTGACTGGAAGTTTCTGCATTGCCAGAATAATATGCAGTTTGTTCTGGCCTTGCCTTAGCTTTGTTGTTCTTTCAGTTCAGATGAATTTTAAAAAGCATAGTTGAAAGGGAGGTCAATTTTCTGGTGACACTGAAAGCTTTGCTTTTTGAATCTGTAGCTTAACAGATCTCATTGAGGAAAATGTTGTAATTATCTTATCAGTACAAACGTCTCATTAACATTTCCTTTTTATTTTTGAAACAACATAACATTTTCTTTTGAAAACAAGCATTTTTTTCTTACATAAAACAGTATATATTATTATACATAAATAAGGAATATTTCATATTTCAAATGAATAAATTACAGTTACGACTCATTGCTTTTAGTCGCAAATAAAGTAACAAATATGACAATGGAGCATGAAAGATGATTTTGGTCATAATGATGCAAGCCTCTGATAAGATAGGCCCTTGATAACTACTGACTAAAAAATATGGACAAGGGAGACATTTACCTTGCATTGGATCAGCCTATATCACCAAATGATCAAAAAAGAAAAGAAGGAAATAAAAACAGAGAAGAAGCAAACAAGACATCATATTAAACAGGAGTTTAAGCTGTTCAGTATTATCCTCATCATCTCCATATATTATCTCAGAAGATTGAAAGAGTGTAAGCTGTATGTAACTTTGTCTATTCTGCTGAACTATGGGGATTGCATGATTATACTGTACTGCTGAATGGTCAAAGATATTATAACTGAGGAAGTAATAGAGTTTCACATCCAGCATATGAATTGTTTCTCTTCTCTCTAACTTATAATCACATAGTAATTTTTTATTGTTAAAAAAATATTACACACAAGCTATTGCATTATGAAAAGGGGGGTTATAAATATTCATACTAAACTTCTGTTATACTATTATGAATAAGCTTTGAGGGATCTGAGTTTAAATCTCAGTGAAAACCAAATTATGAATACACACACATGCACATTCTTGTGTTTGTGTGTCAAAATTTGTTGCAGGACTAACCGCTTGTTTCTTGTTTCTTTGATATCTTTCTCCTGCAGGAAAGGAACTTCCTAATGAGGACGCTTGGATTGGAGTCCCCATCCATGAACCCAAGTGCCAATCCCTCACAACCACCACCCTGCAAAAGAGCCCTACTACAAAATCTATAATCTAATCCTCTTTCTTTATCTCTACCCTTGGCAACTTGGACTCGGTTCTTCTTTGCTTGGTTTTGAGATGAGATTCCTGAGATTGCAACCTCATTGTCTTAATGATCCTAAAATTTTGAAAAAAGCTGTCGTCATCCTCTTCCTCGTCCCCAAGAATGCTGTGGTGCATTCTTGTGATACTTAGACATATCTAACAATGTCATTCCACCATAGCCACCAGTCAGTCAGACTTGCCCCCTTTCTTATAGCTGCACTAAAAATTAGCTTGCTTAGTGTGTCACTATTTGGCTTGTTTTTTTTTTCTCTTGATGCCATTCTGGGTTTGTTTTGGTTGAATCCAGCTTTTGGTCATGATTTGGTTGGTTTTTTCTGTACAGAGTCTGCTATGTAAGCAGTATTCATCCTGAGTGTGTATACATCGGCTCATCGCCTGTCCTACCTGAATATATGAACAGAAACAGAAATAGAAGAGAGAAGGGGGAAAAAATTTTAACCAATGGGAAATTGGATTCCTATTTGTTTGTTTTTGGGTGTGCATACAGTATAGAATAATATATATATTTGGATTTTTGATGTACTGAAACTTCATAACAGTTGGACTGGAAATGCATTTTGGTTTTTTGGTGTGCAACTACTGTTTCTGTTCTCTCTCTTTAATTTTCTGGATTCAATCTAGTGAAGCAACATAACACAGAGCGAAGAAACGCCTCAGTAGAAGTAGAGAAAACTAAACAGCAAACCATAGAATCTTAGGAAAGCCTATATTGATGTTCTCTCTTTCACACCCTTCTGCAAAAAACACAGATGTTCAGCCACAAACAAAAACCAATAGTAAATTAACAAGAAATGAAGTGTACTTACATACATACATACAGGGAACACACACATTATGACCTGACAGAGGCATGCAGACCTGTGTCTCTCTCATGGGTACAAGGTTTGTGCTCCATGTAGAGCAATGGAGAAATCTGAGAGAAGTAGGTTGTTGTTAAGTAAGGAGGAGGAGGAGGAGGTGGTGAGAGTTTAATGGTGGTGGAAGACAGAAGGCATAATAATGAGGGAAGCAAAAAGTAATCGGTTAAAAGGAACTAAGGGAGGGAAGTCTTCTCAAAATAAAGTGTTTTCACTTGTCCCTTCACTTTTTCAACGGAAGGTGCACCACCTCCCTCCACTTTCCATTTAATTTCATTTCACCCGACAATTTTTTTTTTTAAAATATAATCAATAACTTATATATCATTTGCAATCTTTGGTGAAATATATATGTGTATATATATATATATATCTCATGTAACATCGATGATAACATAATTCATAGATTACAAATAGTATAGCTTATTCTTGAAAATCTATATATAATATGTGAGAACATGTACTTAGTATTACTTACCCAAATTTATATACACCTAACGAGAGTTTAAAGTTGCAGCATTTCAAATAGAGTCATCATTTGTCGGTCAATGATGCAAGAATGAAAGCAATCATTCTTCTAAAACCTTTTTAAAATTAAAAGAGCAAGCATCTAATAAGATTATAAAAAAGATTAAACACGTAAACTCCCATCTATAAGAAAGCTTTCATAATACTAAATTATAAGGTTATTGATTTATTTCTAAAACATTGACTTGTCATCAACTTTCCAATTACTGGAAAACTTTCATGCTACTAAACTATAAAGGTAATTGGTATTCTTCTAGAAACTTGACTTGCCATCCTTACCACTTTTCCACGCGGATCCATATTACAGTAAATTCTCATTTCAAGTTTTCAACATGAATGCTTAATTCTTCGTTTTATTCCCTCCCTGTAATTATCATTGTTTAAAGGAGTGGAAGGGTAACATCTCAGAATGTGGTGCCATCCAAACTGTCCCTGCACTTGATTTAACCAAACTTCCATCTGTCAGAGGCTAAACATATATAGTGATAGAGTGATTGTAACGTTATTACTCCTTTACACGATGATAATTTTACCGTTGGGGTAATTCACTCAACAAGAGTCAGACGAAATAGGCAATGAACTTGAATATTAAATCAGGAAATCATGCTTACAGACAGTACAGCTCACCTACAATATAAGATACAAGGAGACAACTAAAAACCTATCCTTTACTTGTCTGATACTCCTACAGATCAGGCGAAAAAATAAAACTCCAATGTATAATTTCATTCGACGGCCAAATGAGCTGAAAAGGCACTAACTAAATTCAAAATTGCTTGAACGGGTACTTTTTTCACGTGGTCTTACTCTTGTTCTGAGATCTGAGCAGCTTCTGCCACTTGAGGAAGATCTGGTAAGACAAACCAGAGAACACCATAAAAACACATCCCCATTGCTTGGACGATAAAGGATTGCCGCTCATTATTGAGGACACCACAATGCTACCAAACTTGCGAGTGGTGGTGATGGTGGTGACTGCTAAAGATCCAAATTGGTTTATAGTCAAAAAGATGAAGTTCTGGCCCACTGCACCAAAGCAACAATATAGAAGAATATCCCATGCTGCTTCTGGATGTTGGATGCAAAATCCAATTGCCATAGATCCACTCCCATAAGGCAACACAAACATGTATATCATATTGTACATGGTGCCCCACAAATTCATGCCCAGCATTATACCCCATGCACTTGTTTTTGGGTACCTGAGCAACACAGACCAACACTTTAGAAAGTAATTGCTTTAATAATTCAATATATTTTAATATAAACACATCAAACGGACGCTCAAACATCAGGAATGTTGCATACTCCCTCCAATCCTTTTTATAAGAGCCCGACAAGAGTTGTTTGAATATTTAATGAGTTTTTTTTTTTTGTTTTTATCCCTCATTAATTATATGCATTGTATTAATTAAAAGGCCGGTGATACTTATATTTATTTTATTTATCTCTCATACTTACCCTCTCATAAATAAGGACATACTTGAAAAACAAAGTTTATTTCAGGTATACTTAATATTTTTAACTACATTCGGTTATTAAGCTATTATAAATAAGACCGGAGGAAGCATAACAATCAAAAGAAATGATAAGTATCAAACATATGCAGCTGAAGTTTCCTTTATAAATAGATATATCAAACCATCAACCAGAGGTAATATTAGGGACGATATCACCAACATGCAACCAGATATCACATGGAAAAGGAGGAGATAGAAGGGAAAGCCAGAAGAAAAGTTATAGGCCAACAAGTGAACCTTAAAATCTATTACAGTCATTTTGGATACTGTCTTCCACACTGTATTGGATTTCCCTTTGCCAAGTAACCAAATCGAATGCAATGAAGAGTAAACAATAATACCATTTCATAAGCTTTCTTTGTTTGCCAGAAATTTCTTTCAAAAAAATCTTTATTGGGCCTTCTTTATCTCTATTGTCTATCAAGGTAGAACTTGTTTATTAGCTGAGGTCAGGCAACAGAGAAACATTCGTTTTGACAGAAAAACAAGGCTGATATGTGAAGCGAGTAAAAGAAGAAACTTCCCTTCTATTACCTTGCATTTAAGGAATCCTGAGTAGCATTTGTGAATCCATCAAAAGCAAGGTTTAGTAAACATAGCCCATAACCGAGGGGAGCATTAGGATGTGCAAGCTTACTGATAGTCTTGGAGCTTGTCTGCAAATAATATAAGCAAACATAAGAAACTGTCCCTCAAAGGATTCTAGAGTGACGCCTGAATCCTCTGAGACGTTCCTAACCTTTAGGATTGCAAATGTTGATACCCCTCCAGCTACAAGGAAAGAACAAATGTATTCCGGAACAGTGTATCTTATACCATAGAATAATGTACCCATCAGCATGACTGCATTATTTGAGGTAAGATTAATAATCTGTTAAATCAAAGACAACATTTTAATTTTAGAGTATTTTACACATAGCCAGAAATTCTTGATTATATACTCAAGTAAGCAGAAAGAAGCAAAATGACAAAACACAAACTACTGACCAGGAATCATTTTAGAGGATTTAGCAAGGACCTGCAAATAGTAACATAATACCATGACGATCATAATCAAAATTAAAAGAAGGGATAACAACGAAAGAGGCTATAAACAAAGAGCCGCCCAATGCACAAAGGTTCCACCAGGATGGCCTGAGGATCTGAGGATAGATGTATGCAGCCTTACCCATAACAACTATAAAACAACGACTATAAAAGAAAAGAAATTTGTGAAGGGCCATACCTGCGCCGGGTAACTAATATATTTCAACGCTTCAATTCCCATAGCTGGACCAATTGTATTGGAAATGCCAGCACTCCAGTAAGACCACCAAGGAGCACCACCGGAACTTTCATTCGACGACCATATCTTTATCACTAGTGTGATATACCAGCCGGGTCAAAAAAAGTAAACATTTACAGACCATTGTGCACAAATTATGAACAAAATGAGCAATCAGTACAGAAACTCACTGATGTATGACCAGACTAAACATACTACATTCTGTGCCAAGTTTAGAAATGCGAGGTGCTCGAACATCTGGCCATCAGGAACAAATCGCTTGGTCGACCTATGTGACAAAGGACGAGAAACATGAGAATGTTCATAGCTTAGAAATAATACCGAAGAAACGCTCATTTGGATTCATATGCACAAATTAGGAAAAAGAATGATCTGTACTCACAGAGTTTCCTGGACAAAGCCCTGGTAGATATAGGCAGAGCAAATCCCGGCTATACAGAACACCAATAGTAACACACGGCTGATTCCGGAGCCGTGAGCCTCCATTAGGGCCCGACGATGTGCCCGCCGGTTTCTTCTGCAAGTCGCTTTCTGGCGGAATGGAACAGGGCAGAGAGAAGGAGGAGAAAACGACCTTGTTTAAGGGAGACTACGTCAATAAAGAAAAGTGCGCGAAGTTACGCAGAAATTCCACGTGGAGAGATTTGATTGGATACTCCACGCGGATCCCCCATGTCCGTGGGAGAAAGTCGCGGAGAATTAATCACATGGTGACAGGTCAACTGTGGTCTATCCAATCAGAACGCAACAGATCACTCAACTTTAATCCAATCGGTCAACTTTCCTGTTATTTACTTACCACTTGTCCCTATTATAAGTCCCTTTTACCTAAATCCCACATACCAAGAAAAAGTAGTTAACCCAATGATTATAGGGTAAATTTCCAACTATACCCTCATTTATGAATATGTACTTTTCAACTTTTTCTTTTTTATCTCTCTTTGAATTATTTCTTTATGGGTACAATAAATAGGGGCAAAATTGTCATAAGCTCATTTATGTACTGAAAATGGACTTATAAATAGGACCAAATTTTTTAGTCAAAGAGGACTTATAATAGGACCAGAGTGGTAATTCATACTACCTCCGTCAAAATGTTTTGTATGGTTCAAAAAATTAACGTACGTGATTTAAAACATTAGTTAAAATTATTTAAAAATAAAAATTAGGTAAAAATTAATTAAAGGTAAAATTAAAAAAATTATTAAATAATGAGACAAGAATAAAATGTACTTTTACAAAAAAACACACCTCTCACAAATTTGGTGCTGATATCTTGAACCAGAGAGGGTATTATTTTATTTTTAAAATAAATAAATAAAAATAAGTATAATTAAATAACAAATATACTTTTTTATTTTCTGGTAATTTTGATATTTCAAATAATAAATATACTAAGTATATATATAATTAAAAGTCATACTGCATAATACTTAATTCAATAGTTTAATTATAGTTTTTTTTACTACTTTTCTTGATTAAAATATTCTCTTTTAGTAGTTTATTAATGAACTTGTGGTTTTATTATTAGTACTACATTAAATTTTTATACACTTTTATATCAAGGATAAGAGGTAATAATATTTTAAAGGATTTTTGCTTTTTCTAATAAATATGTTTCTTAAGATTCATACTTCTGTTCTCTTTCTTATAAAGATGAGATCACGGCTTTATAAGGTGAGATCACGGCTACCTCCTTAACCAACAGTTTGAATGTTTGATATTAGTATATTGTTTTCATTATATATCAACGTCTCCACCATATTCTCTCATCATATAGTATCATTTAGGGGTGTTTAAAGTGTCCTGATCTCTGTTGTCCCGGCCCGATCCTGGACATTTTATTTAGGAAATTTCTCATCCTGGCCGGGACCGAGACTAGGATCTATTGGAACGGGGACTGGGATCACACCTTGTGATCTCGGTCTTGTCCCGATCCCATTTTTTTTTATTTTTTTTCTTAAAAAATAAGTTATTCTTTTATTTTTATATTTTTTACCTCATAAATTAAGTTATCATTTGATAAAATGTATATAACATATTTAGTTAGAGTTAAATCGTATATATCATGATATTAATTCTAACTATATAATGTATAAAGATAATAACAAAAATGATGAACGTGATAATAATAGTAATAATAATAATAATAATAATAATATGTTATTTTTCAATTCTAGATCAATTTGTGTGATTTTTATGACCTTATTAAATATTAAAAAATCACTTTAAACACTAACTTATAAAAAATTTAATTAATATAATAATATTATTCAAACCGGAAATCCGGATCCCGATTATACCCGGACTTTTCTGGGATCTGAATTCCCCCTCCCGAAACAGAAAATCCCGGTCAGTCATTTGAACATCCCTAGACTATCATTCCATGCCATATAATGGCATATTCTCCCACTTTAGTTCCTTATCTCCAAACCTTCTCCTTGGGCCAAGTTCAATTTAACTTTTCTATTGGGCCAAACCTTTTCCTTGGGCCAAGTTGAATGTAACTTTTCTATTGGGACAAGTTCAATTTAACTTTGTTTCAAAAAAAAAAAAAAAAGTTCAATTTAACTTTTCTATTGGCATATTCTACTCCCTCCAATCCTATATACATAATGTTTTTTTTTTTTCCAACTCAAAATATCATTAACATTTAACACAACGTCTCAGTTCATGAAGTAAGGAAAATAAAACCCGACGAAACAGATAAAAAAGAAAACGAAAACTAGCAACAAGAAATTATAAATTTAAAAGAAAAAGTAGATTAAGGATTTATATTTAACATCAGAATAAACCCCCCAAATAAATAGGATATGATATTCCCCCCTATTTATTTTCTTTGAACCACTTCAATAATCATATTTATGCTCCAGCACACAATATTGCAACAAAGAATTGGATTATTTCTGGTATTGAAAAAGGTCAACATACAGGCCAACAAACAAGAATAATTAACAACTAACCTCTCTCTTAATGGCCAATTAATAGTGGTAAGATAAGATTCCACCTGCCATTTAATTTACAAACAGAGCACAGCCATAATGGTAAGTTGGTAACATGAATAATGTAATAGACCAAAATGGGAAGAAGCCTCTCTGAACTAGTCAAGTGGGTACAGATATGAGGCAATTCAAGATAGTGACTAAAGGCGAAGGCAATAACATGAGTATATGCCCTGTCGCTTTTTTTATTTGCATTTGATTTGATGTTGTGAATCTTGCCCCCACTTGACATTTCCAAATTCCAATTCTCAATAGTGCCCTTTTTAATTGGACTCGGTCAACCATCCATTATTTTTACTAGATACTAGAATTTAGTAAGGTTAATATTTTCTTCTGTCCTAAATATAAGATATAATTAATTTTTTTTTAAAAATTAAAGAATCTAATTAAATTACTTTACAGTATTTATATTTTTATATTTTTCTCCAAACTAACTAGTTTGACTAATAAACTGATATATAATCCAAGGATATATAATACTCCTTCCGGTCCTAATTATAAGATAAAGTTGACTTTTTTGGAGAAATTAAGGAAGTCAATTAAATTACTTTAGAGTGTTTATATTTTAAGTATCCTTAGTTTATATATTAGTTTATTAGTCAAATTAATGGAGAAAAAAATAAAAATAAAAATACTCTAAAGTAATTTAAGTGGTTTTCTTAATTTCTCCAAAAAAGTCAACTTTATCTTATAATTAGAACCGGAGGGAGTATATGATATGATTAAGTAACTTATTTAGCTTACTTAATCTCTCAAAAAAAGTTATTTTTATTTTATATTTAGGATCGGAGATAGTATATAAAGAAATATACTAAATTAAGGGTAAAACATCCTTTAATCGTGAAGAGAGCCAATCAAAATAGAAAACTCATTGGATTTAAGGATAATCAGGGCTGAAGGAGTAGGTGGTGGAAAGGAAGTAATAAATTGAGGTTTATCAGCACGGATGCTTCACGTGTACAAGATATTATAGTTTGTGTGGATGGATTCGTTGAACTATGTAGGGCAAGCATTTAAGAACGGCAGGTAGATAGATATAACAGAAAAATTTATTGTAAAGCCCTAACCCGTATCACCGTATCAGTTTGATTTTATTTATAAGTTCTTTTTTATTAAAAATTTTGTTCTTATTTATAAATCCGTTTTCAGAGTAGTAAATGTATTTGATATTTTTTTATCCTTATTAATTACAATAAATAAAAGGAATTTATTCATGTTGACTTTTGAAACCAATCATAGATAAAGATAAAATCAGAAATTTAGCCCATAGTAAATGAATTAACTAATTCTCCTTAGTATGTGAGAGTTAGTTAAAAGGGACTTATAAATTATACGATAATGGTACATGAATTTGCAATTCACCAGCAGTTCCTGAACTTCGTACTTTTCTAGAAACTTTTTTTTTTTTTTTTTTGGGAAAGTGTATAAAGATAACGCCATATATAAAACAACAGCATTTTAGCATAAAACAAAGTTTACAAAGCAGAATATAAAAACTCCAAATACAACTGTATAACAAACATTCACACTGAAGATCAAATCAATCAAACCATAGAATAAATTGAAGGACAAATTAAGGTTGTTACAGCAAACTTCTAGAAATATAAGTAAGATGGTACCGAGAAATCAAGATGAAGAGGCATGTTGTAGGTGCCAACTTTAAAGAGAGCAAAGACCAGTATCTGCCGAACAATGAATTTGGCTTAATTGAGAAGGAGCACTGTAATTAGAGAAATAACACTCCAAAAATTACACACATCGAGCTGATCGAACGCCATCTGCGACGTCTCATTACTAAATTTGTATGTGTGATTGTGCAAACCTTAGGGCCTCCACACTAAATTTTTATGTTTTTGGTTAGTTGTTGTAACTGTGTAATTGGATTAGCTTTTAAAGAATAACTTTTATGATTTATGAGGTAAAAGTATGTAAGAGAAGTATTGTCTCAATTTGAGAAAAAGAGTTTTCAAAACTATAGTTTAGAGGTCACCCAAATACACACTAAGCTACAATGCTATTGGTGGGTTTAATACATGCATGATACGCCCCTGATGGGGACTAATCCCTAAATGAATGAAAGTTCAGGGACTAAAATAGTAATAGTATGGAAGTTTAGGGAAATATGATTAATTTGAACTAATATTAGTTAGATGCAAGGTTTTAAAAACTGGATCTATCGTTAAACTGGTTGGAGTATTGAGTTAAATATCAGTGAGCTAGATTGAAATTAAATTGGAGCCAAAACAATGAGGGAATGTAGATTTCAAGACTATCTATATGAAATTTAAAATATTTTAAAAAAGAAAAAGAAAAAGAAAAATTGGTCAAACCGTCCCAAAATCGGTTGAACCAGTATTACCTATCTTACTTGATTGGACCATTCAAACCACCAATTGATTGATTTCTAACTTAAATCAGCCGATCTGATTCAATTTTAAAAACTCCAGATAAATGAGAGGACAAGTTTTGAAAGGGTTTGAAAGAGTGAACTGTGAAGTCCCACACATGAATGGTTGACCTAAAAAACATCAGTGAGAAAGGAAAGGAAGGTTTCTGTTTTAAGTGGAGGGAGGGTGGGTGGGTCCGACATGTAAACTACCGGGGACTTGCAGTGATTAATTAATGGTTCACACTTGTGCCGTGAACCCTGGTGTTTTCCTTTTTTTTCTTTTTCACTCTGTATATTTTTGTCTTTGTTCCCCTTGAAAACGACGTCGCCTCTTCCATCTCTCTCTCATGCTAGCATTTCTCTGTCTTATGTAATTAATCTGTGTCGTTGAATGGGGCCCACGTTTCCCATCATTTACTCTCACGTGTAATGGGGTGTGGACGACTTTATAATATAGACATCGTTCTTGACCAGCGAGTCATTTCTTGCGCCACAAGGGCCACGTATATTTTTATTTTATTAATCCCTCTTCATATTCGTCATTAAAAAATACAGACGCTGAAAAAAAAAATATCTGGGGAAAATTTCTGAAAAATATTTTGAAAATATCCAAATATCAAATTAATTTTGTTCACCACACTTGAACAACAAATGACGACATGTTTTTTAGTATGAATCACTTGTGTGAAATTTTCAAATAATTCTGAAAGTATTTAATTATAATTTTTACAACATAAAAATTTATATAACAATCGATGTGTAAAAAAATTAGTTGCATGTGTCTGCACATTTTAATTAAGAGAAACTTAATATGAAAAAATTTGATAACTAAATATAAAACGATTACTCATCCTCGAACAAATGAAATACTAACTTCGATATGAAAATTAAAAAAGAAATTAATTATTATATGAAAATTAAAACCACGTGCTTTGCCCTTACCACGCTTTTCTAGCTGCAAATCACATAGTTTCTCACACTACCAAATTAATATATTCATTTCAGCAAGAAACTTAATACTAATGTTTTCCATGAAAGGAAGTGAAATTTAGTGGAAAATCAAACTTCAAGTAGGAATAAAACGTAGATTGAATGACTAGAGAAGAAATATTATTTCACTATGTGCATTGTGGTACACCTTACGTGCATTTTATTCCTTTATTTAGTGATGGGTAAGAGTTTTATATTTAGTTATCAAATTGGTTTACATGTTTAATTTCTTTTAGTTAAAATCCTTTTTAAAAAAAAAAATTAGAAGAGGTAGATTTAATTGATATGTAGTAGTACTTGCATTATGTGTGTGTAATGGAATGTTTGAAATAATACAAGAGGACAGAATTAAAATTGCTTGTTTGATGAACGATTTCACTTTTTAATTGATAGTTTCTTAGAATTATTATGTCAAAAATTTTAATAACATTTTGTCAAGCATTCTATTTTTTCCCATCTCATCATTTTATCATAAACCCACATAGAAAAAAAAAAATACATAACATATTATCAGAATTTGATATAATGATTATAAAGAACTTTACCTAAATTTAGTTCTGTAGCAAATATTTTCCACCAAGGAACATTTTAGTATTTTTATTCTTATTAGTGTATAAAACTAAACAAAGAAGAAGCCTTACATATTTGTATGAAATATAAGATCATCAAACTATTTGTAACCTGTAAATAATATGACTGAATCCAATATTTATGTTTTATATTGATATTCAGTATTTATAAAAGTAAGGGAAAATCATAAATTTCCTGAAGCATGCAACTTTATAGTTATTCACATACATGAACCCACAATCTGGTGGGTCCCGTGCCCACATTGCAAAACTCGCCTCATAAGTCAAGCCCACCGTTTCTTGTTAATGAGCGATTAGCGTTTTAATTGTATAGATTTATACTAATTATCATAACTATATTTTGCACCCGTGCAAAGGGATTTTTTTCCCCTTGAAAATTAAAGGCGCGAAGATTGAAAAGTCAACATTAGACTATTACACATTTTAATATAATCACGCCTTTTTCCCCCCCGAATAATCACACCTTATCTTATGCCAAAAACAAATTTATTTATGGTTAATATAATGTTGCCTAATATAAAAATGGTTTAAATGAGTTGAATTTTAGAGAATTAAAAATAAATTTTTATTGACTTTAAGATCAAAATTATTATATGCATGTCTTGTCGTATATATGAAATATCGAATATTAATTAAAAGAATAAAACTACTGTATATGTATGTTTTGCTCCATAAACTTCTATTTATTTGGAGACTTATCAACGTGACCATATTGCGTCATGAATAAATTATTTTAGGCACTATGAAAGTGAAGTTGCTGGGGCAAAGACTGAAAGCAAAGTTAATTAACGTAAGTCAAAAGTTACCTTTCTTGTAGCTATGCAAATTGTATCAATCCATATTAAACACAAAAATAATACACACACACATATTCCACAAAATTATAAGCGATAAAATCCGACTGCGACAAATTTGAGATCTTCAATTTAAGCTGTCAAAACTCTCTCACTAAAATCCATACTTATTGGTTATAAGTTATAATTTTAGTTTAAACGTTAAGAAAAAACTTTATAGCCTAGGCCTCAAAAAAATATTTAACCATAAGATAAAGTTCTTTAACTTGAATAGCAAACTATAATTTGATTTCATACAATTTAATCTTTTTGTATTTAAATCCTTCAAGATCATCATTACAAATAGATATAAAGTGATTCAGTGTAAATTGATCCATGGTATATAATACTTTAAGGAAAAGTGTAATTATGTACTAAAAATAATTAAATACTCATTTAGAATAATGATTGGAATCTTTAAAAATAATTTTTAAATTATGATTTACAATATACGAGATAAATATATAAGAGAAATATTGTCTCAACTTACGTATTTAAGTACTTATAAACCTTTCATCTTTTTTTTTTGCTTAAAGCATCCGGTATCCGGCGCTTTTTCTGGATCCTGGTCTTCTTTGGGTCAGGTAAACCCGAGCAACCGATTACTCCAGATTCGAGCCGGGTCAAACCCTTTAAGTGTAAAACTCTCCCTCCAACAGAAACTCCATCCACCGATCTCAAACCTAAGACCTTATAAAAAGGACTCAAATACCAAACCACTTGAGTCCCCTTATAAACCTTTCATCTTTGCCTTTCATACACTAAATAGATAATTGATACGTAAAAAGATGATGGGATGCAGTGTGGGCCCTTAAGTGGAATTCTAGAGCCTCAATGAGTGGTCTATCGTGGGATCCTTTTCAAATTGGAATTTTATGATGCCTTTCATTTGACGATTCAAAATTCGCTTTTATTATAAAATTTTAAATTTAGAAATCAGAATATTATGAAATAAAAAAAAAATAAGTTTTTTTTCTAACAAAAAATAACAAAATAAGTGAAACATTCCTACTTGAAAAACTTATTTTAGGGGATTGATATGCTTTTATATACTAAAATTACTAATACTTCGTATAATTTCATATATAGAAAATACTCATCCCCTAAATTAAGTCTGTTTCACTAATAAAATTTTTAAATAAGCCCTTTTAACTGATTTTTCTAAGAAAATATCTCATGTCTATCATCTTTTCATAAATATTTCACACCTACCACTGCTCACTGTGGTTTCTAATTAGGTGTCCGATTATTAATTTGAAAAAAATTAAAAAATAGCTGTACAAATGTATTTGTTTGTCTAAAATACCATATTTAATTATTTTAATTAAAACTATCCCTTAGTGATTTTACTAAATATAGAACCAACCTCATGTAAGAGAATGTTATTTATGTATATTTTGAGCAAAAAAATTATTACTTATGTATACAGATAAAGGACCTAAGAATATTAATTTTTAAGTTAGATAAATTATTTTAATAAAAATAATAAATATATGAGATAAAATTAATTAAAATAACATATTTAAAACCAAATTTCAATCATCAACTAATCTTTATATCAAGAATAAGAGCCACCAATGGGAAAGCAAGAAAAATAAAGACAAAGATAAGAATAAGAGTCATGGTTGAGTAGAAGAAGGCATCCGGCTTTATTATGTTAGGAAATAGGAATAAAATAATGATACCTTTATTCAAAAGGGCCATGATGCATTCCAAGAGAAACAAATAAAAAAAAAAAAACTCACCAAACTAATAATTTAAATTAATAAATAATATCGTTACGATTTTTTCTGTTGTGTTTGCAGGGGCCAGTGTTGACGTTCTTGCTGAGATGAACATGACGATCAACAATTATTACCAACTTTGGCACGCTACCACTCTTCCCATTTTACCCATGTCTATTACCCCCCCTTTCTTTTTTACTTCAAGGCTTTAATTTTTTTTTTTTGGGACAAATTCAAGGCTTTAATCAAACTAAGCGAAATTATATTAAATTTTGACTAATCTAAATTAAACATCATACCCTAACAGTGATGTTTTCTCAAAAGTGTATTTTACATTTACTCATGTTTAGACTTTAGATTCGGATTATTGTATTCAATCAAAATATAATCCTTTTGATTAATACCAATATCTGATTATTTTTTACTCATATTATTTTTATTTTTGTGACTAAAAACATATTAAGGCTTGAATTGCATTCTTTTGATTTGTAAGTATTTTTTTGGAAGAGGTACAGAAATCATAAAAAAATTATGGAGTAAAAGCAACACATAATTTTTTAAAAAACTGATCAAATATTAATTTTTTATATAGAATATTATTTTTTAATATTAATGTTATGTCAATTGTTAATGCAAAACGTGGAGATTGCTCGCACTAATTGTAAGAGATTACTCCTTCCGGTCCACAATATAGGGTACTTAGAGAAAAATAGTTTGATCCATAATATAAGTCATTTGTAGAATAATTAATGTTTATTTTTTAATTTTGTCCCTATAATTAATGCTCATTTCTAATTTACCCACTCAATAAATTTTCAAACACATTCTTTAATAAGGGTAAAAGTGAAACAAAAAATTTAATTTAAGATATATTTATTGAGTTAACTGTCATTTTTTGTTTTCCGTGAATTAGTTAAAATTCCCTATATTATGAATCGGAGGGAGTATGTACTTTGAGAAAACAATGCACTAGAACCCTACTATATTTAATAAAATCTGAATTATAGTTTACGTGGCAGTTGCGCACTCTCAGCGTTAATTATTAGTATTTCATTTAATAAAGTCTTAACAATGCTTTAAAAAATAATCCTTTCGTTGTTTCCCTTTGACATTTTTGAATAAATAAATAATTCCACATTTTTTTTTGGGGATGAAATTCCATTCCGCACTCCATTGTCAGCGTAGGATACAAGCGACCATCCCCTGCTTGAATAAGGTTCATAAATCTCCATCTTCTTCTTCAAGCAATTATATGCTCTATCCTATTTATAAAAAAAGAGAAAGTTCCTTTTTTTTCTATTTATGATCCGTATCATTAATTTTTTTTACATGAATATACAATTTTATAATTTATTTATCATGTAAATTTTTATTTTCTAAAAAAATGTTAATAACATTTAAGATTTTTCTTAATTATAGTAAAGCATGCTTACAAATATTGGGCAAAATTGATTAAAAAGTGTAAAAAATTGTTTTTTTTAAATATCATTATTTAAGGAGGGAGGGAAAGTGAGTGTAGTTGTAATTAATGAAGGTAAAAATGAAAAAAAAAGGTTAAAAATTTCACGCATCATTTAAATATACTCATATTCTAAAATCTAAATAGGAAAAAAAACACTCAAAAGCCTTCTTTTATAAACTTTTCTCATTTCCCAAGAATTACAACTGACGTCGATACACTATGGTTAACTAATATTTACAAGATAATTCAGGATTTTACCACCAACATGACCATGTGGTAATAATCCCTAAAAGAGTGTTGACATGAAAGTCAAGGCCAGCACAATTTCCTTTTTAAAATCCTTTAGCAACGTGTTCTATTCTATCCAGCTCTCTAAATTACAATTAAATAAACCTAAACTTTTGGGATTTATATAATAAACCTCATTTTGGGATTTTCAAATTTTCAGATTTTTTTTTGGCGTCATTATCTCATGACAATAACCCCTACCAAAATTGAGTTGAGGGGTATTATTGTCAAATCACAAGCACATGACCCAACGACGCCGGACCCGGTGAGATTGAGGGAATATAAGCCCTCCTACGCGCTACGCGGCTGTTGTGTTCGCATCCTCGAAGCCAAAAAGAACCGCTCCTTTTATCTCCGTTTTTACTCTTTTGCTTTGTTCCCTGTACACGAAGGCACTGATTCTTCTTTGGTTCGTCAATCAAGAACCCGCTTTTCCCCCTTACTTCCTCGAAGACTTTACAAGAAACCAAAATCAAGTGTCCTACTTTATCCACTATTTCCTCCGCAGCATCCATAGCAGAAGCTCAATCAGCTCAGAGAGAGAGAGAGAGAGAGAGAGAGAAGGGCGCGAACTCTGGCAGAGATTAATGGGTAACTGTCTAGATTCTTCTGCCAAAGTAGATACCGCTCAGAGTTCCCGAACTTCTGGTAACTAATCCAATTCTTTCTTCTTCACTTCCCCTAGATTACCCTCTTTCAATTTTTCCGACACTTGTGGTTCTCCTCATTTTGGCTAATCAATATTGGTTTATGCGGTTTCCTGGGGTTCGGATTTTCAATGGGTTGTTGCTATGTTGAATTTCTTGGTTTGGGTTGCTGGGATTGGATCTGCGAGCTCATTTTTCTCAGATTTCATTTTCTTAACTGCGGTGCCGAATTTTCTGGGCTTATGCATAGTCTTTGGTGTTTGAAGTTTGTATGCCTTAGCTCTGGATTATTAAAGTGTTGCAATTCTTCGAAAACATCATCTTCTCCAGCTTTGATGATCGTGGGTCCTGTCATCCCTCCATGGGTTGTAAATAAATCTTATTTTAATAATTTATCATAAATTTCTAGTTTTTTTGGCATGACTGTTTTCAGAAATAAAGCGGGTAACAGGGTTTGATATTGATGCGGTTGTTTCCTGAGCAAGTTCTTTGGGCTTTGGGAGATTAATTTTAATCTCTGCATGTGTATGATCTTGGGGGATGATTGATGTGCTAATTTTTCCTCTTCAAATTTAGCCCTACTTAATAAAGTATGATGCATATTGGTACTTGCCTACATGGGCTGTAGTATTGTGGTTAGTTGACCTTGAAAGGTCTTCTGAAACTTCCTGCTTGGTTTATTGGCATTTTACGCGTATAACCGTTTTTCCTTTTTCCCCCCCTTCTGTTAGGATCTGGAATTTCAAAAACTAGCCCTTCATCTGCTGCACCTTCCACCTTATCACTTACATCATTTAGTGAAAAAAGCAATGCCTCAAGTCTTCCCACACCAAGGTCTGAGGGTGAAATCTTGTCTTCTCCGAATCTAAAGGCCTTTACTTTCAATGACCTAAAGAATGCCACCAGAAATTTTCGTCCTGATAGCCTTCTTGGCGAAGGCGGATTTGGCTATGTTTACAAGGGATGGATTGATGAACACACGTTCCAGGCTGCAAGACCTGGATTAGGCATGGTTGTTGCTGTGAAAAGGCTAAAACCTGAAGGCAGCTTCCAAGGTCACAAGGAGTGGTTGGTATGTCTCCGCTTTTCACACTTTTATTTATATAGAAGTATATATTTTTGTTTGTTTTCAGTCATGAATGGTTTGCTTACCGAAAACTTGTGAATTTTCAGACTGAAGTTAACTACCTTGGGCAACTCCACCATGTGAATCTGGTTAAATTAATTGGGTACTGCTTGGAGGGAGAGAACCGGTTATTGGTCTATGAGTTTATGCCCAAAGGGAGCTTAGAAAATCATCTCTTCAGAAGTAAGTTACGGAAGTCATTACACTGTTAGTTGACGATTTTTTATGTTCTTAACTATTATATGGTGACATTCATCTGTCAGTTCATTGATTGCAGGTTGGTTAAAAATCATATATGATCTGCCCATTTCACTTGGAATTGTAGAAACATAGCATATTTGGACTTATGAGTTCATTGTTTTACAGGAGGGCCTCAGCCACTCTCTTGGTCAGTGAGGGTGAAGGTGGCCATTGGGGCTGCCAGAGGGCTATCTTTTCTCCACAACGCCAAATCGCAAGTCATATATCGTGATTTTAAGGCTTCCAATATCCTACTAGATGCTGTACGTTCAATGAATGAGGATAGAATTATAACTTATTTGTTTTTATTAGATTGTTTGAACTAATCGCTTGTCATGCCATGGGATTGCAGGACTTCAATGCTAAACTCTCTGATTTTGGCTTAGCTAAGGCAGGTCCTACTGGCGATAAAACTCATGTGTCTACTCAAGTTATGGGCACTCATGGATATGCAGCTCCTGAATATGTTGCTACAAGTCTGGTTTAACTTCACGCAAAACATTACCAGTGCTTTTAAATTGTTAGCGGCCATCAGTCATTGAATGCTCATTTTAATATGTTATTGGACAAATCAATCCTTTGAAAGTCTAGTATGAATCTGATCATTGTATTAGTTCCTTCTTGGCGGTATATATATAAAAATTTGCATTTTAGGAACATAATTAGGCTCTATGGGGTTAGTGATTTTCCTTTAGGAAGTCTTTTTTTGTTTCCCCCATTTTTGTTGAAACAGGAATGTGCATGTCTCTTAATTCTATGTTCATCATGTTTGCTCTGTTGTTAAACGTCATACTAAAGGCCCAATTGATTGGCAGGTCGTTTGACAGCGAAGAGTGATGTCTATAGCTTTGGGGTTGTGTTGCTTGAACTTCTATCTGGACGGCGTGCAGTTGATAGATCAAAAGCTGGTGTGGAGCTAAATCTGGTAGATTGGGCAAAACCATATTTGGGTGACAAAAGAAAACTTTTCCGGATTATGGACACCAAGTTGGAGGGCCAATACCCTAAAAAAGGAGCCTACCTAGCCGCAACTCTTGCTCTACAATGCTTGAATGGTGAAGCCAAGGCAAGGCCTCCAATGACTGAGGTCTTAGCAACACTCGAACAGATCGAAGCTCCCAAGAATGCAGGCCGACACTCACACTCAGAGCCACCGAGAGCCCATGTTCCTATAAGGAGCTCTCCTGCGCGAACCAGGTCCCCACTGCATTTGACTCCAACTGCATCCCCATTACCGGCCCACCATCAAACTGCTCGTGTACACTGAACTAGTGAACTACAATCATCTTGTGTAAATTCTTTTTTCTGTTATTATGAGAATATGTTTTCTATAGGATTTGGTGAGATTTGTACTTAGCAAATTTTGATCTATAATCAATAGAATATTGCTGCCTTCTTTCCACAATCTATGCAAGTATACTTCCGCCGTAGTTTCTTTTTTCCTTTTTTCTTATGTAAAACATTGGTCCCCATAACACAAAACAAGAAGTTGGAAGAAGCTTTCGGTTCGCTTTCCCGTTTGTATTCTTACATCCTTGAACTGAAATAGTAATAGTATGCAGAACTTGGTGGTTTCAAGAGTGAGAACAAATATGATTTATGGTTTTTCTGTTAAACATTCTCCTAAAATGAAATAGCTCTATCTGTTCCAAGGCAGCAACAACCTCAGCCATTGTTGGGCGATGTTTGGGGTCTAAGCAGAGGCAATTTAGGATTAGTTGAGCCAACTCATAGGCTCCTTCCATAGGAAAATTTTGTCCTAGTCTCTTGTCTATAACTCGGTGAAGTTCAATTTTGTTACTTAGAAATGGTTCAGCCCGCTGGGCAAGATTCCCCACCACCCCATCTGGATGTTTCCTAACTGCAACAGAGCCAGATAATATCTCTAGTAGAACCACTCCAAAACTATAAACATCAGCTTTTAGAGTTAAATGCCCTGTAAAATAACAAAAACATAAGAATCAAGCTTTACATATTTTTTGAGCAAAAAACCACCTTTGGTCCCTCAAGTTTCAAGTTATAGGTTTTGGTTCCTGTAAGGACAAAATGGTTCAGATTTTTATTGCGTTATGGGGACCAATGTTTTAAAGGAAATGAAACTTGAGGGACCAAATATTATATTAACCCTATTTCTTATGCTTATGAACTGAGTATGCCTAATTAAGAGTTTTTCCGATGAAGTTTCTGCAATATGATGAAGGGTGTGTTTAAGTACCTGTGGCTATGTACTCCGGTGCAAAATAGCCTCTAGTGCCTAGGATTCTTGAGGAAACATGGGACTGGTCGTCATCTTCAGGTCCATCTCTAGCCAGTCCGAAGTCAGAGAGCTTTCCATTGAAGTTCTGCAAGATCATCATTCTTACGCAGTTGGATAATATGAAAAACGAAAGGTTGCTATCTGAAGAGGTACGCAGTAGAGAGAGTTTAAGCATCAATTTTTAGCGGCTCACAGCATCTAGCAGGATGTTGGAAGATTTAACATCACGATGAATTACTGGTGTTTCATAGCTGTGAAGAAATTCTAAAGCCCTTGCAGCCCCAAGTGCTATGTCAATTCTTCTATTCCAGTTTAGCTCTCTACTGTCTTCTGTTCATGCCAATACACAACATAGTATACAAGGAAACATGGTTGATGCTCAATTCTTTATTATTATGGCTGTTGGTTCTTAAGTAAGTCTCAAAGTGTGGTTGCTTACCTTTCAAGAGATGCTCCTCCAAGCTTCCTTCAACCATGAACTCAATCACAAGCATTCTATGATGACCCTCGCGGCAATACCCTATTAGATTCACCACGTTCGGATGGCTAATTTTGGTCAAATATATTATTTCATTCTGCAGCCACAAAAAATGTATTCAGATACTGACAGGCACACGAATTTTTTTCCCCCCTGCAAACACAAACACCCACACAGAGATGCTTAGTCAACCGCATGAAAACAAAGGAAAAATCACTATGATGTCTCAAGGAAGAGTAGCATGCAATGGCAAACTCCAATGCAAGAAATAACAATAAGTTCATATTGCTCACTTGTTATTAGGATCTTTTGGTGATTACATTACTTACTTGAGACCTCATAGTGATTTTCCAAATAAAAATGTCAACTTTCTAGACCCCCATGAATCATGTGAAAGAAAAAAGTGTTAATATCATTGATAGTCCTTGTCGGTTGATTGAATTTTGGTTCCGGCCCTTGTATTTTTAAATTGTTGGTTTTTTTTTTGGTCAAAATTAAATTGTTGGTTTTTATCCTTATAGTTTCATAAGAAGTTGGTATAAGTTTTGATTACGGTTTCTATACTTTAGTTCAGATCAAGTCCTTATAAAACTATAAGGGTTAAAACCAACAATTTGAAAATACAGGAATCAAAACCAAAATTTTATAAAATTATAAAGACTAATAATGATATTAACCCATGAAAGAAATATTGATTTATTGATCTGTAATGTATACAGGCGAAACAAGACCAGCCATGCTTCGTGTCCTCCTGGTCCAAGCCTTCTTATTCTCTTAACAGCAATGGGGAATCCTTCATTTGGTTTTGCAGCATTCACGGTGTAGTGTGATAGATATCCCTTATAAACATCAGCAAAACCTCCTCGGCCAATCAAGTTCTTAGTTCTGAACCTGCGTGTGGCATCTTCCATGTCTTTATAGGAGAACTTTTTGAGCTTATTGCGAATTTGAGATCTTAACTTGTCTACTTTCAGAGCATGCAAATCCCTCGGGTCTGCTATATATTTCTCCTTTTTGTCTCTCTTCCTCCTTCCTGACACCTGTTAGTCAAAGAAAAGCTTCTGCCGACAGAGATGATTTCACACACGAATTGATCATTTTGTACAGTAGTAGGAATAGGTTTCATATTACGATTCGTTGTATATAAATATGTAGCTTTACATTTCATAAATGATAAGGGAGTTTCAGTTTATAACATGGTACCAGAGCCGTGAGAAGATTCTCTGTTTTCTGTTCCGGCCAAACTCCATTTTTTCCGGCGAACTAGCTTACGTTCCCCGTTTCAGATCTCCCTTTTTCGGCCATAATCTGACTACACGCGCCACCTCTGCAGACTCCTTGGCGTCCGATCGGCTTACCCCAGAAATGGCGTCCATATCCGGCGGCGCGTCGCTCCTCACGCGCCGTTTGAAGTTCCGCCTCCAGTAACACGCGCCGGCGCGTGGGAGCCCCTCCGGTGGCCGTTTGCGACGCCGTTTGCGGCGATCAGATCGACCTTGTGTCCTCTTCCTACCTCTGAAGTTTCATGCCCATCCGACGAGTTTGAAATTTTGAGCTATTGTTCTTCGCTTTCGTTTCCACATCCGTAAGTTCAATTTGTCACAACCTTCAGCATTTTTGAGTTAGGGTCTTAAGTATCTGTGGGTCCCTTGTTTTTGTTTGGAGTACTTTATCTCTTTGACATTCATTTGATTGAATCTCTGTGGGTCCATTGGTTGCAACTTGATTAAGTTGATATTGTGGCTCTATCTTCTTGATTGTTCGTGACTCTTGCTATTTTGAGAAGGTTGTTCGTATATTACTCAGTTGATTGTTAAAAATGACTGATTCTAAAACCTTTGATATGTTACCTATGTCTGCGAGGATTACTGCTTCACAGTTAAATTGGACAAATTATAGTGATTGGAACAAAACTGTTAACGTTTATATTTTGGGGATTGCGATGGAAACCCATTTAACTGCGGATCCTCCTTCTGGTGATGAAAGCAAACTTCTGACTTGGAAAAGAGCAGATGCTCAACTTTTGTTCCAAATTCGAAATTCTATTGAACCACGAATTCTGGCTTCTGTTAGTCATTGTAATTCTGTCAAAGAAATCATGAATTATCTTGAATTTATGTTTTCTGGAAAAGGAAATATTACTCGGGTTCATGAAATCTGTAAAGGTTTTTATCGCTCTCAACAGCAAGATCGTCCCTTGAAATATTTCTTTCTGGACTTCAAAAGAATGTATGAGGAAATGAAAGTACTTATGTCTCCGCAAGCAGATCTTTCAACTTGAATTAAGAACTTGGAACTTCAGGCTATCATGAGTTTTCTTGAGGCTCTCAACCCATCCTATGAGACTATTCGTTCTCAGATTCTGTCGAGTCAAGAGCTTCCTTCTCTTGAAGATGTTTTCTCCCGGGTTCTTCGTGCTGATAGCTTGATCCACTCTTCTGTAGATCCAACTGCAGGTGCTCTAGCTGGACGTGGTCCCTTTGAGAACAGGAATTATGGGTACAAAAAAAAAACTCATTCTCCTACAATGACTTCTGGCAGTATTATTCGCAATTATTGCAAGGAACCTGGACACATTAAGAAAAATTGTCGAAAATTGCAAAATAAACAGCAGCGTGATCAACAGCGTGGCCTTGCTCATGTTGCCCATACACCTGGTTTCCCTGATTCTGGATCTTCTTCTACCGGGGCACTAGCCACAGGTACTATGTCCTCTGGTCTTACCACTGCTTCCACTAAATGGATCATTGATTCTGGTGCCACCGATCACATGACAGGTAATCATCACTTATTCTCTTCATATGCCCCCTATACCAACCCATCATCCATATTTATTGCCAATGGTTCTCCTGTACGTGTTACTGGCTCAGGAACTGTTCAACCAACTGCCTCCCTCTCATTATCCTCTGTTCTTAACGTTCCAGATCTCACATTTAACCTTTTATCTCTTAGTAAACTCACTCGTAAATTAAACTGTTTTATCTCATTCTTCCCTGATCATTGTTTAATTCAGGATCTATCGACGAAGCAGATTATTGGTAGAGGCTATGAATCTGGTGGACATTACATCCTTGATGATCAGGTTCCACGTTCTGTTGCTTGTTCTGGTGGGTCGTCTCTGTTTGAAGTTCATTGTCGTTTAGGTCATATGTCGCTTTCGTCTCTCCGAAAAATGTATCCTCAATATTCTTCTGTGTCTACTTTAGAATGTGAGTCCTGTCAGTTTGCAAAACATCATCGTATTCATTTAGCACCTCGCGTCAATAAACGGGCTGCGTCCCCCTTTGAGTTAGTACATTCTGATGTTTGGGGTCCTTGTTCAGTTATGTCTCAGACTGGTTATCATTATTTTGTCACTTTTGTTGATGATTTTTCCCGCACCACCTGGCTTTACTTAATGAAACAGCGTTCTGAATTGTTTACTCATTTTCGTAATTTTTGTGCTGAAATTCAAACCCAGTTTAACACACCTGTGAAAATCTTACGAAGTGATAATGCAAAAGAATATTTTTCCGTCCAATTCACGGATTACATGCACATTCATGGTATTCTTCATCAATCCTCTTGTGCTTATAACCCTGCCCAAAATGGTGTTGCTGAAAGAAAGAACCGACATCTTTTAGAGACTGCTCGAGCTCTCATGTTTCATTCCTCAATCCCTAAAAGTTTTTGGGCTGATGCTGTCTCTACTGCTTGTTTTCTCATCAATCGCATGCCTTCGACTGTTCTTGGTGGGGATATTCCATATTCTGTTCTGTTTCCCACATCTAAATTGTTTCCCGTTGATCCAAAAATCTTTGGCTGTGTTTGTTTTGTTCAGGATGTCCGTCCTACTGTTAGCAAACTTGATCCCAAGTCCCTAAGATGTGTTTTTCTTGGTTATTCTAGAATTCAGAAAGGTTATCGGTGTTACTCTCCGGATCTCCGTCGTTACCTTGTATCTACCGATGTTATGTTTCATGAGTCCTCTTCTTTCTTTAAGTCTTCGTCCGTCTCTGAGTCTCCCTCTGTCATGGATAATTCAGATGATATCCTAGTTTATCCTGTTCTTCTCTCACCAGTACAGGCTGCTGTTCCGGAACCTGACATCGTCAATGATGCTGATGTTACTAATGATTCACCTCCGCCACCTCCTGCTTTGCCAATTGATTCTGTAGATGTCTCCCTCGTTCCTGCCTCTGTTTCCGCCAATCCTCCTCTTGCTGTTACTGAAACACTTGTTCCTGCTTCTATTGGTACTACTTCTGATGACCAACCTATTGCACTTCGTAAAGGTACACGTCCTCATTATCCTCCCAAACGATATGCTGATTGTGTCTATCCTATATCATCTTTTGTCTCCTATCAGTCTTTATCAACTGTTTCATCTTCTCTTGTGGCCACTCTTGATTCCATTTCCCCACCTACTACCCTTCCCCAAGCTCTAGCTCACCCTGGTTGGCGTGCCGCAATGGAAGAAGAACTCTTGGCATTAGAAACAGTTGGTACTTGGACTCTTGTTGATCTTCCTCCTGGAAAGAAAGCCATTGGATGTAAATGGGTATTTGTTGTTAAGACTAAGGCAGATGGTTCCTTGGAACGACTCAAAGCTCGCCTTGTTGCCAAAGGATATGCCCAAACTTACGGTCTTGATTACTCCGAGACTTTTTCTCCTGTAGCCAAACTCACTTCAGTTCGTCTTCTTGTTTCTTTGGCTGCTACATATCATTGGGAACTGCATCAATTAGATGTTAAAAATGCTTTTTTAAATGGTGATCTTCTGGAAGAAGTTTATATTGAGCAACCCCCTGGGTTTGTTGCTCAGGGGGAGAATAAGAAAGTGTGCTACCTCCGGAAGTCACTGTATGGTCTAAAGCAAAGTCCTCGAGCCTGGTTTGATAAATTCTGTAATGTGGTCAAGAAGTTTGGGTTACATCAAAGCAAGTGTGATCACTCTGTGTTCTACCAACAATCTGATACAGGCATGATTCTTCTTGTAGTATATGTTGATGATATTGTGATTACAGGAAGTAATTGTTCTGGAATCTCAGAACTTAAAATCTTTCTGAACTCTCACTTCCAGACAAAAGATTTGGGATCATTAAAGTATTTCCTTGGTATTGAGGTTTTGAGCAGTAAGAAAGGTATTCTTTTGACTCAAAGAAAGTATGTTCTCGATCTCTTAAAGGAGACTGGAAAACTTGGAGCTGCACCAAGCAGCATCCCCATGATTCCGAATCCTTTTCTAGACCTTGATGCTAGTATGTTTGATGAGCTTCCTGATGATTTGAAGAAGAAGATTGATCCAGAAAAATTAAAGCCATTTCCATTTCCTGAGAGATATAGAAGACTTATTGGGAAACTGAATTACCTAACAGTAACTCGTCCTGATATAACCTTCTCAGTTAATAGGCTCAGTCAATTCATGGCATCACCAACAGTGGCACAATGGGAAGCTTTAGAACATATCTTGCATTATTTGAAAAGCTCTCCAGGTCTTGGTATTCTCTATACAAATTATGGGCACACTAAAGTTGAGTGTTTTTGTGATGCGGATCATGCAGGATCAAAAGCCACAAGACGATCTACTACAGGTTACTGTGTGTTTGTTGGTGGAAATTTGATATCTTGGAGAAGTAAGAAGCAAGGAGTTGTGTCAAAGTCAAGTGCCAAAGCGGAATACAGAGCCATGTCACAATCAGTACAAGAAATTGTGTGGGTACTTCAACTTTTGAAGGAAATTAGCATCGTCACAACATTACCTGCAAAACTATGGTGTGACAATAAAGCAGCACTTCATATAGCATCGAACTCTGTGTTTCATGAAAGAACAAAACATATTGAGATTGATTGTCATTTTATTCGTGATAAGATTAAAGAAAATATTGTGTTTACAGGGCACATACGGTCTGACGATCAACTGACAGATCTTCTAACGAAAGCCTTAAATGGAACACGGGTTCAATATCTTTGTAACAAGTTGGGCATGATTAATATATATGCTCCAACTTGAGGGGAAGTGTTAGTCAAAGAAAAGCTTCTGCCGACAGAGATGATTTCACACACGAATTGATCATTTTGTACAGTAGTAGGAATAGGTTTCATATTACGATTCGTTGTATATAAATATGTAGCTTTACATTTCATAAATGATAAGGGAGTTTCAGTTTATAACAACACCCAAATCGTTTGAATTATGACTAACAGAAAGTTGGAAAAACCAAAAAAAAAAAAAAAAAAAAAACAGAACAAAACCAGCCACGAAGTTTAATGTTGTTGTTCTTTACCTCTGTGATTGTCTGAAACAACAAACAGATTCTTCTGTTCATTGAGAACCCATGGTCTTCCCACGTGGGCATGTCTTCCTGCACATGAAAAAAAAAAAATTCATAAAGCAGTTAAATAACAGAACATCTGAAGAAAGCAGAGGAATTCAGTTTGTTCTTAGTTGAAGGCTTTTTCTGAAGGAACTTGAACATGAAATGCAGTAAAATACCATTAGGAGAATGAACTATATTATTGTAGGGTTGGCTGGGATTGTGATTGGGATTCAGAGAATTCGAGCTTAAACAAACTCCCATTATTATTCCTTTTGAGAGCTAAGATCCAGACACAAAAAGAAAAGAGATCCAAAGTGGGTTATTTCAACTTGAAAATACAGAGCCTGAAAAAAAAAAAAAAAATTTAGCTGCTTAGTTGAAGCTGGTAGGGTGAAGTCGACTAAGAGAAAACTGTTTGCGGCGTCTTTTACTGATTTGAATACAAGAAGAAAAAAATAGCAACTTTTTCATCGATATAAACAAAGTGACATATCGCTCTGTTTCTTAGTACAAGAGTTTGTTGTTTAATTTGGTAGATTAAGAAATTTAGTTTGGTTAGTTATTAGTAATAAATATAGGTTAGTTTTCTTAAAATACCATCTTTCATCATGATTACTCTTAAAAAAATCTTTTAATGTATGCAATTAATAGGAATATTTTGAGGGAAAAATTATAAATTTAGAAGATGATGTAGATTGATATATTATATTTTAGATCAAATTCTGTCCCAAATTAGCTTTTACATCGATGATTGGAGATAGTAATTAATTGGATGGTCATGTTAAATTGATTGATTACAAAGATAGGAGAGAGGGACAAAAAAAGGATGTTTGCAGGACGCCACTTCGCATTCTAATATTACCCCTTTCATTGGGGGAATTAAGAATAAAATACTCCTATATTATCATACATGTAAAAAAAGGAAGAAGCTACTGACAAATCGAGGTCTCTTGAGTGGATTTTGTGGCCTCTTTTGTTAAGGTTGTCTTGGTGGCCGTTTAGATTAGTTTAAAAAAACAACACTTTTACGCTATACAAAGAGTTTTGTCTAATATGTAAAGTGATTATTCTAAGAGCTCCTAAACATTCTCTTAATCATTTTTTGAAAAACGTCTTTATGACTTAAGTAGACTATATGGAATATCAAAATGGTTCATGTTGGAATAGAGATCCTTCTATTTGTGAAACATGTGTGCTTTGGCCGACACTTTTGTTTTTATATTTTATTTTCTTTTGTAATTTTTTTTTTTGGTACAACGTCACAGGACATATACTCCACCGTAAATCATTCCTGAAATTTCAAAGTAAACATTAAGCAAGTTGTTTGAACGTTGGAATAATTATGGACATCATATATATATAACATATATATAGGCAAAGTAGCTTTTTGGTCCCTTAAATTTGTGATAATTAGTTTTATTTTTAATATAACCCATGCATTTTATTTGTGTCAATTTTGTCTTATTGTACCCTTGTAAAAAGCTTTGTTGATTGGATGTGAGCCATGAATTTATGTTGATGTGGGAAGTCTTACGTTCCATAAGACAAAATTAAACTTAATAAATAATACATAATAAAGTAAAAAGACCCATAAATTTAATATATACATTTTTCTAATAATGAAAATCTTATGTGAGTTGAATTTAGGAGGTCGTCAATAGAAAGGGTCAGGACATATCTTCAGAGTGAAAGATCGTTTGTAAAGATATTCACAAATTACCAACAAATAAAATCCTATGAAACTTGAATTCAACCGTTTTGAGCCAATTTCTTAGAGTACTTATCAGTTATGGACCAACATTATTAAAATAATGGTCTTTCATTTTTCATACCTCATTTGTTGTGCCACTCGTTGGACCAAAAGTGGGGCTGAAGTTGATTGTAGGAGGAGGGACTCTTCCGAATTTTACTAGGCCCTTGTGGAATCTATTCGTACGATTACTTTTTTCTCTTTTTAATTGTTCTTTTGCTTTGGGATTTAGATTCCCTCCCTTGGTTTTTATGGAGTGGCAAATTAACTAAATTCTTAAATATGTATTGTGAGAAAATGACGAAAGGAAAAAAAAATCAAAATGAATTTAAATAAATGAAATAGATTTCATGTATATACTTTTAATTTTTTAGGTCACTTTTTTTAAGAAGGTAATCCTCTTGAGATAAATTAAAAAAAATCAATTACATAATCGCACCATTAATTAAAATAATATCATGGTAAAAACATTATTAAATTAATAAAAAATTAATCTTTTAATCCTTCAACTTTTAATTCACCTGTAATTTAGTCCTGCAACAATGACTTAGCACGACTCAGTCCTTGAACTTTTGATTTGCCCATGAATTAGTCGGGAGAGGGGCCTCTCCACTTCCCTTACCATCCACTTCCCTCCACTTCTTTATTCTCACAATTAGATTAACTCTAAACGGTTAAGATTCAATATTCTATACAAATTAAAAATTATACATAAAATACGTTAACAAAAGTATAAAGATATGAACAGTTATATCAAATTTTAATGATTTAAATTTATTTATATACATTTTTGTTATTTAATATTATAATAATATTTTTATAGAATATTAAATCTCAACCATTCAAAGTTAATCTGACGTGAGAATAAAGAAGTTGAGGGAAGTGAATGGTAAAGGAAATGGAGAGGCTCCTCTCTCGAATTAGTCCCTTATCTTTTTCTATTTTTTTATATTATCATCCTTGTCATCTTGTGAGTAATCACATATGACAAAAATTATTAACAAAATTGTCCAACTCAGTGCCACGTGGGTCAAAATGCTTCCTAGGACTTCCCCAACTTGATGACTCACAAGATGACAATATATGTTGGGTATGAATCTCCATCAATTATGAAATGTTTAAAACCATCTATAGGAGATTTATTTACGGCATGATTTGCTAATTGTCATTTTGATGAATCACTTTTCCCAACATTAGGGGGAGAAAATAAACAGCTGGGTAAAGAAATTAGTTGGAATGAATTATCATTGACTCATTTTGATCCTCGTACAAAATAGTATGAACTGGAAGTTCAAAAGATAATTTATTTACAGAATTTAGCTAATCAAATGCCAGAAGCATTTACTGACCCAAAGAAAGTGACAAAGTCACATGTCCCAGCTGCTAATGCTCCTATTAAAATTGATGTCCCTGAAGGACAACATACTATGAATGAATACAAAGCATGCCTGAAGTGTGGCAGGCCCATCGGTTCCAAAGATAAAAATCCTTGAAAAAGAAAAGGAGCAAAGAATATAGATGGCCAGGTCGAGGATAATGAAGAAAAATTAGTAGCTCCAGAAGAGCCATCTCCTGAAGAAATATTATCTCTAGAAGAGAATGTTGTAGTCCCAGAAGAGACCCAGGTAGCTGATATATGTGAAAATAATGAGATCTCAATAAATTATGTTATGAATGGAATCCGATGGGATATAAATGAAGTCAACGTTAATGACATCTTTGCTTATCATATAGCATATGATGTAATGAATGATAATGAGGATCATGAGCCCAAATCCATTAGTGAGTGCCAACAAAGAAAAGATTGGCTCCTATGGAAAGATGTTATTAATGCATAATTAAAATCATTGGCAAAACGAAAAGTATTTGGACCTGTAGTCCTTACACCTGAAAATGTAAAACCAGTTGGAGGCAAATGAGTTTTTGTACAAAAAAGAAATGAAAAGGGCAAAATAACTAGATATAAGGCACGTCTAGTAGCCCAAGGTTTTACACAAAGACCTGTCATTGATTTTGAAAAAACGTATTCACCAGTAGTGGATGCGACTACTTTTCGTTATTTAATTAGTCTAGCAGTAGATGCAGGACTTGATTTACATCTAATGGATGTTGTGACTGCCTATTTATATGGATCACTTGACAATGATATTTATATGAAAGTCCCTGAAGGACGTAAGATGCCAGAAGCATCCAATTCAAGTTGTCGAGAACAATACTCAGTTAAGTTAAATAAGTCCCTGTATGGCCTGAAGCAATCAGGGCGCATGTGGTATAATCATTTTAATGAATATTTGTTGAAAGAAGGATACAAAAATGATCCGATATGCCCATGCATCTTTATGAAAAGATCTAATAGTGAATTTGCTATAATTGCTGTTTATGTTGATGATATCAACATCATTGGAACTCCTGAAGAGCTTCAAAAGGCAATTAATTGTTTGAAGAAAGAGTTTGAGATGAAGGACTTGAGAAGAATAAAATTCAGTCTTGGATTACAGATCGAGTATTTTAAGAAAGGGATCTTTGTATATCAAGAAATTTATACAAATAAGGTTCTAGAGCAATTTTGCATGGATAAATCTCATCCATTATGTACCCCAATGGTTGTAAGATCTTTGAAGGTGGATAAAGACCCAATCCGACCCCGAGAAATTAGTGAAGAAGGTGATGAAGAACTACTTGGTCCAGAAGTACCATATCTTAGTGCTATTGGAGCACTAATGTATCTTGCTAATCACACACGTCCTGATATATCATTTGCTGTTAATTTACTAGCAAGATATAGTTCTTCATCAACACGAAAGCATTGGAATGGAATAAAGCACATTCTTCGTTATCTCAGAGGTACTACAGACATGGGGTTATACTACTCAAATGTGTCCAAGCATGAACTAGTTGGTGATGCAGATGCTGGATTTTTATCTGATCCACATGATGGTAAATCACAAACGGGTTATTGATTTACATGTGGAGGTACAGCTATTTCATGGCGATCTATGAAACAGACTATATCAGCCACATCATTTGATCATGCAGAAATTCTAGCAATACATGAAGCAAGTCGAGAATGTATGTGGTTGAGGTCAGTGATACATCATATACGTACAACTTGTTGTTTATCTTCCAGCAAAATGATCCCAACAATCCTATATGATGATAATGCTGCATGTATCACTCAACTTAAAGAAGGCTATATCAAGGGTGATAGAACGAAGCATATTTCACCAAAATTCTTCTTTACTCGCGACTTTCAAAAGGATGGTGAAATAGATATCCAACAAATCAGTTTGAGTGAAAATCTAGCAGATTTATTCACCAAGTCACTCCCAGGTACAATCTTTGGAAAACTTGTTCATGATATTGGTCTTCGGAGATTCAAAGATTTCAACTGATATTATCAAGAGGGGGAGTAGATACAGGCTGTACTTTTTTTCTCTTATCTAGGTTTTGTCTCACTAGGTTTTCCTAGAAAGGTTTTTAATGAGGCATCACTCGACGGTGTATCAATGAATGATGTACTCTTTTCTTTGGCTAGGTTTTTATCCCACTGGGTTTTTCCTAGTTAAAGTTTTTAATGAGACACATTCATAATGGACATCCAATGGAGAGTGTTATGAATATTAAATATGTGGATGTCCATTCACTCATATTACTCTTCTAGTCAACTTGACATAAAGAAGAAAAGAATATTTGATACAAAGCAAAAGCAAAAGAAGACAATGACATAAAGAAGATGTAAAGTAACCATGATCATGTAGCCAGAGTTAAATATAACCATGATCATGCAATCAGGGTTAGATTTCTGACTCTATATAAAGGCCTATAATCGATTGTTTCAGTTGAACTGAATAAGAACTTCTCTCTAAAAATTCTATCAATTTTCTCTCTGAATTCTATCAATCTTCTCTCTTATCACATATACTTTTATAACAATAATGATATTTTTAAAATTTTTGTTCGCCTTTCTACCTCTGTTTTTCAAAAAACAGACGTTAAAAGCCAACTTGTTTCTATTTTAAAAAACAGTTGTTAAAAGCCAATTTTTAAGGGCCGTTTTAAAAAACAGTAGTGAAAAACTTATTTTTATTGTCTGTTATTGTAAAATTGATGTTAAAAAGATAGCTTTTAACTTCTGTTTTTAATCAAGCAGATGTTAAAAGTTGTTTGAAAATCCCCAAATCACTCCGCCTACCTCACTTTGCACTGACTCTCTTGAGCTCTCCAAAATCCATGACCACTAGTGGCAAGCTTGCCGACCACCAGAGGCGCTGGCTTCTCCGTCGTCGTCGTGCCCTGCTTCCTTCTACTCTCCTTTCGTCTCTCTCTCGCTCTCCCCCTGCACTGAAAGCCTTTGGTCCTTCTTAGAGTGGATTCACTCTCCTCAACCTTCACTCTTACGGAGCGTGGGTCAGCTTTAGAAACCAGCTCAATGATCAAGTCCAGGCACAAGGTGAGGGATTTTCTGGCGTACTCGATATGGACTTTGGAAAAAATTTGCAACATTATTAGGTTACCTGAAGCAATTTCCAAGAGAAGTTAGCGAGCTTGCCATAAGGAGAGGCCGAAGTTGGGTGGATCGTGGACGAGACAATCCGGTGGAGAACGAAGGCGTAAGCAACTTTGTCTTGGTGTGGGAAGGTTCGATTGAACGGTAAGATTCACTTTTTATTGATGCTGCATTTCCTTGTGTGCCTAATGTCAGATATCCCACAGAAGCCTTTATTTTCAATTAGGATTTTAATAAGAAAATGCCAGGGAATGCCAATCTGGGAGATGATGTGCCAGGCGTCATGTCCGCCGACAGTGAAGATGATGTCGAGGTGGAGACGAAGAAATAGCGAGGGGTAACAGGACCTAAAGTTGGGCGTGGTGGTAAGCCTTAGTAGTCATATAATTGGTTTAATTGAATTGCACTTACCGAGATGATACTCATTACCATACGAACCTGCAGAGAAAACCAGAGACGATTAACAAGTCTCAGAGGAATCAAAACTGAATTGAAATAGTATAATTTATATTCAAAAAGAGATTTATATATGAACTGATTCATTGAAAGCTATCCGTCATTCATATGTTGTATTTATGATTTATTGTGCTTGGAGGGTAGAGGCATTATCAAATGCTGGTGTTTTACTGTTTAGCTGGGTAAATGATCTATCATCTGTACATGAAGGAAAGAAGTGATCAGTAGCAAAATAAAAAAACAGTGAATAATAGTAAAAGGAAAGTTATAAACCAATTGGAGCTTTCTCAAGAGAAATATTAGTAGTATATTCGGACATTCAGTGTGAGGAATTGAGCATATAATTGCTTGAAGAAGAAGAGGGAGATTTATGAACCTTATTCAAGAATATTATATTATATTTTATATTGTAGATTCCATTTTAATTTGGTATTGTTAAGAATGGTCCTTTTTATTCCTATCTTTGCAATTCTTATGCTCTTCTTTGTTTTGACTGGTTTGAATTTTGTCCTGACTTGAGCATAACGCTAGTTTAGTCGATTTGGGAAGTTTGTGGAGCTACAGTTTGATCATAGGGGGAGAATTTCAGGAGCTGCTTTAGAACTTATTTGCCGGAACGATCCTGTGTCTATCAAGTTTCAGACCCTGAGAGAAACTACCATTGTTTTTATTTAATTGTGCTGCACCAGAAGTGGTGAAATATTCTTCTTTTTGTATAACAAATTATGGCGTAGAGATTAAGTCTGCTTATTTACTATATCCTTTTTTGTGGTTTTAAGTCTATGCTACTTGAAAAATTGAGTAATATTTGTTTTAAAAAATAGTTACAATGACTGTTTTCTTACAATGACTGTTTTTAAAACATACAATGACTGTTTTACTAAGAACAGTCGTGGTATTATAGATACAACGTCTGTTTTTTTTTGTAAACAGTAGTTGTATTTCTAGACTTACAACGACTGTTTTTTAAAAACAGCCGTTGTAAGTCTGTTACCATGAATGTTTTAAAACAGTCGTCTATTCTTGAACTTTTAATGACACTCACTTATACGTTCCCCTGAAATCGGTCTTCTAAAGGGCATAAACGTTAAAAGTGCTTTTTGTAGTAGTGATAAGAACAACACTACTAACATAAATATATCTTATTGATTTCCAGATAGATTCTGGCATGTCAAACCGTGGTAATCATCACCAAGAGAGTACCTATTCTTTGCAAATTGTTTGAAGCAGCGGAGAGATCAATGAAACGGTTTTTCTTTTTCCTTTTTTTTTGGGGGGGGGGGGTTGAAGATTTGATTCTAGCATGAAAGCCAACAAAAGTAGGGTGTACTTTGTAGATAAGAAGGAAAAGGATATATATATATATATATATATATATATATATATATATATATATATATATATATATATGTATGTATGTATGTATGTATGTATGTATGTATGTATGTATGTATGTATGTATGTATGTATGTATGTATGTATGTATGTATGTATGTATGTATGTATGTATGTATGTATGTATGTATGTATGTATGTATGTATGTATGTATGTATGTATGTATGTATGTATGTATGTATGTATGTATGTATGTATGTAAATATATATTATGTACGTTATCATAATAATCTTTCCCTCAATCATGACCTGGTTCAAGGAAAAATCGTTATAGAAGAGATGGAGACAGATTGGTATAAATATGGTGTGTTTTGCTTCGGATTTCTTCTCCACAATACAAAACAACATAAGCAGCCTCTTCAGATTTCTTCATTATAGAGGGTGAGCCTTGGGCGTAGTGGTAAGGTTGCTATAATGTGACCTTGGAGGTTACGAATTTAAATCCTAGAAACAGCTTCTCTGATTAGGATAACTCTTTTTATAGGTCAGGTGTCCCCTAAAGTTCACCTGAACACTTCATTGAGTTATGAGCATCTCGCTGAAGTGTTTGGGGGGAGCTCTGGGTGTCATCTGACACATTACTCTACAACTCCAACATGAATATATCTGCTTAGGTTGCAGTAAGTATATACATCTTCAATATTCTTCGCTGCTCTGCTCTATGTTATACTATGCTTTTCTGCGTTTGTATTTTGCTCATATAAGCAATGATTTTTATTTGTTCGTCACTTTTCTTTGACGGACTTGAGGGACAGTCTGAAAATGAAAAGCATGGCTTGAAGGAGAAAAATGATAAGATGTTTAATGACTGGAGAGATATAGTGAAGGGACTTCAAAAGCGACAGCAGCAGAAAGTGCATCTTAATTTTGTAATGATTGAAAAGGTAAAATATATATAGATTAAATTTGAATTGTGCTTAATTATGTAAGTTCCTCTAATCAGTCTATTACTCATCCTGGAAATTACTAAAACCATCATTCTCTATGTACATGAATACTTAATAGGGTTAAGCTGCAAATTTAGTAATCCACTATTTTTCTATAGGAACCCAACATAATTAACTATTTTGGGGTGTAAAAGTAAACATAATCAATTTTTTTGTAGCATAAATAGCAACACCATTAATCCTGGTTAATTTCTGCTACTTTTTACATTGTGGGTCTTACTAGTCTTTTCACTCTCTATTATTTTAATATATTTTTAGAAATATATGTCTTTTTTAATGGGAAAACATTACTTAGACCCCATGGAAGCAATTTTATTTTAGTTAACCCCCAAAAGATTCTTAAAAGATAATAATGCACTTTATCTTTTTCATAAGAACATTTGCAAGACAAATAAGGGTATTAACAAGACAGATAAATGGATTTAAAAGAATCCATGGAGTTAAAATTTTTTTACAAGACAAATATGGACATTTTTAAGATAAATAAGTGAACGACCAAATTTTTTTAACATTTTGGATTCTTTTAAATCCCTTTACAAGACAAATATGGTCATTCACAAGATAAATAAGAACGTTTATAAGATAAATATGGACATTTCTAAGATAAAATATATTTATGTCTACTTTTAGATTCAACAAAAGATAATTGTGTCGGACGCTTATAGCGAAATAATCTATTGCTAAATTTGCACCTTTACCTTTCTAAAAATATATTAAAATATTAGAGAGTGAGAAGATTGGTGAGACTCATAGTGTAAAAAGTAATGAAAGTTAACCAAGGTTAATGTCATTACTATTTATGCTATCAAAGAAATTGATTATGTCAACTTTTGTATATCAAAATAGTTAATTGTGTTAGGTATCAAAACAGAAATAGTTCGTTATTAAATTTGCACCTTAACCCTACTAAATGACATATGAGATCATCAAGGGGACAATTAAGTCATTCAAAAGAATAATTTTTCGTTTTGAATACCTGACTAAGTCATATATAAGCACTTTGAACCCATGTTCTTACAAGGCAGGGAGGCCGAAGTTCAAGATTATTAGATCGAAGAAGAGGCCCAAGAAAAATAGAAGGCATAAAGCTAATTTATCTCAAGTGGAGATATATATACACACACACACACACAAGTGACATGCTTGAAGACTTTAGAATGTTTGAAAAGCTTCTTATTTTATACAAAATCAAAACTCAAAAGTCTTTAGTTTCTAATTTTTATTTTTTATCATTGTTTTTTGAAGTTAAAGACTACTTGTAACTTAATTTATCTATAAACTATAATAAGATAAATAGTCAAACAAGACCCTTTTCATCAACGGAGGAGATTCTATGATCCTTTTCACTTATGAAAGGGTGTTTCTTTGCTTTGTCTATTCAAAGTCTCCTTGCCAGCGTTGTTTGTGTGCCTTGTGTTTATTCAATTAAAATACAAATTTAACTTGTTAACTAGAGATTGATTACCTCTTGTAGCATTTATGGTTGGGATTTTAAAGAATGAAGTTTTTTTTTTTGGAGTTGGAAAGAGACCAAACTAGCTCTATGGGGATATAATCCACCACCTCCCCTGTATAAAGGAATTACTTTGCCATTAGGACAATGCATCATCTGCAGAATTGAGATTTTTCAAAGTCCTAATTATAATAATCGTTTCCTTCTCATTTTTCAGGAGTTTGGATGTATGGCAAGTGCATTTTCTGAGCTTGTAGAGCAGGTCACTTAGCAGGTATACCTGCATCAAATATGTATTTGATATGATACATATGTCGTACTTTAAAATACAAGTTTTTTTTTCTTAGCAGAAAAAATTTATATTCATATCATTTAAACATAAAAGAGTCTACAAAGCACCAAAATATACTGGCACCAGGGCCAACAAAATTCTAGTAACAAAACACAAACATCAAAACTGACTGAAAGCATAAAGAAACACTCTGCAGCTGACTAATGCAAGCCAAAATTCCAATGCTTCAGAAAATATGATGGTTCATAAAAATTTCGAACCAATGTATGAAAAGTAGAAGAGGCAATCACTTTTGGAAGATTCACTTGAAAACTCTATAATACGAAGATCGATAGGAATTTCAATATCAACTTTACAATGAGACCACCTATTTTGAATCGAAATATGAGTGGAATTACATAATTCCATGTAGTAATTACATTGGAAGAAATATACACAATGTTAACTCTTGAGCCTTTCAGAATAATTGTTAATATTACCGTATTTGTCAAAAATTTCCCGCTTCAAAAGAAATGCCACCAAAAGGAAGATTGGGACAGTTAGAACTATGCACATTAAGAATGTCTTGTAGTGTATGGTCAAGATCTTCGAAGCAATATTTGTGAACTGTTGGAGCCCTCATCCTAATTAATTGTTGTAAATAATGTATGTGAGTGTGTCAAAGAAAGAAGTCTCATGTAATAAAAGATTAGAAATGCCCTAATGTATAATAAAATGTGAGCTTGATGAGTTAGTAAAAAAACTAATAAGAGGATTCTTTAACTGACCATTAGAGCTTTAATGTGTTTCAATTGACATGCATCAATAACATTTAAATGGTTTTATTGTATTAAATCATCATTAATTCTTGTTTTACAACTGCTATTTTAATTGTCATTAAGTTGTCTTTAATGGTTATTGTTGCTGTTCAAAGGTAACATTTTATTTGCCTATAAAAGGCAATGTTTGGTGTAGGGTTAGGTAATACCAAGGTTAAAGGACTGATGTACATAACACTAAGCTCTATTCTCGAGCTCCCTTTCTCTCTCTTCTCCTAAGTTACAGTGCTAACTTTCTGTTGTTCCGTCACCATGCTTTCTGCAGGAAGTGTTCGTTTATTTGGGAGAGTAGCGTTTCTTGATTTATTAGAGGGTTGTGGAATATCTTCTAAAGACAATCCTTGTACATGACTCGAATTTATATTATTGTTGTGATTTTGCAGGTGTCCACATTAATTAACTTAAATTTGTTATATCTTTTGTTATTATGCAAGGACAATCATCAATGAGTTGAGCAAATAGTTGTTCAATAGTAATTGAAAGTAGCCTTTTTTGTTTATAATTTTAAAGCACCTTTGTCATATATATATGATCAACTCATCGTCATAGCTACAAGTACATTATCGAGTGCATTTTCTCGGGATTGTTGGAGAAGTGATATTTCTGTGCGTGTAAATCAAGATATTGGAAAAAATAGGGGAGAAGAAAATATGGAGGAAGCACATAAAAGAAAGTTCTACCCCAAATCAATAAATTTCATTTGAACAAACTATACTTACACATCATTATCAAATTGAATTTAGAGCAAGAAAATTAGTCTTTTTTGGCTATGTTATATGATATTCAGTACTACTAATAAATCAATTTCAAGTACTAATAGGTTTAAGTGAACGAGGATAGTTCTTCCCAAAGCTTTTTTTCTCTCTGCCCCATACACACAAACTCAAACCCAAAATCTCATATTTAAAAGTAACAATAACCTCTTCCATTATAGAACCAACCTTGATGGTTGAAAATTAGAATCTTGACTTGATGGGTTAAAAAATATTGCTCGCGTCTCTAGATATTTGATAATAAATACTTCTCTGATCTTTAATATAAAACATATTTATCTAATTTTGTTAGACGAAGTTAGATAAATTAGTTAATATGACATGTATTTTCTAAAACACCCTAATCATCTTCTTTAATCCTCTTATTCCCTCTCCTCATTGATTATTGTTGAGTGGGCATTATAAGAGTAAATTATGAAAAATTGAAAAATATGAAAAAATATGTCTTATATTTAGTATCACGATTAACTCCCCAAGTATATCTTATATTAAGGACTAGAGGGAGTACTTGATTGAAAAACGCTACCCAAACCAAACAGTTTACCTAATAAGAGGAGGAATATATATATATATATATATATATCAATCAAACAAGTTAATGCTGCTATAAACTCAATGTTTGTGAACTAAAGCAAAATTGAAAATATAGAGAGTATTTAAAAGGCGAGTCTCATGATGATGAGTTGCATTGTTCTTGACCTTTTTGTTTCATGGATAATGGAGAAAGGGGAAAAAATAAAACCAGAATAGAAGCATAAGTTCGCATCGCTCTTCAGAATTTGTGAAAACCGAACTAAAAAAATAAAGGCATAAAAGCGGTTGGTGCAAGTGCTTCCTTTAATTTGCATTGAGCAACTTCGTTTCAGAGGTGTGTTCCATCATACGCAGACCATTCGAGCACCTAATTAAATCCTAAGCCATTTTAAGTTTAGGATAGTATTAACGTTGCTAGAAACTTTAAAAATACACTAATAAGTACTTACCAAACGAATTTGAGAAATTGAGGGTAAATCATCTTTGGAAGGGGCCATAAGTTATATTGGTGAACAATATCTCTATTTCAACTATATATCAAGTGGCATCAAGAGTTCCCCCAAACACTTCAGTGAAGTCAAATATCTTTCATTCAATGAGAGCCCACAGTGAAGTGTTCGCGGGGAACTCTAGGGTTCACCTGATTTAATTTCTCAGGGTTTTGGTATATAAGGAATACATAAACCAACACGTCATATTTATAGTTCTGAGCTATACATACGTTTTGTTCTTATGTTTGTATGCTTTGAACGCATCGCGAAGAAAAGCAACTCCACAAATTAAAGCAGAAAGTGAGACATACGTGAACCTGGACTGATGTATAGACTATATGAATTATAATGAAGAATGCCACCAACTTGAGAATCTCACGTAGGTGTGTGTGTGTGTGTGTGTCAGAGTTTGCTTTTCTTTTGATCTGTCCATTTTCCTACCTTTCCATTTTCTGATATTCTTAGCTAGATGAGTCAACAGCACTGTTAATTAAGAAATTCTTTTGATTTCCAGATTCTGGTACATATATGTCAAACATATAGTGGTCATCATCATAAGGATCTATTCTCTGCAAATTGTTGAAGACTAGTAATAAAAATAATAATTATGACTCTCTATACATGTGATCAGTTAGACTTATAAGCTGAGTGAAATAATGGTTGAGGTGGTGAAGATTTGATTCTGATATGAGAAGCAACGAAAGTAGAGTGTATGTTGATGATAAGAAGGGAAGAGGATTGAAGATGATCGATGAGACGCGAGAAGAAATTAAAAGAAAAGGAAAGCTCAGGGTCACGCTAGCTATCTTCCACTTTAACAATCATACACATATATTCTATTGCTCTAATCTTGCCCTCAATCACGACCAGATTCAACTACACACACACATATATATCCTGATAGTGAAGGGTACACGTGGACTTGGCTTTGTTGAGGCTCTTCAACTTCTGGTCCAATTCCTAATTAGTTATGGAAGGTATGGGGACAACAGATATATATAAGACATATTTGATTAAATTAAGGAAGCTAGTTGAGTTGATTGATATGACATGTATTTTCTAAAACACTAAGTTATCTTTCTTAATTCCCTCCTTTCCTCTCCTCCTTAATTATTGTTCAGGAAGCATCAATAGAGGTAAATTAAGAAATGATTGACAAATATGCAAACTATGTCTTATATTTAAAATCAAGATTAACTTCTTAAATATTTCTTATATTAAGGACCCAAGGGAGTATAAATATATAAATGGTGTTTTGCTGCGGAAAAAGACATAAACAGACAGCACAGTACAGATGATGATGATAATTACAGGTCAATTGTCCCCTATAGTTCCCCGGAACACTTCACTGAGTGTGATGTTGCTTTGATGTTACCAATAATCGAACTCGGGTCCTCTAGGCCATTTAAACTCAAGCCATGAGGACCACGGTTACAAATAGTATATGACGCTTGCTTTACTCACTCACTCTCTCTCTCTCTCTCTCTCTCTCTCTCTCTCTCTCTCTCTCTCTATATATATATATATATATATATATATCTCACTGCACTGTTTGGGGAACTCTGGGTGCCGTCTGACTATGACTCTATCCTATGTTTGAATATAGAGAAAATTAGAGGGGGATTAAGAGAGAAAACTCTAAAACATAGTAAATTTTTTTACCATTTATAGATATTTTCCTTCCTAGAATCCCCCTCTCTATTTTCTAACATGCTTTAAGGTTCAGTGAGTATATATCTTCAACATTCTTAAATTTACTGCGCTTTATTCTTCACTGTATCATTTGTCCTTCAAAATAATATTACTGCTTTATAAACTCATTCAAAACGCGATACCCAATTTGTTCAGTTAAGATATTATTATATTTTATATTAATATTTGATATATTCTCGTATAAAGATATTTTATATCATTTGTTGATATTTGATACATCTTAGAAATATTGTCATTAGAGTTTATATTTGATTAAGATTTATTTAGATTGGATCTAGGATTAGTTTAGGTTATATACTTTGCCTATATAAAAGCTATTGTACTCTCATTGATTTAAAGATTAAGTATTAAAGATTTAATAATATTTAGAGACTCTTGTTTCCTCGCTACTCCAATCCTTCATATTCTAATATGTTCATAATTAGAAGTATATACAATGTTAATTATACTCTCTGTGTTTGTGTTTTGCTCTGCAAATTATGAAAAGGATTACTTCAAGGGGCTATAGCTAGAAGAAAGATGGTAGTAACCAGAGAGACATATAGGGATATGGAAGTTATTAGCTACAAAACGACAAAGCAGAAAGCGCGGTTTAGTTTGTATGATGATTGAAACTGAAAAATATAGATTGAAGGTGAATTTTGGGCTTAAGTAATTACGGAGTCCTCTACATTTCTGCTACTCGATCTCATTCAGGAATTTATTTAAGCTGCTACAAGAATTATTCTTAATCTTATTGTTTATCAGTTCAGGCCCAAGCTAAGAAAAGATCTTTATAGTTTCTGCAGTTTAATTTAAACTTCATGATCCAATAATATCTAGTCCGGGGAGAAGAACCCAAATGGAGTCAAAACCCTTTTCACTTTTAAGTTTTAAACAATTGATGTGAAAAAAGTAAATAAAGAAATGATATTTAATTTGCTAGAGAAAAATAACTATAAAAATAATGGCTAAATATGCATAACGTGTGTCATTTTATTAATTAGCAATCGTCAACACATGTACTTGCTCAATGATTAATTAATAAAAATAACTCCTTTTCCTACTTTATAAGAGCACAAACAAGGTTCATCCAGTCTTTGAGTGGTGTGGTAGGCTCTTGAATCGCGCTGCTCTAATAGTAAGGGAAAACATTGTCTCCACTTCTTCTCCGATCCACTTAATTTATGTATAGTTAGATTGACTTTTAATGATTGAGATTTATTGTATAAAAATATTATTATCATTTAATATTTAATATTACAATAATGTTATTAATATAATATGAAATCTCAACCATTAAAAAAATCTAATGATGAATAAATTAAGTAGAGAGAGGGTTAGTGGAATACCATTTTTCCATAAAAGCAAACGCCTCACTGACTCTACGGTTGTGGTATAAACATCTTTCCAATTTCGGAGTTTTGCTCTTGTAGTTGCCTTGTCATTATTTTGGGATATAAACAAGGATTATATGGTCATTCCAGATGGTTTGCAATTGGCCTTGGTGCTTACATTGCATGTGGTCGCCTCACCCTTTGCTTGTGTTCGCCTTCTATCTTACAGCATTATGGTACGAGTTGTGCCGTTCAGGCTCTTCTCTCTTCCGTTTGACACTTATTGTTATAATTAATAAAATCATTACCTTATTATTATAATCATAACTCTTTTTTTTTAAAAAATAATTTTGTTTTTCCTTTATCTTTCGTGAGCATAAAATTTTTCATACACGCCAATCTAATTTATAATTGTAATTATATTAATATTTTTTACACATATTATTATATTTGTACATAATATTATTTAAATTTTATTATTATATCTCCCATCCAACCAGACGGCTAGACTGATTCGGTTTGAACCATGACTTGTTGCCTTTTTCGGCTCAATGTTTGGCTTGGCTTTTAAAACAGTACATTGATTGGAATAATACACTCCATGTCAAAAAAAAAAAAGAGAAAAGAAAAGAAAAGAAAAGGAGACAATAATTAATTAGTGATACTATAAAGGATTTGAAATACAATTACAGAACTATTTTAGGCCTTGCGCTGTCATTGACCCACGAACATGATCATATCTATATAACAGAGAAGACTGAACTAACGTGGGAACAAGTCCCATATATATAACCAATAGAGGTTGGGTATAGCATAATGGCAAGTTCCTCATAGAATGATGAACTATGATTTGAATTTCCAAAGAAAGATATGTCCATATTTAGTGTCTCACAGTCGCCTCAAACATATAAATATTAAAAAAAGTCCCATATATATATAACATATATAGATCTGTTAATTCTTTTACTATAAATAAAAACAAATATTCCATTTTACATACATTACCAAATGCGTAGGTAAGAGCATATTAAAAGGAGCAAGAATTTGATCATATATATATAAAGGAAATATTACTGAGTATATCAAACAAATGTAAGAGCAACATATATGGAGTGTGCGTGCGTGTGTGTGTGAGCAATTAATCTCCATCTCTAGCAACAACATAGTACTTCTTCCCATTCCCCTACCAAATTTAAAATTTCCAATATTATTTTGTTAAGTTTTGGGTGTATGGTGATTGTATCTTCTTAGTTTGCAGGATATGGATTGAGAGAATCCCACATCCACCATGTTGAATTTTTAGATATTTATGTATCTATACGTTGAGCTTTTCTTTCTATCAAAATTATGACTTAAGTTTATTGATATAGGATGACCTACCTCAACTTTGTATACCTTTAGTTTAATGTCCAATTGTGGGACTCTCTTAATCCATTCTCATACTTATTAGTACCTGCATCAAATATATATTGGAGATTTATTATACATGTATACTTCACAACATTGTTATTAAACTCGGATCGGATCAGCTGGTCTGGCCAGGGAAATGGTGACCTAGTTAAAGAATCGGTCTGATTCGTGAACCGGACCGGTTCAGTAATTTTTTTAAAACTCTTTTTCTTTTAAATTTTTTTATAATTTCATATTAATAAGTTTAAAATCTTCACTCTCTCACCGGTTTGGTTCTTGGTTAGCTTCGGTTTGACTCATTGACCCTTGACCCAGTATCTCAACCGATTCACTGACTGGTCCCTGTTTAATAACTTTGCTTCACAATACAAGTAATATATTTAAAAATTTTTATTATTAATTTTCTCTCTTAATAAATGTTCCAATAATAACTCAAAAACTTTCAGAACCGCCGGAGTTTTATTGCAAGATCTTTGGTATATGATGGTTTATAAGAAATTTCGAACCAATGCACGAAAAGTAGAAGAGGCAATTGATCGATAGGAATTTCAAAATCAACTTTAAAATATGATCACATATATTTTGAAATAGAACCATATGTGGAATTATGTAATTCCATATAGTAATTACATTTAGAATAAGTCCATATAGTAACTATATTTAATTTGATGAAAGAAAATATGCACAATGTCAGCTCTTGACCCTTTCAGAATATAACTGGTAATATATTATTGGGTTAATGTGCAAAAATACCTATGCATTTTTTCCGTATGTGCGCCTAGCATTATGTACATTACTTGGGTGCATAAATGCTTATGAACCTTTCTAAATGGGGCAAAAGTGCTAGCTCTATTAAATAATGCAAACATCCACTAACTTTTGATTTTAGTGGGGCCCAAACTAATTATTTTTACCCATGAAAATTTCATAAAAGTACACCTGACATTATAAAATTTTCTCAAGTGCAAAAATACTTAAGAACTTTTTAAGATGGGGGCGAAAATACCATTTATGTTATTTACATGATTTAACCGTGTCTTTATGTCTTGGAGTCAAATACAAAATATTCTTAATCCAAAAATTGCAGTATAATGCAACACTCGGGTCGTCTCACTTGAGGAGCCTTTATTGAACTACCTAAGTAAACTAATTATCATGCAAATGCAATTAAAACAAGGGGAAAATGATTTTTTGGTTTTTGAAATTAAAAATTAAAAGAAAATGCAATTTAATTAAATGCTAATCTAATATTTTTGGTCTTTTTATAAAAAATGGAGAATGAGTTAATGGAATAGTATGGAATGGAAAATATGAATAAAGGATGCTCTTGGTAATGAAGAAGTGACAATCCTTACTCAAAAAGATTATGGGAGTTAAGAATTCATTAAGTCTTAAGAACAACCTCAAGATAACACTTGAGTCCAATATTCCCAATTAATAGTAGCTCCTATAAACATAGCTAACTACTACCTCTTGAGATATTGTTAAAAATCACTTAATGTGCAATTAAAATTGGAATAATGCAACATGAGTCTTCTTAAATTTGAGTGCTAAACAGCCCCTCAAGGATACAAATCAACCGCATTAACTAGACAATAATACGCTAATTAATATAATCTCATTGCAACCACAAAGAAATTAAAACATATATAATCTTCATATTGTAAAATTCAATCTCAACTACAATTATCAAACCAAAAGAGACAATTAACATTAATCCCAATTCCAGAATCATACATATAAAAATTCCTAAAACTAGGCAATTCAAATATATATAATTCTAGATTAATAGAATGATAACAAAACTCCCCTTTGTAGTCCATTAAAGCTCAAGCACAATTCATCATCACCAAGAGTTGGGAAATTTAGCCACTGCCACTCATGAGAACAGCACCCCACAGCGTACATTAACAGTTCCAGCCATTAAAATCACATATTAGAATCCAATTAGCACTTAATCAATCAGACATTGGGCCTGGATTTGAATTCAGAAGCAAAACAGAAACAGTAAGGATTGAAGGAGCAACGATGGTGGTGAATGATGGTGGATGACGTTGGTCTCCTCCTTCTTCCTCTATTTGTTTGCCTGCAAAACTGAATACCCAGGTTCGAAAGTGACAGCGCTGACGTAGTGGTCTGAGAGAGGGTCAATGGTGGTGAAGAAACGGTGACAGTGGTGTTTGGTTGTCTTCTTCCTTTTCCCTTTCACTGTTCAGAATCGCCCCCAAGGTCCCAGCTGGTTCTGACTTTCATCCGGTATCCAAGCTTTCTCTCTCACGGTGTGGTCTTGTGGTGGTGGACAGTGGGCAAGGATGGAAAACAGAGGAGGGTCGCCAGCTGTGGAGAACTGAAGGTAGACGATGATGGATATGAGAGTTCGAAGAAGGAGGTCTCTAGCTCTCTCTCAGCTCTCGTCTTACTGCTCCCTCCGCTAAGCTCTGTTTTGGCCTCACTCTGAAGCTCGCCGGTGACGGAAGTGTATGGCAGTATAGCTAAGGTCGCCGGCGAGAGAGGAAGGAAAAGGTGAAGTGATGAAGATGGAGATGCGATGATGTGCTTTCAATGATGATTTTCTGCGTTGATGCGTGATTCTGCGATTGTGGCGCTGCCTCTGTCTAATATCCCTCAGCTCCAGATTGCCTCTCGGGTCTGTGTGCATCCATTTCGCATGTCCAACAGCTCCGGGTCCAAATTATCGGATCCCTTGGTCAAAACGATGTGTTTTGACCAAGGGACCAAATTGAGACCTTTGAAAACTTTCGTTGAGGGACTTCAGTGAACATTTTGGAAATGTTTTAGGGCAGAACCAAATATCTCAAACTTCTGGGCATTTATTTGTAATTTTGCCTAATCCCTTTCTCTCACTCACTTGTAATTTCCAGTAATTTTAGGGATTTTTTTGTAATTTTTCCCAGATCTGAAAAAAATTAATTCTGACCCTCCAAAATCTCAAACTTTCTTTCAAAACACCTACAATGCAAAATTAAGCACAAGGTAGCATCAAAAATTCAAGAGATCATTTGTATGAATAATTAAACAATTATGACTATTTTGCCATTATTTACAATTTATTCAATACAAATGCCCCTAATTAAAATTAGTGCTTAATCATGCAATAATGTTTAGGAAAATGCATTAAAATCCCAAATTTATCATGGAAAATTCATATAAAAATATAGTTCAATCACTACACCAAATATTCATCACTTTTTATTTGTGTGGTGTCACGTGTGTCAAAGTGTTAACATTTAGAAATCTGTGTGTTGAGTCATCATGGTTAACTACTAGACCTTTGTTTTGTTTGAGGTTAGGGATTCTCAAAGAAGTCCTTCATATGCCTATTTTGATAGATTTAAAGGTGAAAAAGAAAGAGAAAGAGAAAGAGAAAGAGAAAGAAGGGGGGGACTGAGTGGGCGTGGGTGGTGAGAGAGGGAAGTAAGATAGAGAGGAAGGGTGGGAGAGGGGGAAAGAGTTGACATGGTGACTCAGCACACAGATTTCTACAGGTTGAGACTTGGAGACATGTGGTGCCTACAAAAATAAAAAGTAAACACTAGTGGAAAAATGGCTTTTTAGACCGGTTAAAATTGACTTTTTAGACCAGTTTTAGATCCAGTCTTGATACAGCTGGTCTAAAAAGTATGTCACTTTTGAGATCGGTTTGGTAACCAGTCTTAAAAGTCTAGCTTTTAAGACCGGTTCTATTTATAACCGGTCTAAAATCAACAATTTTAAGACCAGTTTTCATGAGCTTCGGTGTTAAAAGAACTCTTTTGAAAGGAGGTTTATGTAACATTTTTAAGACCGGTTATCATTATAACCGGTCTTAAAAGTGTCATATTTTTTTTATTTGTTTGTGATTAGGTTAGTTACCATAATGCATCCTTGAATTGCTACCTCCAATGCCATACTTATTAAGTGTCATATGGTGTTTAGTTTGCTTCCACTTACCATTTCCTTTTGCTTTAACCTTCTCATTGAATTGGGAACTTGTAACATGTCATATATCCTCATGTATAATGTTTTATTTAAAACCATCATATATATATATATATATATATATATATATATATATATATGCATAAATGGATTCACCATGACATATCATGCAACCAACAAGTCAATTCATCAAAATATACAAAAACCATTTTAAAACCAAAAAACATGTCAAATCATACAACCAACAATATAAATGAATTCAACCAACCAACATGTCAATTCATAGATGAATATATACAAAACAATTCCTCAGCTTTACATACAAGAACTCACTGTTGTAAAAGTTCATAAATGAATTCAGCACAACAATTACGAATGTGCTAAATATCTTCTTCTGGAAAGGGGTCTACAAGTTCAAACATCTGAAATACCAAAGCCAGGCAACACATTAAATTCACTTAAAAAAAATAAAAGTAATACAAAATTTTTGACATATATATACATTTACCTCTTCAGTAAGTCCTGTCGTGCCAAGGGTAATAATATTATACATATGCCTCAGAATATACAACCCACACAAGTTGGACCCCGGTGGTTGCCTACGGGTCTGAAAAATAATATGATATCGTTAAAACATGTATAAAATTAAAGCATGGATTATTATTGAATACATTTTTAAAACAAACCAATATGTAACTAACCTTTGGAAAGATCCGTGTAGGGTCTTTTACCTCACGCATAGGCCTACCAAGAGCAGTGTGTTGGAATGTCCGCATCACAAAGGTTACTTATTTTACACAAATTTCATAAATTTTGCACACAAAAGGTAATTAATAATGCAAGAAAACTTATGAGTTCAAGCTCTTCTTCAATTCACTAGTTGGCTTGCTGAGGTGGAGGGACCATAAGAGGATGACAGAATAGCTCTTCTTGTACAAAATAGCCAATTGCCAATGATCATTGAAAAAAGGGAATTTTTTTAGCAAATATAAAATATTATGTATAGTATGAAATATAAATTTGTGTCTTACCCGTGCAAATATGGAGCCAAGAAACACTCAATTGAGGTTTCACTAAGTATGTGCGATAAGTATGTGTGTATGATAGCAGCAGTGGTCCCTTTGTCGTAGAGTTGAACTGGGCATAGGAGTCCAAATTTATCGGTTTTTCCAGAGTTAACCAACCTACGATGCATGCATCTACAATAATTCAAGTAGGGACATTAAATCAAAGTTTAATGGCATAATTTGTAAAATATTAACTTCCAATTTGAGAAGATACTTACATGAAAAAGAGCTGGACAATCGAAATCATAAGCTGTTATAGAGGAGCTACCAGGGACATTAAATCATCCCTCTCAAGATAGCATTGTGCCCATGACTTGCCAACAACTGACTCAGTAGGCCAATCTCTTGTTCAAAAGGATGTATCATATGCCATCAGAATCACTCGCTGCATGACATTCAATGTAGGCTGTTAAACATCTTGAGTGGAGGGAGGTGGAGGGGATTCCTCAGCTCGATCAGAAACAAGGTTCTTTGGCCACAAGATGAAAGAGTTGATGACATCGCCCACAACCTTGAAGTCATCAACATGGATAAGGAGATGTGCATCTATAACGATCACCTCTTCAACTGCCACTCTGACTTGATCATCCTTTATTTCTTGGTGGTGAACAGTTGATCCCAAGTTGTGCACACTCCCCTATGTAACCAATTGTCTCAGAGGATCCTCCACAAACAAGTCATAAGGCTCACCATTTTCTTTTCTAGGACCCTCTGATGACTAACCAATCCAACTCCCTTTATTACTCTGTTTAGGGTTTAGGGAATAAGCCTGGGGATCATTGGTATCTGCTTGTCTTGTGCTCGTCATGATTATCCATTCCTCCTTCATCTTACTGAACCTTTCTTCAAATCGTGCATCAAATAATACTTCTGCCTCGACCCTAGCTTCCGTCCTCATAGTGGACAATATACGCTCCATCTCTTCCTTAGTCACCATACTACTTGAGGAACGGCGTGAGGGCGCTCCAAAGTAATCCCTTATGCCTACCCCTCCTCCAATCCCCCTGACACGGCCAGGATGCTTAGGTTTTCATCTAGCTATGGTCAGGATGTCATTCCTCCCATCCGACCTAAATGATCCCTCAGCTTGTGTTTTTTGAAGCTCCTCCTATAAGACATGGATGACAAATGTTAGTAATGAAATTTGTTTACTAAATAATTAATAACAAAAAGTCAACAACAATACTTACAATTTTCTCACCGACTATACGAGATTGTTCACTTGTATAAGACCTGCTCCTCTTTTGGTGAGCGAACAACCACTTATGTTTGTGACGTATCAGAGATGGTGGAGAAAGAAGAACAGAAGGATTGGATTGAGATGCTTCTTCTAATTTCTTCCGTTTGGCCACCAACAAGTCTTTTTCGGCCTTCGCATACCCCCCACGAGACATTGTATAGGGTGCCTTTTGAAATCCAGGTCTGTTTTAAGACCGGTTGTCAATTACAACCGGTCTTAAAAGTAATACTTAAGACTGGTTTTATTTCAAAACCGGTCTTAAAATATATATTTAAGACCAATTATTTATTTTTGATTCAGGAATTTGCTTTGTTCTGTCATACAAAGATGCTGAGGATTTTCTTTAAACCATTTATCAATTGCTCTACTGTCAATTCTGCTGATGTCAAATTTGTCCCACCATCTTACCGAGGGAAGTCTTTGTAGAGTTGGTAAGAGGGTAGATCCTTGGTTTGTTCTAGAAAATCTGTAACTCCAGGCAAAGACCCAAGATACAGATAATTTTGAAAAATAGTGAAGATCAATTGGGAAAGGATCCTCACCAATGTTAAATTTTTGCTTAAATAATTCAAAGGCTTGTACAACCTTTAGGGGTAATATCTCTAGTACTGGACCAAAGAATCCCCACCAGTGAACAAACCATTGAGGAAAATCATACTCAGTTTTTGTTTTGGAGTAAATAAACCAAGTATGTGTAAAAAGTTCATTTTGATCCCAAAAGACATTGGACAATGCATCAACATAATCCCAGTAAGTATATCCTTTGGGTTCATAGTCAGTTTCCCAAAATTTTGGTTTAAATAAATTTTGTCCCCACTGGGAAGGGGTGGGAACTTTTAAAATCTGGAGAGAGGAATGAGTAATCATTGGTCCAGTTCTTTTGTCCGTTTTTCGTTCAATTTTAATGGACCCAGTATGAACCAGTATTATCTCATACCATTCTTGAGTTTTTGCCAAATCAGAAGGCTTGAAATAAAATCCCAAAGGAAAGATATTCAATGCTACCTGATTTGGATTTTGGTGAAAAAACTCTGGTTCCACCTGTAGAATGTGTTTTACATAAGCCTCTTTATGGAAATAAGGCGTATGTGTGCTGGCTTGTGTTTGGAGTTGACTGACAATTGCTTTGGATGAAGAAGCTGCAGTTGTCAGTTGTTTTGGTGGAGTAGAGGGTCTTGGCCAAACTTGTAGACTTTGGGGTGCTTGGTTTAACCTGTCATACTCTTATTTAGTCATTGGGGAAATGGTACAAGGGCTGTGTTTTTCCCATTTTTCACCACCTGTTCCCATGTTTGGTTTGGAAGTTTCCTCTGGGCATATGCCTGTTCATAAGATTTTAAAATCTCATTTATAGAGGTTGGTTCTGTTTGAGGTTTCTGGATCGATGACCCAGATTGAGTAGATGACTCTATTTGAGACTGCTTCTGCTGCTGGGATCCTTGTGTTTGGGATCCATATTATTGTAGAAGTTGTTGCATAATCACCTCCAGACTTGCGCTAAAGACTGTTTGATTTTGAGCATCTTGCATGACACTCGGCAGTTTATCACTCTTTTGTTTATCATTAGGTTCTTTCTTTTTTCTGGGCATTTTGTTGGTTTACTCACTACCTACCCTGAAGAAAATCACGGGTAAGAAAATCTAGTAAGGAGTTTGAAGTGCCTTTGATAAATTCAATGTCAAAATAAAAAATACTTAGAATTGCTTGCCACCTGGAAAAAATTTGTTTTGATGCAAGGTTTTGGACATCTTTTTGCAAAACGTCTTTTGCCAATTTACAATCAATACGAATTAAAAACCTTTGGTTTAAAAGATCAGATTGAAATTTGGAAATGCATAAAACGATTGCCAAAATTTCTTTTTTAATGGTGGAATAATTCTGCTGTGCAGTATTCCAATGTTTAGATGTGAAAGAGACAATTTTTTCTTTGCCTTCTAAACGTTGTTTAAGAATGCCACCATAACCAATGTCAGAGGCATCAGTTTCAACAATTTTGTAAGCAGAAGGATCAGGGAGGCTAAGACAAGAAAGTTCCTTAACCTGGAGTTTAATCTGGTTGACAACATTTGAATGGATATCCGTCCATGGAGGAGGATTAGTTTTAAGACGCTGGTGTAGTGGTTTAATGAAATTGCTAAGATGAGGAATAAACTCAGCAACATAGTTTAAACATCCCAAAAATCTTTGAAGTTGTGTTTTGTCAATGATTTGATCGGGAAATTTATCTGTAAATTGAATCACACATTCAATTGGCGTTATGGATCCTTGGTAAATCCAATGACCAAGAAACCTAACTTTAGTTTGAAAAAGACTAATTTTAGGCTTATAAACTACTAAACCATTTGTTTCTGCAATTTTAATAAAATGATTAACATGTTTGAAATGTTGTTCAATAGAATGAGAATAGATCAAAACATCATCAATGTATACAATGATAAATTGGCTATAGTCATTAAAGATTTCATTCATGATTCTCTAGAATTTAGAAGGAGCATTTTTAAACCAAAAGGCATAACATTCCACTCATACTGACCAAAAGGTACAGTAAAAGCAGTTTTATACCTATATTTTTCAGAAATTTGAATATGCCAAAATCCAGATTTCACGTCGAACTTTGAAAAGACTTTTGCAGAATACAAATGTTTAAGTAGATTAGATTTGTTTGGAATTGGATACCTAATCCATTGTAACGCTTCGTTCAAAGGTTTGTAATTGATTACAAGTCTAGGAGCTCCACGCTCTATTTCCGCATTTTTATTTACATAAAAAGCAGCACAAGACCAAGGGCTTCTAGATTTGCGAATCAATTTTTTGTTCAGAAGTTCTCGAATTTCCTTTTTACAGGTTTCAAGAAGTTCTGCAGTTATTTGAATTGGTCGTGCCTTAGTTCGTATTTGTTTTTCATAAAAACCTGTTTCATAAGGCAAGTCAACAACATGTTTTTTGCGATCCCAAAACGCATTTGGTAAATCCGAGCAAATAGTTTGATGGATTTTCGCAAGGCAAGTTTGGATTTGTTGTTTAATTTGTGCTTGACATAGGTGAGTTTCTATATGTTTAAAAGAGATATCTTCCTTCAAAAAATTAACTTGTTGTTTTGAAGAAAGAAGATTTAATTCCTTAACTCTGGGCTTTTGAATAAAAGGAAATAAGATGGTTTTACCCAGATGTTCTTTTGAAATTCCATTTTCATCAGTCATATATGGGAATAATAGCCTTACAAATGGCGCCCCAAGAATAATCTGGGTTCCCATATCTTTAACTAATATAAATGGGGTTTGAATATTTAAACCTTCATTTTCAATAACAACGTTTGAAATTTTGTATCGGACATCTAAGCATGAGCCATTGACGCCATTAAACCTTTCAGTTGTTTTCTCAAAATATTTTGTAGGAATGATTCCCTCTTTAAAACAATTAGAATCAGCTCCTGTGTCAAACAGAATAGTTTGGTCCAAGACAAAATCATTGTTAATAATAACCTTGGCCTGAACATAAAACTTTTGAATTGATATTTTTGAAATCAAGTTTAAAAATGGTTCAGAAAGATTATTGTCTTCTTGATCAGATGATGTTTTTAGTTGCCCTTCAGTTTGAGTTGCAAGTTGAATATCCTGTATTTGGGATATAGCAGTTGCATGGGTGTCTTGTTGAAGTTTAATAAGACTGATTTCAATTTTGAGGTTATTTACCTCGTACTGAAGGTCTTGGAGTAAATAACTGGTCTTAAAAATTGAAAATTTTTAAGATGCGTTATTAATTAATAACTGGTTTTAAATTTTTAATATTTAAGACCGGTTTTCATTTACAACTGGTCTTAAAAATAATAAACATTTTATTATTATAATTGACTTTAATTCAAATAATATTTTCTAGACCGGTTATTTTTAGAACTGGTCTAGAAAATATATTACATATATTTATTTTTTTAATTGTTTATATTTTAAGACCGGTTTTTGTTATAACTGGTCTTAAAATTATTTTCAAGACCAGTTTTTACTATAACCGATCTTAAAAATATTTTTAAGACCGGTTTTTACTATAACCAGTCTTAATATTTCATCATAATTACAAAAATGTCACCGGTCATATTTTTAAGACCTTATCCGATATAACCGGTCTAAATGTTCTGGTCTAAAAGCCCTTTTCTGTACTAGTGAAAGGACATTTAGTGTAGATAATGGAGATGGTATTTTCGCACCTAAGAAAAGTTTATGGTGTCAGATGCACTTTGGCAAAAAGTTCATGGGTAAATTTGCTCCTTAATCCTTATTTAAAAATAATTAGTGTAAGGCCCAAAAAACAAAGTTTGTCTTAGTTAACGGAGCACTACTACAGAAAAGCAAAGTTGTGGAGCTAGAGAAGTGCCACATATCTGAATGCTACTAAAAAAAGCTATGATGCTTCCAAGCGCCACAACATTTTAATTTTTTTTAAGGGTTAAGGTGCAAAAATACACATGATTGTCCTCGAAGTGCACCCAACACCAAATGCTTGTTTTAGGTGCAACAGTGACTATGTGGTTACAAAATAGGTGCAAAAATACCCTTTGACCGTTAGTTTGACTGTTTGACCGTTAGTTTGACTTTTTATCCTGAAAGTGATGACTGGTACGATGACATGGATGCTGGAGTGACATTCTGAAAAAAAACTTGCTGAAAATCAAATTTTCCTAATAAATCATATAATTTAATAAAAAAAAGCATTTGGTGTTGGGTGCACTTTGAGGACAATCACATGTATATTTTTACACCTTAACTCTTTTTTTAAATACCCTCTTGTGGCGTTTGTTGGAGGAAGGGCTACAGGAGGGGGCTCTCCTGTGGCGCTTGGGTCAGCAAGTGCCATAGGAGATGAGACGCACGCGCCATAGGAGACCCCATTCATGTGACACTTGCTCACGCAAACACCACAGGAGGGTCCTCCTTTTTTTGTTTTTTTTTCCTTTTCTTTCTCTTTTTCTTTTGGGTTCTTCTTGTGGCCCTTGTTTAAAGAAGTGCCATAGGAACTCTTTTTTTTGGGATATTTTTTGTTCATATATATCCCATAATTACAGTATTGCACACTGCATGGTCTAATAAACATTTTGTATCATATCCACAGTACAACAAAATGAAGAAAAACAAATAACAATGATAGATAACTTTAAAGTGATACAAACAGATGATTAATTAGCTAAAGTAATACATAAAATAGTTATACAATATATTGTACGTGAATGAATTATACAACAAATTCAACTTGAATACATACATGACAACAATTGGCAAGAAACAACACAACAAAGGCCAGCAGCTAGTGAATTAAATAGTATAACTACCCAGAGATTTTCCTAAACACATATTCACACCATTCCTCGATCACTTCATTAAGCTAATGGTAAGTCAAAGTGTCACAACGTTGATCTTCATAATACTACACATATATACAATCAGCCATAAATTAAAATGAATTAAAATCAGTAAAACGTAATTATATAATGCAATTACATCCTTCATAAATTTCATGATGTAATACCCACAATCATTGTCATTGGGTTGGAAAGGGCACTGCAAAAATATAATGCAATATTTAACTCTGTTTATGAATAAAAATTGTTTACCAACAAAGTTTGAGTAAATTCATATATAAGTACCAGTATCTTCTTCTAAGGATAGCTAAGGTGAGGGTTAGCATCTTTAGAATAGCTTAAGGATACAGAGGACCGATATGTAGTCAATGCGCTAACAAAACAAATAGAAACTGATTACTTTTGTTTATTCAATCACATATGCAAATATTTACACATACGCACGTGCGCTTACCTAGTGAATAATAGTAACATATCAGAACGGTTTTATGGAAGACCACTTTTTAGAGGATCCACATAGTAAATACGAGGGCTTGAAGGTTCCACTGGATTGATAACTATCAATATCCAATAGTGCCTAAAATATTTTAAAAAATTTGTTTCAACAATCATGGTATGATAAAAGTTAAACAATAAAAACAAAAATTGTACCACTAATAACTTACCCCGTATTGTATGGCACTAAAAATAGAGTAGTTGGTGTCGTTTTCTTTCTAAAGTAATCTTTTAGATTATTAGATTGCACATTTATATCTACTTTACCCCATGGTAGCCAATGAGAAAAGGGTGGACAAATACAAATTAGATCCTGTTTGTATCCATTAAGATGTCATAGTACAAATGCCTGGTATAAAACAAACAGTGTCAAAAAAAATAAAAGAAATGGAACGAGAAATATTAATAACAATGATAAACGATAATAGTCAAGTACCTTATCCAGAAGTTGATAGCTGAAGCACTAACCCAATCACGAGTACATATGTCGTACACGACCTCGGCAGTAACATAATCAACTAGACCGCCAACATTATAGATATGTTTTTCAAGACGTATTTTCAGTCCTCCTTCACCAATCAATTGTGGTGTAATCGATACTAATTGATTGTGATATGAGGTCGGTCTTCTTTTGCTCTGTTGGCTAGCCGATGCTTTCGACTTAGGTCGTGTTGTCGAATACTTTGAGATCTTACCATAAGGTTGGATTTGTTTGTCTCTAGACTGTCCACCCTGTGAAAATCAGAAAATTAAATCACAATTTTAAATGGAAGTATGAAGGAAAAGTGTAGGGAATTGTAAACGAACAACCTTTTCATATGGCTCGATAAGACCTATTGGCCAAGCAACATAGCCACCTACAACATCTTTCACCATTATTTGCTCATCCTGAGACGGGATCGGTAAGAGGGCGTCTTCATTTCTGCAGACGTCAACCCTTAATCGAAGTGTGTTGTTGGGCAACGGTGAATTGTGCAGTATATCCTTATCAGTGTTGTAGGCAGCACCTACTGCAACCGCGTGCTTGGAAGCTTGATCGGCATATAACTTACATTGAAATTCACCCTATAGAAAATAGATTTAATATGTTATAGTTCGCTAAATTATAATGTAACATAAAGTTAAGTTGAGAAGAAATTAATTACAAAAGGAAAAGGGGTTTTAGGCATGGAAGTGTAACTATCTCTGACACTTAGGCTATCACAGAAGGGAATATTTTGTGTTGGCCTACACTGCACCAATTGTTGTATTTATGTTCTTAACAGCACATTTTGTTCTTGCATCAAACATAGTTGTTCTAAGAATTATTCTTCTCGTTGTTCCTTGTAGCGTATTTGTTCTTGAAGTTCTTGCATTTGATGCTTGAAACTAGTCATTTCCTCACGCAGCTGGGAAACGTCACTTCTATTGGGGCGCTTCTAACGTCCGAAGTATGCTAATGGGGTGACAGTAAAACCAGTACCCTAAACACGATCATCATACTCGGGTTCTCCTTGCGCTCTGCTCAACGAATCATCTTGACCAACATAACTCGCCAACGCAGGATCCTCCTGTGTCATTTGTCGCTATCACAAAAAGAATTACAATAATATTAATTATCATAAATCAAGTTCATTTAAGTAAAGCCAATTATTTATTGTACGAATAATTCAATACTTTTACAATATTCGGCTACTCTTGTTGCTTCCTCACTACGAATTTCACCTTTCTTATTTGTGACACCGGTTACCCACATATCATGTCGTAGAACCTGTGTAATATCTGAACTTGATTCTTCTATCTGCACAATAAATTTAGTTGAAGTTAAATGATATTCATACAATTTATCTACAAATGAAATAATCATTAGTTCGTACCAGTTTTCTTTCTAACTGTGCATATGAAACAGGTCCTTGTGTGTACCGATATGCCATATTGGTCATGTTAGCGTGATTTTTCTTACTCAACTCTTGTTTGGAGCAAAATGATTCATATTAATATATAAATGTTAATGATAAGTAATAGGGAAAGTCAAACATATTATATTACCAGGAATTTCGGAGTTGTATGTATTCTGATAAACTCATCCCACATTTCTTGAGTGATGATTCCTTCGTACAATGTCGGCGGTGTAGTAATGATAATCTCATTATCATCCCTCAAAAAGGATTTGACAAGATCAGAATGAAGCTTTCTGATAAGTTTTCTGGCTTTTCTTAGCTCGAAGGTCTTCCTATCATCATCAATAATAAAAATGCTCTGTAACAATAAAAAAGAACATATATAATATGTAAGATTGAAATTAAGTGAAACAAAGCAAACCGGACAATAATATAGTTAATGTGTTACCTGTACTTCATCCTTGATGTCATCATCATAATTTTTCTTGCCATTTTCCAGTTTTGAATTGTAATAGGGACTCTGTCTCGAACTGTAGTCCTACTCAAGTTGTTTAATGAGGTATTGTTCTCACTGAATGAGTTTCCCTTTTCATTCCACTACAGTTCTAATTTGATTCCCTTACTCTCAATTTGATCAACCTCACCATAATTGTCCTACCACGTCTTACATTCTCCTCAAATCTTTGTCGACCAATGTTCTTGGGAACATCATCAGTTTCATCATGTGGTGAGGCCATACTCCTGGAAGTGAAATAAACGAAAAAAAAACATTAGTATACAATGTCAACCATGTCAATGAAGACAAATTATTTTGAAATTTATAAAAACATAAATACAAGTAAACAAGTCAAGGCACTCATTATCTTTTCCTTTTTCTAGTTTGATTTAAAATTTTATTCTTCAGAATTCGTGAGGGATTGAGAATTGTGTTTCTCGTAACCCAAGTTCCCTCTTCATGATCATGTCTCACGTATACGGGTCCATTTCCATCTCCATCTTCATCTATACCAATGTTTACTGACCACAAATTCTCAAACGAAGGATTATCATCATTGATGTTCAAATATTCATTACATTCAAAATCAACTTGTTCTTGACGATTCTTGTTAGATGAGAGTACAATAGACCAATTCTTTTTAGCAGGATCTGGAATGAAAATGCTTGTTCTGCTTGTGCTACTAAAATAAAAGGATCATCTTCATACCAAACCTTAGAAAGTTCTACTTGAGCAAAGCCTAAGTCATCTATCTGCAATAAACTATTGTTGTTAACCCATTTACATTTGAAGACAAGGACCCTGAACATAAAGTAATCTAACTCCCATATGCGTTCAATGACACCAAAATATGACATTGATGCATAGATAGGGTGTATGTCTTTAGCACTGGATCTATGCCAAGAATCGGCAACAAGTGTTACCCTACTATTCTGTATCGTGCTCTATATATCATGGTCTTGTGTATAGAATGCGTAACCATTGATTGCATAACCATGGTAAGATAATACATTTAAACTTGGTCCCTTCGACAGCCACTTCAATATTTCAAAAACTGAATCAGGATTCCGCTCCATCTCATCAGTAATGTGATTTTTCAACTAGCTTGAAAATTGTTTATTGTGTTCTTTTGTTAACAAATTTTCATTCCTATCACCATGTACCAATCGAAGAGCATCCTTATGTTCTTCTACATATGGTTTGACCTCACAGTGTTATGTAGTACATACAAGTGGGCTTGCTCCCGTTCAGTCGCTGATATCATTATTACATCCCTCCCAGTTGTTCCTTTCCTTGATCTTCGTCTATCATGACGGGACTTGGGGATCCCTACAGGGTCAACATTTGATAGAAAATCAGCACAGAAGTCATTTGCTTCTTCAACCATGTACCTTTCAGTGATACAACCCTCTGGGCAATATCTATTTTTCACATACCCTTTTAATATTTTCATGAATTGCTCATTCGGGTACATCCATCTCAAGTACACTAGACCTCACAATTGAAGCTCCTTGACCAAGTGTATGGTTAGATGTACCATAATGTCAAAAAAAGGTGAAAAATATATTTTAAGTTCACACAATTAGCCTTTGCAAGTCTTGTAAGTTAGTTGAATCTACCACTTTACTGTAGATCAACTTGAAAAACATGCAAATTTTAGTGATGGTGTTTCTTAAATTTTTGGGTAAAATGGATCGTATACCAACTAGTAGGAAATTCTGTATGAGCACATGACAATCATGAGACTTGAGGTTCTTTAACTTCAACTCTTTCATTAATACAAGGTTCTTTATATTTGAAGAGTAGCCCTCAGGAACTTTAATTCCTTGCAGAAACCCACAACACAATTTCTTCTCTTTCCTTGACATAGTGTATGCCACTGGCGGTAGATAAGTATGATGCCCTTGCTCAATGGTGTCAACTCTTCTTTAATTTCCAAGTTCACCAAATCCAACCTCGAATTGACACTATCCTTGCTTTTTCCTTAGATATTGAGCAACATACTAATTAGACTATCAGAGATATTTTTTTCTATGTGCATCACATCAAGAAAATGTCTCACATATAAAGACTTTCAATATGGAAGTTCAAAGAAAATATACTTTTTATTCCAACCACTTATCTCGATTTGTTTTGCAAAAGCTTGCCAAAATTGTTATCCAAGTCTTTTTTCTTGGAATACACCTGGGCACCGGTCAACATCTTCGGCGGGCTACCTTCTTCTGAGTCACCATTGAAAGGCTTTTTCCACTTCGTCCAACGGTGTTGTGATGGTAAGAATCTTCGATGCCCCATGTAAACATTTTTCTTACAATGATGAAGTTGCACTGAATGAGTGTCATCTTCACATATAGGGTATGCACTATATCCTTTGACGCTGTATCCCGACAAATTACCATAAGCAAGGAAATAATTAATTGCGCCAAACAACATGACTTTAAAAGCGAAACTTTCTTCCATGTACCCGTCACACACACTCATGCCTTCCTCCCAAAGTAGCTTCAAGTTATCAATTAAAGGACACAAGTATACATCTATATCATTCCCAGGTTGCCTTGGCCCATAAATTAATATGGACAACATCATAAACTTATGTTTCATGATCAAGTGTGGTGGAAGGTTATAAATCATCAATATCACCGGCCATGTACTATGTGTACTACTCTGAACACCTTGCCGATTAATTCCATCAGTTGACAGTGTAAGGCGAAGGTTCCTTGCTTCATCCGTAAAGTCAGGATACTCTTAATCAATTTTTTTCCATTGAGAAGCATCTACAGGGTGCCTAAGCTTTGTGTCTTTAATCCTTTCATCTGCATGCCATGTCAATCTTTGCATTATTGTATATCTCCTTGAATCTCAGAATAATAGGAAAATACTATAGGACCTTCAAAGGACTTTTCCCTTTCTTCTTCCTATATTGAGATGCGTTGCATTTAGGGCACTTGTCCAACATTGCATATTGATTTCGAAATAACATGCAATCATTAGGACATGCATGTATCTTCTCATATCCCATACAGGTTGTAGAGCAAAGAATTCGCTTTGCCTCATATGTCTTGGTAGGAAGTACATTTTCTTTTGGAAGCATATCTTGCAACAGTTCAAACAGTATGGTGAAACCTGAATCACTCAATCCGTAGCGAGCTTTAAAGTTGTACAACTTCAACACTGCTAGCAATCTTATGTATTTAGTACTACAGGCATATAATGATTTCTCTGCATCACCTTTCAACTTCTCAAATTTGTTAGGGCAGTTATGAAGCACCCCTTTAACCATATTTAGCATTTCTTCAAGACCATCATCTTCATCAAACATGCTTTGATCAAATTCATCCGAACCACTACTCGTGGTAAGCACCCGATCGCTACATGAATTGTTTGTCTCACCATGCCTTGTCCATCGTATATATGTTTGATCAATACCGTAACACACTAAATGATCTAGCAAATCAAGTGGACTAATCCGCTTTCCAAAAGAACAAGATAAGCAAGGACACAAGATTTTGTCAGGATCTTTTGTGTGCTCGATTGCAAATGTAATAAACTCTTTCACCCCATCTATATATTCTCTTGAACACCGATTAGATGACATCCATTTACGATCCATCTATGCCTTCAATCTATTTTTTAAAAAAGTACGTCGTTAGTTGTATGAATATTTTACTAATTACTTTAACTTTTCTTACCAATTTTAAAATAAAATTGAAGCTTTCTAAGTCTTAAATTAAACCCTATGTTTTAATTGACAAATAATACAATTCATAAGAAAAGAAATCATGATACTACGAATCATAGAAAAGCAAAATAAAATTAAAGGAAAGAAAGCTTTGGCAATATGGAACACAAAAATTAATTTGTTGTATGTGTTGTTTCATGATAATATGTTCTTATATGTTTTTTATATATACCAACAAGCAAGAATATATATGTTTTGAAATCTCACATATACACATATATTTATTTTCCACTTAAATTATAAATTGATATAATTTTGACATCCTTATATTAATATATTATAATTATATTTTATTAAGAAAATTACTTGTATTTTGTATTTTTCAAATGTTAATTCTTTTTGTAAAAAGTACTTTAATTTTTCTAAAGGTAGTAAAAAGTCAGGGGATTATTTACAACTGACCCAATTATAGTTTAGGGGTTTTATATAATTTCACAAAAATAATTAAACTTCAAATACACATTCATTTAAGATATCTAACAATAATAAAATTTATTTAAAATTAAAATCATTATTATTGAAATGCTAAAACTTGTTTAAAATAATTTTTCTTTCACTTGTATCATTTCGGTGTAAAATGTATTACATACATACATACATACATACATACATACATACATGCATGCATGCATCATACATACATACATACATACATACATGCATGCATGCATGCATGCATGCATGCATCATACATACATACATACATACATACATACATACATGCATGCATGCATGCATGCATCATACATACATACATACATACATACATACATGCATCATGCATGCATGCATGCATGCATGCATACATACATACATGCATGCATGCATGCATGCATACATACATACATACATACATACATACATACATACATACATACATACATACATACATACATACATACATACATACATACATACATACATACATACATACATACATACATACATACATACATACATACACACATACATACATACATACATACATACATACATACATACATACATACATACATACATACATACATACATACATACATACATACATACATACATACATACATACATACATACATACATACATACATACATACATACATACATACATACATACATACATACATACATACATACATACATACATACATACATACATACATACATACATACATACATACATACATACATACATACATACATACATACATACATACATACATACATACATACATACATACATACATACATACATACATACATACATACATACATACATACATACATACATACATACATACATACATACATACATACATACATACATACATACATACATACATACATACATACATACATACATACATACATACATACATACATACATACATACATACATACATACATACATACATACATACATACATACATACATACATACATACATACATACATACATACATACATACATACATACATACATACATACATACATACATACATACATACATACATACATATTTATATAACACTTATTTTTTTCACTACATTTAACATTCAATTTTAATAGTATTTTTTTAAAGTATATAAAAATCAATTAATTTTTATTATTTTACTATAAATTATGTTATTCAACACTTTAGCATGTCGAAGGAGTTTAGTCATTACTAAAAGTATAGTTCATTAATTACTATCTTTAACGTAGAAGAACTTCTTTTATGACCAGCTTAGAATTAATATATATACTAACGAAATTAAAATTCTGACCTTCTTTTTTCAAGTCTCAATATAGTGTTATAAATGAGTGAAATTATCATATATATATATATATATATGTATATGTAACTCATTTTCTTATTTATTTTAATTTCCTATTTTATCTATTTTTATCTAAATTAGACACAAAAAGTTCACGATCGACCTTGAACCTTTGGGAAGACAATTTTGCAGCTATATGTGACATGCATTAATTAGAGGATCAGATATGTGTGGTTGAAAGAATGCCTAAGAAAAGACAGAACGAAACAAAACAAAACATGCATAAATAGATGCTCCTATGTACTTCTGAAATACTCTAAAATTAATCAACAAGTGTAACAACAAATTATGGAATAAAAAAAACCCAAAACCTTAAAAAAAAGCGCAAGCTAGCTATATCACAGTACAATAACTTATTAATTGATATGTGAACACATGCAGTACATCAACAACTAAGTAATTAAAGGCCAGGATTAATAAAAAATGCAAGCTAGCTAGTTGCCAAAAAAAATAAAACTAAGCATGCTATCATATAAAAAGAGGATGAGGGAGTGAGGGACCACGTTGGTGACATAAGCTTGAGTGAAGAGGATGAGAAAATGTGAGCTGTGGAGTGAAGTGGGGATAACTGAAGTGGGGTTCAAAAGAGGAAGAGAGATAGAGTGTAGGAAGAAGAGGGAACAATGTGACTGATGGGGACAGGATTGGGGATATAAGACAGGAAACAAAAAGGGACCAAGAGAATTAGATGAAGAAGATATGTGTGTGTGTGTGTTTTTGTGTGTGCAGAAATGGAGAAGGAGGGGGGACCGCGTTGGCACTATGATGGAGAAGGTGGGTATGGGAAATTGAAAGGCAAAGTTAAAGAAAGAGAGAGGAGATAATGTGGGGAAAATCTGATTGGTAGGAAGTGGATTTTTTATCCACTTCCTAGCAAATTGTGGTGCCTACCAAGGTAGGTGCCACACAAGGCCAAGACCAGTTGTGGCACCTGGTGGTCTAGGTGCCACAGCTAGTGCCCAAAATTTAAAAAAAAAATAAAATAGAAAAAAGGAAGTTGTGGCACTTCTTTAAAGAAGGGCCACAAAATGTGCGCCACCTTTCAACCTCTTTGGAGTAGTGGAGCTGGCATTTTTGGCCTATTTAGAGAAGTTGGTGGGCATTTGTACACTTAAGTAATGTGTATGGTGCTAGACACACAAATGGAAAAGGTGCATATGTATTTTTGCACCTTAACCTTATATCATTTGTCAAAAATGTCCCATTACAAAATAAGTGCCACTAAAAGGAAGATTGGTATTGTTAAAATTATGCACATTAATAAGGCTGCCTTATAGGGTATGGCCAAGAGCCTTGAAGCAATATTTGTGAACTATAGGAGCCTCATCCTAATTAATTAACTTTAATTCGTTATATATCTTCTGTTATGTTAGGACAATCATATGAGTTTAGTATTTGTTCATGAGTAAATAGTTGTTCAATAGTAATTGGCATTAATAAGTAGCCTTTTATGCTCATAATTTTAAAGCACTTTTGTCAAAATCTGTTCTATGATGAACTCATTATCATCACAGCTACTATAGTATATTGTCAAGTGCTTCAATTCTTTTAGGGAGTGGAGAAGTGATAATTTTATACGTGCGAATCAAGATTTCTGGCAAAAGCCAACAAAGGTTGGTTTAGTTAATAAAGAAGTTGACTCATAATTATAAGGTTGTAGGTTCAAATTCTATCAATGTGAGGATTTTTGTTGATGGACGATTTATAATTACCTCTATACACACTGGGACCCAACTCATCTATACTTTTACATCACAGAAACAAAATCTCTTGGGAAAACTAGGAGGGAAGATAATATGGAAAAAGCACGTAAAAGATAGTTCTAACCCAAAATTCACAAATTTAATTAAACAAAATACACTTACAAATTACTATCAAATTTAATTTGAGCAAGAAAATTGATTTTCTTCTACTGTAGCTATGTGTTATTTAGTACTACTACTAAATCATCATATTTAAATATTGTTAGGTCAAATTGAAGGCATTTTCTACTTTCACATGAGCTTGAACCTGTAATTTCATACTTAGCCATGACCCCTTCTATTATAGGACCAACACCTGATGATTGACTTGATGGGTTAAAAATTATTGCTCATATCTATAGATATTATATTACAAATGCTTGATTAAAACGCGACCAAACAGCTAACCTAACAAGAGAAGTGTTGGAAAATAGCCTAGTCCACCCTTGGTGGATTGGGCCCAAGCCCAATAGGATTGGGGTCAAAGTATAAATAACATAAATGCTTGGGTGGATATATATAATATTTTCCAAAATGTTATGAGTCATGATATTTATCTAATGCAATATGACTCTACAAGTGGTATTGTTTCACTGAAACAATATATCCCTCAATCGAAAGGATAACTTGTCTCTCTGATGGAAGGACATGTTAGTAGAAGAAGAAGGGGTGCATAGAACCCTATAAATAGGCGTAAAGGGATTTAGTTGCAAAACACTTGAATTAACATACAAAAACTTTACCACTTTGATTCCCTATTCCCTCTACTATATTTCTCTTTTCTTCTTCCTGTTTGTGGTGTATTTGCTGTGCGTCCTAATCGCTTCAGCAACTATGATCCGATTAGCGTGGGTACAAGAGATAAACGAGTCGCACTCCATGTACACCCAATTATTCTTACATGGTATCAGAGCCAGGTTTGGCTGTATGAGATTATGACATCCATATTATGATAATATGATGTGCATATTATTATTTTCAAATATCTATATTATCATGTTGCTTCCGTTGTGTGTGAGTGTTTTTGTTTTCTTTCATGAGTTTGAAAGAAAGGATATTGGTGTTTGTGTGAGTATATATATATGGTTCTTGATTTTTCCTGATCTCTGTAATATGTTGGGGTTGCATTTTTTATTCTTTCTCTGGATATAATCATATGCGAATAAAAAAATGAAGTAGAGTTTTCACACATGTACATACATATATATAGTTTTGGTTCATGCTTTTATAGATATAGTTTTCTCCAGTTCCTACTTATATGTTTGTAAAATTAAATAATAGAACTCTAGAACCCTAAAAAAAGAACTTAGAGAGAGAAAGCATGAAAAATGAAATTTTTTTTGGTATTGGGTCATTTTAAAATCAGAGAATTAGGATTTGAAATTAGTCCCATTGTGTAGATCTCAAAAAATAGATAAAAAAATGACACCAAAAATGCCCAAAACAGACGTCGGACGAAGGAGATATAGAGGAGAGAAGTTTCCGGGTCAACGGACTCGACCCATGCCTGCAACGGAGTCCGGGTCGACTCGGCTGGAAATGATGTCGTTCTGTGTTAAAAAAAAGGTTTTTTTTTGTTTGTTTGAAGATGTCTGGGCCACGAAAAGAAAAAAAAATAATTCAGTTCAGGCCCAACCTTCAAACCCAATGCGTGAGGGCCGAACCCAAAAAAAAAATTCTTAAGTCCGAAATTTTTTTTTTGGCACAAATGCACGTGGTGCGTGAGTCCACGTGGCATATTCTCCATTTTTGTCTTCTCGAGGCAAGTGACTGGTCGGAATAAGACTCCGTTTGTTCCTAAAAATCCCTAAATTCTTGATCTTTAATATGATATGCTATATGGATAGTTTAGACGTCACTTGATATATGTTTATGATATTTTAAGTGCGTTTATGAATGTTTTAAACCATTTTTGAAACTACTAATATTCATATGTTGGTTCCAATATTTTTTTGTTATATTTAAATGTGTTATAAACATGTTTTCATATATTATAGAGTGAATATTGTCTTATTTATATTATAATGAAGCATGATTTAGTTGATAATTCATTATATTATTATATGTTTTTGACAAGTGGGAGCTTTTAGGAGTTGTTAGTCCTAAAAGTTAGAGTTGTTAAAGTACATATATATAATTCTTGACAGAATTTTAGTGATGTTGCTAATATTTATGTGATGGGAGATACAAACGTATACTCCTGATTATGAATTTAGTAGTATTACTATTTTTCTGGTTAAGAACAATATAAGTACATGACATTGTATACTGTGTTGTGCTATATATTGTCGATGATATGTTCAATAGTTTAATTCCTTTAGAGAGACATATTGAATATGGAATAGATTTGTCACAGAATTGAAAATGGCAACTAAGAACATCATCACTGAGTTAAATAAAGGGGACAAATTAAATGGTGACAATTGGGATATTTGGCATCGAAAAGTCTAATATATTTTAGAGGAACAAGAGGCAATGGAACCTCTAACAACAGTTGTAGCAAGCCTGCTGCTGGGATTACAGCCCAACACAGGAGAGACCAAGAGGTCTTTGAGGCTTGGAAAAAGAAAAATAGCATTGCAAGAATTACATCGTTGAGTACACTGGCAGATGACTTCATGTGTGAATATGAGAAAAATGAAATATCGCAAGCCATATGGGCAGCGTTGAAAGATAGGTTTGGTGGTACATCCACCTTTAAGCTTAGACGATTAACTATTAAGTTTGATACGTATAAGTTTAGGCCAAATACTTCCATGAAACAACATCTGAGAGAGATGGCAAATATGATTAGAGAATTGAAGGAAGCTGGGCATACTGTGTCTGATGAACAACAAGTTCAGGCAGTGATAAGATCATTGCCATCTAGTTGGGAACATATGAAGGTTCATCTAACCCATAATGAAGGCATTAAAAATTTTAATGATGTGGCTAAACACTTGGAACTTGAGGACGAGCGCTTGGAGGCATACAAGTCTTTTGGCCATGCCTACTACACAGAGGGTGTAGCTCCTTCTAATACAAAACCCAATTCCAAGAAGGGGAATAAATTCCAAAAGAATGGAAAGAAGGACAAGAATAAATTTGTAAAAGGCAAAAAGGAATTCAAGAAGAAAGGAAAAAAGGACGGGAAGAAGAAGAAAATGACTTAAAGAAGGTCAAATGTTTTGCCTGCCAAAAGATGGGTCATTTTGCACGGGATTGCATTGAGCGAAATAAGAGAAAAAAGGTACTAGTGGATTATGTAAATTCACATGTTTCCTGTTTCTAGCACTATTTTCCTAACAGAGAATATCTGTTCTTCTTGGATTTTGAACTTAGGTTCAACAGACCACGTGACGAGGGATCGAGGATCCTATGTAGAATACTGTCGACTGCCTAACAAATGTAAGTGGCTTCATGTAGGCAACAATGCAAAGATTGAAGTTAAAGGCATTGGAACTTGCAAATTAACTTTGCGTAGTAGAAAGCCTTTGATCCTACATGATGTGCTTTATGCTCCTGACATCCGACGGAATTTAGTTTTTGTAAAATGTCTTGTAAACTATGGGTTTAATGTAAACTTTTATGATAAAGTTGCAGACATATTTTATAATTTTGTATTTTATGGTTTAGCTTTCCTTTCAAAGAAGTTCTTTGTAATGGATACTATTGATGATTATAATATACAAGATTGCTTTGCTACTTCTTCTGATTCAACTGTTGATATGCCTATTTGGCCTGTTAGACTAGGGCATATTAATCAAAATAAAATGATTAAACTAGAAAAAGAAGGTTTGCTAGGATCCATATCCAAACAATTTCCCATTTAAAACATATCAGAGTTCAAGGCACAAACTCGCCCACAAACTCACTACAAAGATATTCATTAAAACAGTTATCCAAACAGTAAATATGATATCTTCGAAAACATAATATGTCATATAATGGCAATATAGAGAATAATACAACACCAATACCACAAGAGGCCTACAGGATTCTCAACGTCTATGCCTCTGGTTGCTCCCCTTGGCCTCTAGCCAATTTAGAGGTCTCGCCTGAAAAATATTTATAACAACGGGGTGAGACATAAATTTTAGTAACCAAAAATTAATTTACAAAATATGCAGGAAAAGATTGTAAGTCAGTGAAGCAGCTTTAACTAACATAATATTAATAATATTCTCAATAATTAAACTTCATATAATATGTTCAACAACTAGAATCATCCCCACTCATCCATCCTGCTCCTCCTTATAGCTTCTGGACGTGGTACAGCCTATCAGTGCTAGTATACCCGGCCAAAGGTTGGCTAGTCACTTGAAGAATACTGCCCCTCCCATGCCACCACCAATATACCGTAACAAGGAGTTATCCTCCCAAAACACTCAACTCAAAATTTGGGTCAGGAATGAGAGAGTCGATGGGCACAGTTTCACCATATCTCTTCCACACAACCCACCATATCCCGTAACAGAAAAACAATATATCAATATAATTCTTGAAACAAAAACAAATTATCATATCTTCTACAACATTCCATCTCAAACATCATAACCATCACAACAGTAACAATTTTAATAATATCTATGCTCATATATACAATTTTGAAAATACACTGCTCCACTAATCATCTTTAACATATCAATTATTATATAATCATCAATATCAACCTTCTAAAATAACTAAATCTATTTTTCTAATTTATATGAATATAGTCTAATTATTAAACAATATTTGAAACTCCCCCATAATTAAAATCATATAAAAAAATCTAATTCTTAATATCAAATTATAATTTATAATTTCTTATACAACAAAATTTACCAAACTAAACTGATTAGAATTTCCATAATACCTCCAACAAACCAAATAAATTATTTAATCCAAATTTAATCGGATAAAGAACCTAATACATAATTATTCATAGATTAATTATATAGAAAATTCATTCTAAAATTATATACCAACTACATAACAAAAGTAACCTGATTAAAATTAACTATTAATCCTCCTTTATATTCCTATAACCTTATATTAACAAAACTCAAATTTGTCCAAAATCCTAATCTTAAAATTTTCTCTAATCCACACAAAATTACTATCATAAGAAAGAGAAAATTATTTAGAACATTTTCAAAAAAGAAGAGTTGTGATCAGAAAAGAATTTGAGTACCTTATTGATCCCCAAATATGTGAAAATACTCCTATCAGTATCACACCATACATCATACGCCTTCTGCACAATTACTTCATGTAGAAGATCTGCGTGAAGTGAGAGGGGAGAGGGGTATTTATAATACCTCCCTCCTCCACCTCCAATACTTGGTGCCATAAGGCGCCAATTTATGAATGAGGAGGTGCCTCCCTCATTTTTCAACTGTGGGGCCAAATTGGCACCAACAGTTATATATATATATATATTTATATTATTATATTATTATTTTTTTTCAAAAAGTTACTATTAAATTCATAATTATCTTTAAATTATAATTATATTCTAAAAATAAGGATGTTACATTAAGATCCAAGGAGATCGTTAAAAAAGAATTCTATATCTTTCACAAGAAAATTACATTAAAAAGATTCTTGAACGATTCAACATGAGCAACTCAATTCCTTAGATACCCCAGTGGCTTTTGGTGTAACCTTAAGCAATAAGATGTGTCCCAAAACTGAGTCTGATTAAAAGAAAATGTTGAAAGTTCCCTATGCTAGTGCTGTTGGTAGTTTAATATACGCAATGATGTGTACAAGGCTAGATATCTACTTTACGGTAGGATTGGTAAGTAGGTTCTAGTCCAACCCAGGTGAGCGTCACTAGAAAGCAATAAAAAGGATCATGAGATACTTAAAAGGCACCTCTGACTATGCACTATGCTATGAAGGATGCGATCTACGCCTGGTTGGATATTCCGATGCTGATTTAGGTGGAGATGAGGAATAATGAAGATCGACCTCAGGTTATGCTTTCTTACTGAATAATGGTGCCATATGTTGGAGTAGCAAGAAGCAAACATGTATTGCTTTACATTCTATGGAATCCGAGTTCGTACCATGCACTGCAGCTGCACAAGAGGCATTATGGTTGAAGAGGTTCATTGAACATCTTGGATTTGGCAATGAGAGTACCAATCCAGTATTAATGCACTGTGATAACACTGCAGCCATAGCCTAAACTAAAGATCCTAAGTATCATAGTAAGACCAAGCATATAGACATTAAGTACAATTTTGTAAGAGATTATATAGCACAGAAAATTATTGTTGTACAATATATTTTGACCAAGAGTATGGTTGCTGATCCCTTGACCAAACCAATTGCCAAGGAAACATTTGAAAAACATGTAAGGGCACTTGGTGTATGTAAAATGTAAAATTTCAGACTTTATGTATTACATTTATGATTAATTGAAGTACTTGACATTATTAGTATATATGTCTGTGTGAAAATATACAATGTCTAGTATGTCGTACAGGCTTGTGAGGTTGTCTCTCACACACGAGCAACTGCCTTTGACACTCAGGAGGGGTGTACAAAGATGAGACAATTGTGTTCACTGGTAAAGCGGGTAGAATGCTAAATCATGGACATCCACTTCCATGATGCTTGTAGCCAGATAACAAATTCTTTAACATTGACGTCTAATTAGAAAGGAAGAATTTGGGTTTAGATGCTTGGAGTGTCTAGACTTAAGTTTGTACAGTGTTAACAATAGAATGCAAAACGACGTACACTCTTATGGTGTAAGAGTAACACTATAGCATGCGATTCATACCGCATGTACTAAAGAACCGCAAACGGGAAGCAAGTAAGAAGATCCCTACTTAATTATTGTGTGAGTCCTAGGAAGTTTCTAATTCTTCCATTGATATCCTTTGACTTTGACAATATCATATATGTGCTTCAGCTTCTGCTACTTTAGCATATGTCCTACGATTATGATAGATGCGATCTATGATATTATGTTAGGAAAGCGGCTGATGTATATTGAAGTGATATCTGGGCGAAAGGAAGATTACTTGAAATATACACAAATATGCTAGTGTCTGAGACATGTCCTTTATGGTATTATTTTTGATAATTTCATAAATGTGGATACTATGCATACTAGAAAGGCAATCTGAGTTTTATACTGACTCAAAAGGGATTAGATTAGCTATGTGAAAGTGTATATAAGTGAATCTAGGATATTTAAGGCACAATATTAAAATCAAGCTACACAAATGAAGGTTGTCTTGTACTGGTCTCTATAAAAGAGATTTCTAGTACATACACCTATACACAGATGTCATGCCTACGCGGTCATGACAAAGCACCTAGTATGAAAGAAGGAAAAAAAGAGACATATCTAATCCACCAAGTGTGAGTGGGAGATGTTGGAAAATAACCTAGTCCACCCTTGGTGGATTAGGCCTAAGCCCAATAGGATTGGGGTCACAGTATAAATAACATAAATGCTTGGGTGGATATATGTAATATTTTCCAAAATGTTATGAGTCATGTTATTTATCCGATGCAATATGACTCTACAAGTGGTATTGTTTCACTGAAACAATATATCTCTCAATCGAAAGGATATCTTGTCTCTATGATGGAAGGACATGTTAGTAGAAGAAGAAGGGCTGCATAGAACCCTATAAATAGGCGTAAAGGGATTCAGTTGCAAAACACTTGAATTAATATACAGAAACTCTGCCACTTTGATTCCCTATTCCCTTTACTATATTTCTCTTTTCTTCTTCCTGTTTGTGGTGTATTTGCTGTGCGTCCTAATCGCTTCCGCAACTGTGATCCGATTAGCGTGGGTATAAGAGATAAAACGTTCGCACTCCAGGTACGCCCAATTTTTCTTACAAGAAGGAATATATATCAATCAAACTGGTTATAAATTCAGTGTGTGTATGTGATGAACTAAAGCAAAATTGAAGATATACATAGAGATATCTAATTAAAAGGTGAGTTTCATGGTGAGTTGCATTGTTCTTGGCCACTTTCTTTTCTTTGATAATGGAGAAAGGAAAAAAGAAACTACAGAATAGAAAGCATAAGCTTGCATATTCTCTCTTCGGAAATAGTGAAAAAACGGAACTAAAAAAGGCCGTTAAAGCAGCTGCTGCAAGAGGTTCTTTTAATTTGCATTTAGAAACTTCGCAAACCATCCTAGCACATCTAAATCCTAAGCCATTTTAAGTTTAGGACATAGTGTTAGCGTTGCTAAAAACATTAACTTAATAGAAGCAAGGATTTTGAAAATACACTAATAAGTACTTACCAAAACGAACGAGAAAGAGAAATTGAGGGCAAATTATTTTTGGAAGTAGTTAGAGAATGATATATTTCAACTATTAAGTGGCATCAAGAGTTCCCCCAAACAGTTCAGTGAAGTTAAAAAAAAAACCATTGATTCAAGGGAAAATTACAGTAAGGTCCCAAGTAAAAGGAAAACAAAATAAAAAAATAGTCCATTGAAATCTCAAAATGAAAAAATGGTCCAATTGACACCTGGAGTTGTCAATAACCTACACCTAGAGTGTTCAATTGGACCATTTTTTCATTTTGAGATTTCTAGGGACTATTTTTTGATTTTTTTCCTTGTTTGGGGCATGAGTGTAATTTTTCCTTGATTCAATGATAGCCCACAGTGAAGTGTTTGCGGGGAACTCTAGGGCTCACCTGATTTAATTTCTTAGGGTTTTTGCAAGACGTGTTGGTAAGGAAACAAACACCAGCATGTCCTATTTATATATAGTTCTGAGCTATACATACGTTTTGTTCATATGATATCGTATGCTTTGAACGCGCCAAAGAATAAAAGCAACTCCACAAATTAAAGCAGAAAGTGATGAGGCACACAAGTGAACCTGGACTGAAGTATGGACTATATGAATTATGATGAACGTAACGCCACCAACTTGAGAGTCTTAAGTGTGTGTCAGAGTTTGCTATTCTTTTGACATGTCCATTTTCCTTCTTTTCCATTTTCTGATATTCTTGGTTTCAGTACTTGTCAATATATAGTTTCTATTAAGAAATTATTTTGATTTCCAGATTCTGGTATATATGTCAAACAGTGGTCATCATAAGGATCTATTCTCTGCAAATTGTTGAAGACTAACACTAATAATTATGACTATATATATATGTGATTAATTCTTTAAGCATCATCAATTAGACTCATAGGACAAAAAAAGGGACCAGATCGGCCAATTCAACCGGTAACCGGTCAGTGGTCCAGTCTGGTTCAATCATTGGCTATGAATCGGTTTGAATCGGTTAAAATGAGGAAAACCGGTGGTTTAACTGGTTGACCGGTTTCATTTTTTATTCTTTTAACTATCATCTCGCGTTATTTTTTAGGGAAAAATGAAATGTTGAAGACCAAGATAAAGAGAAAAGTAGGTAAAGAAAAAAATATTAAAAAAAAAGATGATGAAGAAAATTATTTAAAAGGATATAATAATTATAGGAAAGAAGATATCATTACATAAATATAGGCATCATAACTAATACTAATAGAGTTTAAGCATTTTTTTCTAAAGATCTTCATTTTTATCTATAGAATTTTAAAAATATATTAACATATATATATATATATATATATTACCACTAATAAATTTTAATGTTTTAATATGACCGGTTTGAACACCGGTTAGACCTTGATTGACCTATTGATCCTTGAACCTGTGCTGTGACGGGTTCATTGTCCGGTCCAATTTTTTGTTCCTTATTTAGACTAATTAACTTCATTCTATAAAAAGCAAAGGAGAGATCTGAGCGAAATAATGCTTGAGCTGGCCTATGAAGATTTGATTCTGATATGAAAAGCGACAAAGTGTGCATTGATAATAAGGGCAAAGGATTGAAGATGATCCATGATGAGAGTAAAAGCAACGGAGAGCTCAAGGTCACGCTAGCTTCCACTTCAATAATGATATATACAGATATATTCTGTTGCCCTAATCTTTCCCTAAATGACGACCAGATTCAAACTACACTTGTATATATATCCTGATAGGGCAGGTACATATGGGCTTAATTAGCTTTGTTGAGGCTCTTGAACTGATCTGGTCTAACCTAACTAGTTATATATGGAAGGTACTTATGGAGACAGATTGGGTATAAACACACACACACACACACACATGGTGTTTTGCTCCACAAAACAACATAAACCAGACAATACAGTACAGACGATGATGATTAGGTCGGGTATCCCCTAAAGTTCCATGGAACACTTCACTAAGTATGATATCGTTGAAGAGTAATATTGCATTAGTTGGTTAAAGTTCTATAAATAGAGGGCTTAGTATAAGGTTTAGAGACTATAGCATAGTGAGATTCACACCATGTTAAGAGAGAGATGTTGATGTCCTCTCTAGAGAGAGAAGTCCCTCCATGATCCCTAAAGTTAGGGTTAGTTGTTAATCACTCTCAAATAGAGGATGATTATGGTTAAACCCAAATGAGTTGATTTCTATCTTGTAAGCATTTATTTTGTTATCAATGAAGATTCTTTTTGATTTTATTAACATATATACATACACACACACACACATTTGGGGGAACTCTGGGTACTAACTGACAACCTACGACGACTCTGTAACTCTGAGACAAAATTTTGCTTTAAGGTTTAGTGAGTATATATCCTCAACATTCTTAAATTCACTGCGCTTTCTTCTTCACTGTATCATCATTTCTCTTGTCCTTCAACATAATATTACTGCTTTATAAAATCAATCAAAATGCGAAACCCAATTTCATCAGCAGTATATATACAATGTTATTCATATTAATTATACTGGGTGTTTGTATTTTGCTCAAAATATATGATTTTTTGCTTTGATTGTTGGACTTGAAGGGCAGTCTGGGAAAGAAAAGGATGATTTCATGGAAGAAGTGGGAGACGGATATATGGCCATAAGCAGAGAGACATATAGTGATATGGAAGTTGGCTAGAAAAAAGAAGAAGAAAAGTGCAGTTTAGTTTGTGAGCGATGATTGCAAAATGTAAAATATACATTGAATTTGAATTTTGTGCTTAATTACGTAATAAGTAGTCCTCTACATTTGTGTTACTTAAGCAGTAATTTAATTGAGTTATAATGGATACAAGCATTATTCTTAATCTTAGCTTATCAGTTCAGACTAAAAAAATATCTTGGTTTCTGCAGTTTTAAACTTCAAGATCCAACATCCAGTCCTGGAAGAAACCAAATGGAGTCAAGACCCTCATCACTTTTCAATTCTAATTCAGCTTTGAAGTGAAAAAGTAAATAAAAAAATGCTATTTAATTTGCTTGAGAATAATAACTATATATATAATAATTAACTAGCATTTACTCCCCTGCGCGTTGCACGGGGAGAATGTTATTAAGGAAAAAACTTATTTCTATTCAAATAAATGCACCACACTAACATAAGTTGAAGATATTTCATTCAAAGCAATATAATTATGAGAGAAAACAATTAATTAATATGACTTACTCAATTGACATAAAAATTCAATAGAGCAACAAAATATACTCTACGTAGGTCAAGACTAATATGTACAACATGTGTAAATTGATTCTAATTGTTTGAGTATAATTTTTTTTTGAACGTTAAGGAATTGATTATAATCATTTAAGATTGAATTAAACCATTCCCTCAATTAATATGAGGGTAAAAATAGATTTACTTAACCTTTCCATTATTCTAGGATCACCTATGCTCATGAAGCTTATAAATTTTAAACCCCTTTTAATCAGAAGTATGTTCATACAACTGGTAGATTTTAGTAATCAAGAAAACAACCAATACATTTTAAACCCCTTTTGCTACGACACAGAAGAAAGGAAGAAGGTATGAGCACAAAAGGTTTTATTCTTCAACAGTTCTTCCTTTGCATGAACCATAGAACTCAAAGCATGATGAAATTATTTTCAAGCCACATATCCATTGCAAACACTAAAATGAACCTCAAATAAAAAATAAACTATTTGAGGCTCAGCTTAAGTGGAAGAGTATAATTAGATACAAGCATCACTATGCGTTCCTGCATGTTGCCCGCGAGTTGTTACATTTAGAGTTGTTTCATTATAATAGTAATAAATAAAAAAATAAAACAGCATCAATAAAAAATTCTAGCCCATTCCATTAAAAAATTATTATATAGTGACTTCAGGAAAACTCTTCAAAAAACAATATCTAAATGCCTTTTATCATAAAAAATATTCTCGCTTATCTAATCCAAGTGCCAGGAAATCTGATCTTGATAGTGAAAATGAGACAATGAAAATAAAACCAACAGCTTTCTTAATAGGAAAAAATAACACATTTAAGAACTTACTTAATGAGTGAGATTCAGAGAGAGGTGATTTAAGATGAACATCCAATATCTAGCTCAAATTCAAAATTTACAGGGCTTCATTTACAATCAGAAGTTCATGTCAATGCAAATTGGTAACAAAAAAGTAGTAAACATCAAATTGATTTAAATATCGAGAGACATGTTCCTCACCCCTCAATTCAAAATATTTAAATCCAAAATTCCAATAGTGTTACTTTATAAAAGTAACAGCTCCTTTGTCCTCTTTTAGATTCAATTCATAATTCAAAATTCAAAATTAAAATATAAAACAATGTTCACTTTGTCCTTATAGGAATTTGGCAACTAGCATGCATACCCTACACTGAGAGATGGGCAATATCCAGAAAAACAACATATAATTCCCAACTGAAGCATTGATAACAAAAAACTCCAGAAAAATCAGAAAAACATGTTCCAATAGCAGCCAAATCATACCTGGTAATGGAAACCTCAGCTCTGGTTCATGTCTTGCTAGCTCATCTTTTGTCACGATTAGCAACTGCCTCACAAAGCAAAAAAGGATTTTGTTTACAATTTCTCCTGATTTAATGTTTTATTCTAAGGACAAAACGTGTATGACAGTAAAGCTGATTATAATAACTTAACATGTAAAATGATTACAAAGTAACACAATATCCATCTCATCTTAAATGTGGCCTCAAAGATTAGAAAGCAAGATTCAAAGTATTGATTTAAATGTAGGAAATACTGAGGTTACATTGATCAATCTTCCTTTCTTCCATATCAATTGCAGGCAAAGATTTTGTATCTTCTAATATGGATCAAGTTTCTTGAAAAACAGAAATTGTAGTTTGAAAATCATAATGGCAATAAATCCAGAGAAATTTAAATATCAAGAAAAACAGAAATATGGCAATATTTAGAAAAACAACATATAATTCCCAACTGAAGCATTGATAACAAAAAACTCCAGAAAAATCAGAAAAACATGTTCCAATAGCAGTCGAACCATACCTAGTAATGGAAACCTCTAGTTCATGTCTTGCTAGCTCATATTTTTTCACGATTAGCAACTGCCTCACAAAGCAAAAAAAGGATTTTGTTTACAATTTCTCATGATTTAATGCCTTATTCTAAGGACAAAACGTGCATGACAGTAAAGCTGATTATAATAACTTAACATTTATAATGATTAAGATATTATAAACCATGAACATACAACCTTGCAATTATACAACGAAATGAGTCAAAATACCAATACCCAGATCCTGAAATCATCGTTCCAGGAAATTTCAAAGCAGAAGGCAGCAACATATTTTCCATTCCATCTCATATGGAGATATCAAGTTCATATGAAGAGCTTATATATGTTACAAGAAATATCTCTTGTACAAGGAGCAACTAAAGATGCATAAAAACACATGTAAATTTTTAAGTTGAAAGACCTTACTTTACTTAGCAAGTAAGTTCCACCTATCCTTTTTAGCCTTTGTGCCATTCATAAAATTATTTGGTAATAATCAAACTATGTGAATTGCAAGAGCACTCATAGTCCAACCTCTCTTTGAGAAGGTTGAGAAAACCATGTCCATGAGCTCTAAATTGTCAAAAAATGAATAAACACATTGTCCATTTGTAGACAAGTAATTATCAGAGTTAAATCAATAAAAACATTTGAAGTCACAAATGCAAACTGCCAGGATCATCTAAACAGGAAAAACCAATATCATTTTATTAATTTTAATTCCTGTCTATAAACTAGTCTTCTCGTCTCTGATGAACCACGTCGGAGACACCAACAAAAACTTCTAACAAATAGATCTCTCTCTCACTCTCTTCCTGCGTGTATGATAGAGCACAACAATATCAGAAGACTTCGTACACGGTAGGGAAGAAGCAAGAAAAGATACTTTTCTTTTCTTTTTGAAATTTAGTTTATATGTGAAGTACAAACAGAGCTAGTTTAAATCCTTTCAGAGAAGAGAAACAAAAATTTCTTATCTTAATTTTTGTCAATGGAAATGCTTGATTGAAAAAGTAATAAATAGTAATTTGAAGAAAGAGCAATAAGAAGATCGAACTTTAGAGAAAGACACCAACTTTTTTTGTGGGAGAATTAAGAAGATGATGAACCAAGTTGGATTTGAATACTGTGAATATAGAGGCAGCAAAACAACTCAAGATTTTTTGGAAAATAAAATGTTTGATTTGGATTTTTCTTGAAAATTTAGTTTATAAGCTAGCTAGAAACAGAAGGAGTACTCTGTCCCATAAAAAAAGCAAGAAAGAAACTGGCAGTACACAACCTTTGAAGGAAGAGAAACATCAATTTTCAGGGGTAAAGAAATGTAGAAAACAATGAAAGACACCTCTTTGAATAAGGACAGCTAATTTCTTTTACAAACTTTTTGGAGATTTAATAAGATAAAAGGGGGTTGATTGAAGCACAGAGAAGAAAGAAGTGAAGAGAAGAATGAGGAGTGTTTGTGCGGAAGTTGAAGGAAAAAGGAAGTAGTGAAGAAGATGAAAGCAGAGCAACAAACAAAGCATAAACAATCAGATCAGATCAGATCGGTGACACACAAACCTATCTCATAACGCAGAGAAACCTGTATATATATCGAGTTTTGATACATGTTCTTGAATGGTTTTACAACTAAAAAGATTACCTTAAATCCGTCACAAACTCCCCATCATCAACTTCACAGCCTCATCTTTGCTTCTCCGTAGGTTGCTTCTCTGCCCGCGTCATCACCAGATCTGCCGATCGAAAGGCCATTTTAGGGCAAAGTGAGGGAATGAAGAAAAGGGGGCGAAGGATAGGCAGAGAGAGCGAGACTGATAAGACTTTTGGTCGCAGAGAAGGAAGAAAGCTCGAGACAAAAATATAAATGAAGAGAGAGGAAGGAAATAAAAAGAGATTCTGCAATATATTATTTAAGATCTCGAGGCATGATGTGAGAAGGTTTAGAGGAATATGAGCCATAGATTCCTTATAAACAGTAACTTGGTGGAAGAGTATTTATATATATATTGATTAATATCCCACTGTATAAGACAACTCGTACAACGTTTGTCAAGTCTTTGAGTGGTTACATCAATTTAATTGTTGTACACTATACAATTAACTTAAAATTCTGGGTACGGCTGAGTTTTTGTGATTAAGAAGCCATGCCTGAACTTGGTTCAACAATAAATTGAACTAATTTTTTTTTGACGTAAGTAGTAATAATAATCAACTTTCAATTGAGAGAGTACGTTGTTTTAAATTAAATTTGATAGAGTACAATTTAAGAATATTTATTAACAATGAAGAATAGGTCTGAATCATTTAAAGTATACCACTTTGGTCGTATTTATAAATGCAAATTAACTAGTTCTCACATACCAAAGAGAGCTAGTTAACTCATTAATTATAGGTTAAATTTTCAATTTTGCCTTTTGATAGGGACCAAGGTAGTATGGGCTGTCAAAGTCCCACATTGAGAAGTATGGGCTTCTTGATAGGGTACTTAAGTGCCTTAGCTCTCCGACCTCAATAGTTAGCTTTTGGGGTGTGGTTCTCCAAGGTGCTTGGATGCCTATTATTTGGTATCAAAGCCGGTAGCTGGCGGACAGGAGAGGGCTACCTACGAAGGGTTCTGACCGGAGGGGCTAACAAGTAAGTGGCTGAGTGAAGTGCCATAGGGTGGAGCCACCGAGACGTCGGCTATATCTCACAACTTTTCGGGGATGGTGTATTGATAGAGACCAAGGCAATATCTCACGGCTTTTCAGGGTACCTATCACCCTTATTCATGATTGGTTCTAAAAATTAATATGAATAAATTCTTTTTTTGTTTGTGGCAATTAATAGGGGTAAAAAAGTAAAAAACACATTTATTACTTTGAAACTGAATTTAGGGGGGTGTATTGATAGGAACCAAGGTATCTCTTAGCTTTTCGGGGAGGGTGTATTGCTAGGGACCAAGGTAGTATGTACTTAAGTCCCTCAGTTCTTCCACCTCAATAACTAACTTTTGGGGTGTGGTTCTCTAAGGTGCTTGGTACCTATCACCCTTATTCATGATTGGTTTTAAAAATTAATATGAATAACTTCTTTTCTTGTTTGTTTCAATTAATAGGGGTAAAAAAAGTAAAAAACACATTTATTACTTTGAAACTAAGTTATAATAAGAACCAAATTTTTTTCAAAATGGACTTATGTGTGGTTGGCAAGCTCTAAAATCATGGTTTCAGAAGTATTTTTTCGCAAATCGAGACAAAACTACTCTCATATACTTACCTTGTAAATCGTAAAAGCTATTCTCTAAAAGTTAATCTGAACATACAAAATAGGATCACGATGGTAGTCTTTAGCCCTTTCCTATTAGTTTCTCAAAATCCTTTGAAGTACTAATATCCTTCTTCATTGGTGCTTTAGAACATATAACCTGCCAAAAAAAAAATAACGAAATAGTTAACTGACTGAATCTCGAAGGAAATGTTTTGAGAAGTAGATTTCGATTGACTAATTTATCTTACAAACACAAACGAGAACATTTTCTTGCGATGTTTTTTTGGCCAAACAATGAGTTTTATTATCAGAAAAAATAGGAATTACAAACACCAATAGCTGAAGCCAAATAAAACTCTCAAAATCCTAAACATACAACCTACCTCACAGAAAACTCACCAAAATCCTAAAAATACAATATCAATCTATAAAGCAAAAAAAAAAAAACACTACCAGAAACTAAAGTTTAGCATATCAGTAACAAGTACATATTAGCCAAAACCACTTTTCTTCTCTAAACCATCATGCGAATTATGATTAGGGCTTCTTAGACCTTAAACATCAGCAATTAAAATTTCCCTCAAAGGAGATGATGCTTCAACAAGCCATCCCTTATGACACATCTCCTTAGCACCAATTGCTACAAAATAATTTGTAGCTTTATTACCTTGTCTTCTCCCAGGGCAAACGACAAGCCACTTGCTGATTTCTTCAAATTCAATAATTCCTAAACAAAATCCAAGCACTGCCAATCACATAATCTCTGTTTCTTATCAGTCATTAAAAGAAACAGTCTTCACAATTAGTTTCTATAATAGAGTTCACAAAACCCAATCTATTCACAGCCTAAATCCCTTCCTTAAGTTCCAAACATTCAAACATAAATGCAGAGGAGGCAACCACTTTACATCCCAGACCACCAATCATATCTCCATTACTATTCCTGCAAATGACACTAATACCAGCAACATCCAAAGCACTAGTGAAAGCTCCATCTGTATTGATTTTAACTATCCTAGATGTTGGAGCTACCCATTGCAATGCACTAACTCTATTCCCCTTACAGTAGACTTTGAAGCCAAATTCATATACCTCAAAACATTCATTTAATAAAACTTGTGATATGCAAATCGCTCTATCCACATCCATCCCTTCCCTATTAAAGAGCTAGGCACAACAACCCTTCCAGATATTCTAGCAAAGTATAGCTACAACAACTTTTCCCTTATTATCAAGCCTACTGTTTTCACCAAGATTTTCTAATAGCTAGTGCATCATGCTTTTAAATGCAGATTTAGAAATTTTCAGACCCAAGTTGCTACCAAACCAATACCTTTGAGCCCAATGATAGAAGAATAAGAGATGGTCAATATTTTCTACCTCATTTAAAATTTCTACCTCATTTAAACATATAGGACAGATAGGGGATTTACTACACTTTATCTTAAGAAGCGCCTCTTTTGTGGGAACAACTCCCATTACAATTCTCCATAAAAAATGTTTGATTTTGTCAGGAACAGTTAAACTCCATACCTACTTCTATAAACAGCTTGGTACCTGAAAAGAACTTTTCGGCTCTCTCTCCTGCTTCTTCCATGACCGATCTTTTACCACCATATATCCTAACTTAACAAAATATATATCGTCCTTGCAAAGTAACCAAAAAAACACAATCATCACTTCTACCCTAACATAACTGAATTTTTAAAATCTCCTTCTTTTTCGCCTCAATAATACAGTCCTCAATGTTGCTTAAATCCCAATTGTTTCCCATAATTAGCTCCTGCACTTTCATATCAACATTCATATTCATACGAGGTTTGCTACTCAAGACAGCACCAAGCAATCTAGGAACCCACTTGTCCTTCCAAACTCTTACAGAGGCTTCACTTCCAATCTTCCATCCCAAATTCTTTATAAGAAAATTTCTTCCCTTCATAATACTACTCCAACACCATGAAGCATGTCTACCATTTTTAGCCTCAAAGAAATTTTCATGAGGGAAGTATTTTCCTTTAAGAATCCTACACCAAAAGTCATCTAGATTTTGCAAAAGCCTTCAGGAAGTTTTAGCAAGCAAGGCTTTATTAAGATCTTTAAAATCTCTAAAGCCTAAACCACCTTCCTTCTTTGAATTTGTAAGATAATCCTATCTCTTCCAATGAATCTTATTACTTTCCTTACTATTATTGCCCCACAAAAAATGAACAATTATCATATCCAACTCTCTACATGTCTTTTTAGGAAAGACAAAATAGGTTATAGGATAAACTGGGATGGCATTAGCTACTCCCTTAATAAAACTTCTCTCCCAGCAAAGAAAGTAGCCTTTTCTTCCACCCTTGGACCTCTAATCCTACATTGTCCTTTATAAAGGCCAAAGCAGCAACCTTTGCTCTTTCCCAAATCATAGGCAGACCCAGATATTTTCCTGGATGAACTGATTCTTGAATATGTAAAATGTTTGCCACTTCCTCCTTCAATCTTGGTGTTGCATTTGTAGAAATAAACAAGCAAGTCTTATCCAAATTTATCTCTTGCCCTGAAGCTTCACAATAAGTTGACAAGATTTTTTTCTTCAAAACCATACAATCTCTCTTCTCAGCATTTATAAAAAATAAGGAATAATCCATAAATAAACAATGGGACAGAATCAAACAACCACCAGCTAGTCTAATACCTCTTACCGCCCTCCTTTCCATATGATATTGAATATTTGAGATAATTCATCTGCCACTATAATAAAGAGATAAGATGAGAGAGGATCACCTTGTCTTATATCTCTTCTTAGAGTGAAACTTGAAGCACTTCTTCCCCCTATTATTAATTCAAACTCTACCGAGGATACACATTCCATTATCCACTGCACCTAAACAACACAGAATCCCATCCTTAACAAAACTTGTTTCAAAAAGTTCCATTCTACTCAGTCTTTCGCCTTGCTCATATCAGCCTTTAAAGCCACTTCCACTCTAGACCCCTTCTTGCTCCCCCTTAAATAATGGAGGGCTTTGTGCACTACTACAATGTTATCATAAGCCATCCTATTAGATATAAATCCTCTACTACTAGAAAAAAATGCTTTTAATGTCCCTTTTTTTGGGCCTTTCAACGTCTGAAAACAGGGGGACGTCTATCTGAGGGACGTAGAAAAAAATTTCAATAACATATGTAAAATAGGGGACATGTATGGGGATAACTTTAGACGTCCCTACTTCAGACTAGGGACGTCTAAAGTCTGAGGGGCACTTTAGACGTCCCCAGTTTTGACTGGGGACGTCTAAAGGTGCAAAAAATGTACCTTTAGACGTCCCCTCTCCAAACTGGGGACTTTTAAAGTGAATGGGGACGTCTAAACTAATGAATAACTTGTTTCTACGTCCATTTTTATTTTAAGGACGTTAAAAGTTTCTTTTTTTAATGACCTTTTTTAATATATATATATATATATATATATATATATATATATATATATATATATATATATATATAACTATTTTGAAAATTTAAACAGCAGAAATAGGATAGAAGCAACAGAATAAAACAACAGCAGTTCAGCAGAATGGAAACAACAATCTATATGCCACTGTTATGTAATAAAAACAATCTATATGTACAATATAGAGAAGAAATAACTGCCATGACACACTCTTGCCTCTGTTATGCTAATGGAAACAATGACCAGGGACTTAATATCTAGTTACACAGCTACTAATAGATAGCAAGAGTAACACACAATCTCAGACTAGAGGAGTAATACCTTGAAACACAGTTATCAACCCCAAGGCTCTACATGCAATAACTTTAAGGAGTAGCAAACTAATTAACTAACAAACTACATAAACTACACAACAATCTATATCCAACAACAACAACGCTAATTATATGTACAATATATAGAACCACCACAAAAATGTGTCCTACTCAAACTACTAAAGACTTTACTCTGGTATACGTTGAAGAAGATGTACAGCCAAAAAGTCTTTGATCATATTTATGTCTTCATATAAGTAGGCATCTTCATTGTCAAAAATCTGCAAATTAGAAAATAAGCTTAGATGAAATAATGAATCAAGTGAATGAATTAATTTGCTATTGAATTACAACACCAAAAATATTATCCTTTGAGAATGAAGAAGCGATTATTTGTTTAAAATCTGTCGTAATGCCACTCTTAATGTTGTTAAACATATAAAGTAAGACATAGTATCCATATTCCCAGCCGCCAGGTTGTTAAGGGCACTATAAATCAAAAGCAAATGGATAAAATCAATAAAGGCATATATAAAACGACCGTTAATCAAAAGAACTTGATTTGAAACTACGTACCTTTGGAAACAACCATTTATGGTCTTTGCCACCTTTACGATCATGTGGCCCGCCAAGCACTCGATACGTCTGGCATGCCCTATCATTAAAATGAAAATCAACATAAATTAGAAGAATGCATTTAGGTCAAGAATCAAGAGAGGATGTGATACAAAAAAATAATTTACGTGTTGAAGACGCTTTTTGTTTCTTTGTCTAGTCTTTTACTCTAGGAATCAAACCAGTAAACTATGCGGGACTGAGGACAGAGAACACACAAACTCCAGCGGTAACTATAACAACATAAACAGATTAAAAAGAAGTTAGATGGCAAGGCAATTATTTATTAAAAATTTCAAATACACAAAATTAAAATGCGTACCCTTGAACAATCGGTGCTAGATAACAACGATAGTCATTCTCTCCCATTATGAAGCCCACATAGTGCGTCCTTTTTTGCACTGTATTCTTATTCCTTGTCGTATTTATAGGACACAAGAATCCATATAAATCAACTCTTTGTAAATCAATGCATATACGATGGAAGGAGCTATAATATAATTAAAATGATGAATGTATTAGCTAGTGAATATATGAAACTAAAAAGCCACTTAACTAAATGAAGGAAAAAATGGGTAATAAAAAGTTTACAAGATTGCAAATTTTCCCCATCATATATCTAGTTCCTCTAACTTAATGAACCATTTAAGATCTTCATTATTAATTGTGAAGGGATACTCTAATTGCTAGCCCACAATCCCTGTAGGCATATGCAAATCAATCTGGCGAATGCCTTTATAGATTTGCTACAGTTGTTCTAAGAAGGGCCATTTTCCTGCTTCCTGCTCATTCTTTTAGAACATAAAAAAACATATTGTTGTAGGATGCCAACACATCTCAAGTAAAAGTGAGGTAGTTCCATATCATTGGAGGTGTTGCCACTGAGCCAATAAGATGTACAGGCTAAAGGATGAAAGATCCTCTCATCTGAGCTATCGTGGCAACCTCATCATCAGGAATAGATATGGCTATACCTTCTTCCCCCTCTCGAACACACATCACAGTCACCTTACATAAATGCTATGGAATTTGCCGATGATGGTGGGTAGTATCTTGTGTGTGAACGAGAATATCTATAACTACACACAGCAGTGGGGCATCCAAAGAGAGGATGGCAGGTTCTCCCAGCGCTGGAATGGGAGAAGGGTCGCCAAGTGGTTCCTCCACTGGGTTGTAACTTCCTTTGGTGCTATGGAAGGCCAGGGATAAATAGGTTTACCGCTCGGAAGTTGCCATCTGCGATTCAAACATCTGTATCATTTCAGCTCGTAGCTCAAGCATCAGCTCAAGACGTAGCTCTGGCAACAGCTCTTGTAGGAGCTTGTCACGAAGGTTGGCCTCGAGCTCTTGTGAGACTTCCTGGCAAATCTTGGCCACAAGCTCCTTACTGGGTTTAGCTTGTGACAAATAAGAATGTGAGGATTGGCCAAAATACTTCACGACACGAACTCCCCCTGCCTCTCCTCGAACATGACCGGGGTGATTTGCTTTCCCAATCGCCGTTGACAAGATGTCTATCCGTCCACTTGGAGTGAACGAACCTTAGCTACTATGATCCTCCAGTTCATCCTGCTGCATAAAAGTTATCGTAAATGAAAATTAAGCACTCCCAATATGAAAAAAACTTTATACTTATGCTCTAACTACTTACAATTCTTACGGCAACCTCAGCAACAGTTGGATTTACGTACTTCCTTCCCTTAATCCTCCCTGCTTTCCATTTTTTGTGACGTGGAGGAGTGGCGGGGCCTGAACGACAATGCTAGGATCTGATGTGGCTGCTTCCTTCACTTTCTCCAACTCTTCTGCCATCATCCTTCGCTCAAGCTTCTGATAACCACTATGAGACATGCAATGTCGATACTTATTAACTGCTTGCCTATCTGCATTTGCTGCACTTAATGCCTATGAAAGGAAAACAATGAACACTAAATCAATAATGTCAACTATATTCAAATAAAACACTTATGACAGAAATCTTACTAAAAAGTTTGGATCTTCCCATGATGCCATAAACAACCTCCAGTCGTCTGGAGACAAATATGTATACTCCTGACATAGATCCTTACCCCTCAGGTCCCCTCGAATGTAATCTAGTATAAGCCTGTTCTTGAAATCTTCCCATCATAGACCAACCTCCCTCATCCACTCCTTGTACATCACCTTAGTGTCAGGGACATCATAGGTTTGCTGCAAGGTAAAAACATATGTTAATTATATTTGAAGCAATAGGAATAAAGATATATATGCAGATGTATTGAAACTTATATACCAAAAGTTGTTGCCAAATCAAGTCTTTAGTTTTTGGTGGAACCAACTTCCAATTATCATAGATAAAGCGAACTTTGCTCCGACCTAAATAACCTAAGTAGCTAATGAAATGGTCTTCCTTCTGACCAATTGGTTTCAAATTGTCATCAAAGTCAATATGCAACCTCTCTTGTTGATGGTGATGATGTGCTACTAATGTAGGCAATTTTGTACTGCCTCTAACCCATCTTCTCGCAACGGGTTCAAGCCTATTCATTTCATTGTCCTTATCACTTTGTGAGTCAAAAATCATTGTCAGATAGGTGAATAAATTGTAAGTAAATGAATAAACTAACTAGTAATAAAACAAACAGCACACATTACTAATTTCTAAGTTAAGCTCTTACTCTCTATTGTTTCCCATATTCCTTCACCATGATCATTTCTTATAGCATATTCTTCATCATTTACCAATTCCACTTCACTTGTTGTAGGAAAAAATAATTGTGAAAGGTGGCGTGTAGTTAAGCTTGAAGGTTGGATCACCATGCTTTTGTTTTTTACTTTGAAGTACAATAGAAATTTTTTTATTTGCAGGATCTGTGACATAAAACACTTGTTTCGCCTGGCTTGCTAGAATGAAGGGCTCATCCAAAAAACCTACTCTTTCAAGATCAACTGAGACAAATCCAAATTATTGATCTATTACCACAACATTATTTCTAACCTACTTACATTTAAATAAAGCAACTTTAAACTTGTTGTAAGTGATTTCCCATATTTCTTCTATCACTCTATATAGGCCATAGATGTTAATATGGGATTTTTGTCTTTCAAATTGGAAATATGCATGGCTTCAGCTTCTACTATCACTCTACTATTTTGTATGGTACGTCTGTCATCTTGGTCTTTTATGTAGAAAGAATACCCGTTTATATCATAATCGCTCCAAGCAATGATATAAAACAAAAGCCCTGAGGCTAGCCACTCTATTGTCTCAGACACACCGGTCTCATGCAAAATCTTTTTCTGAAACTACTCTATGAATGTCTTGTTTTGCTCAATAGTAATCTGCATGTCATTCTTCCTTGGATTCATGTTCTTCAATCTCTTTCTGTGTTTATCTATGTACGGTTGAACTTTTGTCATGTTATTCAAGATATAAAAGTGTAATTGCAACACCTCTTCTTGAGGTATAGTCTTCACTTTCAATCCTCGTGTTCGCTTACTTCTCCCTTCTTCATGCTGAGATTGTTCCTTCTTCCCTGATAGATAATCGCTGCAGAAGTCCATAGCCTCTTCAACTATATATCTTTCAACTATTGAGGCTTCTGGTCGATAGGGATTTTTAGAATACCCTTTTAAGATCTTCATGTATCACTCGAAAGGGTGCATTCACCTCAAGTAAACTGGACCGCAGAGCCTTACCTTCCTTACCAAATGAACTATCAAATGCACCATTATATCAAAAAATAAAGGAGTAAAGTACATCTCTACTTGGGACAATATAATATAACCCTCATCTTCCAGTTTATCTAGCTTTTCAGTGTCAATGACTTTGTTACATATAGCATTAAAGAAAACACATAATCTTGTTACAGTGCTTCGAACTTCATCTTTCATAATGCCTCTAATAGCTATTGGTAATAGTTGTTGCATCAGAACATGATAATCATGGGACTTCATTCCCACTAACTTCAAATCATCCATTGACACGCACCTTCTCACATTGGAAGAATATCCTTGTGGCACCTTAATTTTATGCAAACACCCACACAAACTTCTTTTCTCCGCTTTTGATAGTGTATGCGCTGCTGGCTCCATGTATGCCCTTCTACCATCATCTCTTAGCTGTGGATGTAACCGTTCTCTTATTCCAATATCAATAAGGTCTAGTCTCACACTAATCCCATCCTTAGTCTTCTCTGGTATGTGTAAAAGCGTACTAACAAGGCTATCACAAACGTTTTTCTCCACGTGCAGCACATTAATACTGTGTTTCACGTCAAGACTACACCAATATAGAAGATCAAAGAAAATTGATCTCTTCTTCCATATGTTCTTCTCACTCGCAGTCTTCTGATTCTTATCGAATAAGACATTGATACGTTCTAACCGACTGTAAACTTCCTTTCCGGTTATGTCTTTGGAGCTATTCCATGCTCTGGCAAGTCGTTAAAATGCTTTCTTAACCTACAATATGGGTGGAACCTAGGAAGGAACCTCCTGTGACCAAGGTAGACTGTTTTTCTTCCATGTTTAAGTTGGTGGAAGTGAGTGCCTGCTTCACAGATCGGACATGCTTTGTGCCCCTTCACACTGTACCCTGACAGGTTTTTGTATGCAGGGAAGTCATTTATCAAGGTGAAAATCATTACACATAGCTTGAAGGACTCATTCTTATATGCATCAAACACATCTACGCCTTCCTACGACAACTTCTTCAAGTTCTTAATCAAAGGCTCCAGGTAGACATCGATATCATTTCCTGACTGTTTTGGTCCAGAAATCATCATAGAAAGCATCACATACTTGCGTTTCATACAAAGCCAGGGAGGCAAGTTGTATATTATAAGGAGTACCGGGCACATGCTGTGTGTGCTATTAAGAGTTCCAAATGGATTGATGCCATCTGTATAAAGCCCAAGCTAAAGGTTTGTCAGCTCACTTCCAAATTCAGGGAACATTTCATCTATTTTCTTCCACTGTGGAGAGTCAGCCGGGTGCTGAAGATATTTTCTGTCAGATATTCTATCATCCGAATGCCATCTCAACTTCTTCGCTTTTTTTTTTGCAATACCGAACAAACGCTTAAAGCACGGTATTATTGGAAGATACCACAAAACCTTTAAAGGTTTCCTTTTAGTTGTCCCATCGCCACAACCACTATCTTTCTTCACTTTGTATCATGGAGTTTGACACTTAGGGCACTCACTCAGACCTTCATACTCATTTCTATATAGTACGCAGTCATTAGGACAAGTGTGTATCTTTTTATACTCTATACCCATCATAGATAGGATTTTCTTGGCCTCATACATACAATTTGGAAGTACATTATCGTCTGGAAACATATCACATAACAGTTCAAGCAACAATGTTAAACTACTATCAGTCTACCCACAAGTTGCTTTTAAGTTAACCAAATGTAATGTTCTTGTCAGCTGTGTGTACTTACTCCCAGGGAACAATGATGTCTCTGCATCACTCCGTAGGCTGTCATATTCACGCAACTGTTCAACAGATTCTACCTCAACATCGTGAATCATTCTCTCCATTCTATCTTCATCTATGACATCCATAGCTTCCTTCTTGTGCAATGGACAATCAGTTACTTCCTCACCATGCCATATCCACCTTGTGTATCAAAGATTTATTCCATCATAAAGTAGGTGATCCCTTATAACTTCAACATCCCATTTTTTCTCATTTAAACAATTGACACAAGGACAAAAATACATCCCATTTTTTGCTGGAGTGTTCCTTCTAGCAAATTCAATAAACTCTTCAACCCCATTCTTATATTCTTCACTTGTTTTCAAAGCATTCATCCAACTATGATCCATTTTATTACCACCTAAGCCATTCCCAATTACACTCAAGTTTAGAATAATTGTCAACACTGGGAATTACCTTTTACTATTTTATTTTTCAAAATTTTGGCAGCATTTCCCCTTAAAAGTGAGACATCCCAAAATCAAAATAACTAACCATCTCAGCTTAATTAAAATGAAAATAAACTAATTAAGGTAGTTCATGATTTATTCCACTGATATTATTGACCTTACATACACGGGCTTTATTTTTTTATTTTTGAGTGAAGGCTGGAATCCATTAATAACTCAAAAGAGCAATTACAACCTTATCAGTTACTATGCAACCTACTGTCCTTCATCAACTACAATCTCCTGATAAAAAGGTGGTGGCTGATCAGGAAACGAAAAGTTTCATATGATGTTATGAGTTAACTTAGCTAGATGATCAACTAAAGTATTATATATGTTCTAAACCTTCTTAAATAATATGCAATCAATAGGGATACTTAGGGGCAACAATTATAAATTTTAAAGATAAAATTGATTGATGTCTTATATTTAAAACCAAAGTAAACCCTTTATCTAACTTTTATTTTAAGGATTGTCGAGTACCTGAACAACAAACACCTATGAATTTGTGAACAAACGTTGCTTTAATCCAACAAACTCATTTTCGCTATAAGATCAAGATTATTGCCCACACTATAAGATCAAGATCATATATCATCTCATAAAAGTATATTCTTTTCATTATATAAATATAACACTTTAATTTCTTGTCCCTAAATATAGTAGATAATTTCCATTTTTAAAGAATTTGGAAAAAGATTCTTTTTCAAAGAACAAAATCCTTTCTAAATATCACAAAAGAAAAAGCATAATGGATCATCCAAATTATTCTACTTCTAAAAGAAAAAAGAAAAGAACTATCATTTTTAGAATTGATAAAAATAAGAATATATGAATTGAATGGAATTCAAAAAGATTCAACAAAAAGTAAGAGTAATCCAATGATTTACGAATCCACCATTCCAATTCAATCTATTAATTGGACAGACTACTCATTGACAGAAAAAAAGATCAGAATGATAGAACAAAGAAAATCATCAGCATGCAGATTAATGAGATTGTCTTTGTTTTAAAAAATTGTTGTTAAGTATCATGAAATTCTGAATGATATATAGAAACAGAGACTTGAAAACACTACGTGTGATATTTAGGGACAGAAGGAGCATAAAAACTGTATTAAGTCATATTACTCATAGGCCATAAATGGATTTTGAGAATGTTGTAAAACGCACTAATTCTTCTAACCCAAACAAAAATTCATAGCACTAAAATAAGAGTAAAAAGAAACCAATAAATGCACCTGATTCTCAGAATGCAAGTGCAGCAACTATCGCATACTCAAGCCTAAAAAAGAAAGCTAGTTTAAGAAACAAAACTCGTTTCAGGCAAAGCAGAAGATACAAAAAAAGAAATCATTAACCAAGCTAGTTTAAGAAACCTAGAAACGCACTTGATTAATTATGAGAATGCAAATGCATCAGCAAATAGCGAGGACCCATAGGAATGGGAAAAGAGGGAAGAAGAATGTAGGGGAGGTGCGAATTTGTTTAGTGAAGAAGATCGTTATGATAGTGTACTCACGGGTATGGGAAAGGAGGGAAGACGAATACAACAGGGAAAGTGGAAGACAACAGCGTCACGAGTATGGGAAAAGAGAAGACGATTGTAACCCCCTTCTAACCATAGGCCGGGATTACGTTTATAATCAAGTAATTAAGTGAAATTAGAGACCTTAGCTGATTTGGGACTTAAACAAAATCAAACTTCCCAAAATCAGGGTCTATAAAAACTTTTCAAAAACCTTCTCACAAGGTCTCATATTCATATTACAAAAACAAAATGGCCTATACAAGTTGATTTCATTCATACATATAAGAGTACAATATAAATTCCTGACACACTCGGGTTCCATTAATCAGTAATGGGTCTTACAAAACAGCAATGCCTATAATCTCTTTCCCTTTACTAGGGGATTACATAAAACTATGCTATCCATCAAATATACACAGCTATTCAGCCCAAAATATCCAAATGATTTTATACATGATAACCATTAATCAAAATAAAACTCCCGATCCGGAGCTCTACCTGCTCTTCGTCACCCGCTTTCCTTTTGATCCATCAGGCCTGTCTAAAAGTTGTTTTGGGAGAGTGAGATTCTAAAGAATCCTCGTAGTAACAAATCACTCATAGTATGCATAATAATAAGGCATGAAAGCAATCATAACCCACACATAGCTACTACAATGGCAGTTATAGCGGCAAAGGCAGGTATAACTCGTGTCACCCTTACGTTTGCTCATGATGTATTGTACCACAACACAGTTCACAACAATTATTTCACCACAGCTGGGATTCATATAAAGCATTTTACAATACACATCTATATTGTCCGGATTCACAAAGCAGTTTCTCAAAGATCCATGTCTATTACAATGGCAGTTCAATGGCCGGGATAGGTGTGATAAGCATCAACCCCTTACAACGGTTCTCGCTGAAGTACTCGCGCTGCAATAGACCATGGCACATTTTCATTCACATTTCACAGACACAATAATCAATTATCCATACCAACCATCATACACAACATGAGAGAAAATTTACTACCTGCTCTTTCCTTTTGTGCACGCTCTGGCATTGGTCCTTCCTAAGTAGGGCAAATGTCGTATCCTATAATTCATAATAAGTGACAAAGTATTATTCTTTATCCAATTCTCAATTACTTCTTAATACTTAATTAGTTATCATTATTGCCCTTTGAGTACCCACGAATCACTCTATCCATAGCTCTAAAGGGTTGGAAGACTATCCCCAAAGATCCCCTTTTGGAAGCTCCAAATTGACATTTTTCACTGTGACACTTAAGTGAAGATGACCTCACTCGAGTGAGATTGTACAGACACTTGAGTGAAGAAGGCCTCACTCAGGTGACGGTATGGTCTGCACTCGGGTACTAGAGAGTGAAGGATAACGAGTGAACACCCAAGAGCATAAGGACTTTTCAGAGACTAAAACACTCGAGCACATTGGACCTCACTCGAGTGATAGCCAAATGCCTCACCGGAGCACTAGAGAGTGAAGTCCAGAAAGTGAGGACCAGAGAGCACAAGAGTTTTTAATGAAGAGGAGTACTCGAGCACAGGACATTGCACTCAAGTGATGGATCAACACTTGCAAGTGAGACTATATACTCTTGAGATTTCCAGAAAGCCCAACAAAAAAACTGAAGAGAACAACAAATATACCCTCAGCACTCGAGTGAAACTCAACTTCACCCGAGTGATGTTCCTCACACACTTGAGTGAATCCCAGATCACTCGAGTGATACTATCAGAAACCAGAAACGCAGAAAACAGACCACTCATTCCAACTTCTCCCAAGTATTCCAATTGAACCTAAAACCTCTACCAAAGCTACTCCCACATAAAAACATCCAAGGAATTCAATGGAATCAACAGAATTACAAAAATCCTATTCCATTATCATGCTTTGGTTTTGGGCAACATAATCATCAAGTTTCAAAAATCATCCAAACAAAACATTTCAATCCCCAAATCAATCTATCTATCCCAAACTCAACACAAAATACTATTTTCATGCCAATATCATACCAAATACCCAATGATACTTATTTTCAAATTTAAGGCCACAATTACCAAAAATTCCAAACTTCATACATGGTATGAAATATAGATAGAAAGATTGGGTTCACTTACCTTAACAACTTTCTCAAAGACACTTTTTGATTCTCTAAACTTTAGATTTTCGTGATTCCTCAAATCACCATCAATGAAGAAGCTACAACCATCAAATTGAAGCTCTCACTCCAAGGAACAACATTAAGGAAGAGAACTTAAGCATTAGAGGCCATTTACTTACCCAAATAAAAGCTTTTCTTCTTCTTTTCTTTGGTCTCCGAGGGTGCACAAGAGAGAGAAAGAAGGAGAGATGTAGTGAAGGATAAGGAGAATAATAAAGATACTCCCTCCATACCTTGTGTAATATCCTAAAAAGTAACCAAGGATTTATAATTTCAAAGTGATGTAATTAATCTTAATTGAGCACTTTTGAAGTATATATTATGCATTGTGATAATCAGGGGTAAAACGGTAAATTTACCGACTGACTGGTTAGTTACCGATGAGAACACTCTTTAGTAATCAAGATCAATGGTTGAGATTGATTTGTGAAAGAGATCAAAGGGTGGAATCAAGTGTATATGTGTGTTTGTGAATTCATGGGTGATGGATTAAGATCTTGACAAGTGTCACCATAAGAGCCATTGATTGGGTCAAATTGTCAAAAGTCATTTTTCTCTTCTCTCCACTTCTAAGTGTCGGCCAAGTGACTTAGATCACCTTAAAATAAGACTTTCTTCATCATTTTCCAGCAGCTCACTTCATCTCTCCTCTCCACCATTGACGTCCAAGTTGAGCAAGAAAGAGGAAGAAGAAAACCTAATGTTAGTGCCCTAAATGACCATGAATGCCTAATTCATCTTCACTAATATTATTCATGAGGTTGAGGGCTATATTCCTATGGTTTCAGAATTTTGATTGGGGAAGTTTGAGAACTTGTGGAAATTTGGAAATTGGAGAGTTGAAGAATTGGCTTTAGGAAGAAGAAGAGGTAAGAATTAGAAGCATTTTGGTATAGTTGTTGTAATCATTGGTTGAGTATTGGGAATTTATGAATTTGCCCTTATTTTGTGCAATTTTTGAATGGTATGAATTGGCTTATGTGTTGTGTAGAATTTGGTATTTTGTTGAACATTTTGGCCATTTGAATTGATTTGGGAATCATTTGGGATCAAATGTAAAAATCTGGAAAATCTGTCCAGTGTAAGTCTGTTCTGGATAGTCAGATGGCGTGGACGTTTTGACTGGGCAACTGATGTTGGAAAATTATAAAACTTTCCAATATTAAAGTTCACATCTCAAGCTTCAAAATGGACATAAATTTTGTGTCATTTCGATTTGTGAGCTGGGAGTTTGAACTGACCAAAGTTTGGCATCCAAACTGAACCCTGTTTTGGCAAGTCAGTTCTGGACAGTCAGATGGCGTGGACGTTTTGACTGGGCAAATGATGTTGGAAAATTATGAAACTTTCCCGTATTAAATTTAACATCTCAAGCTTCAAAATGGACATAAATTTTGTGTCATTTCGCTTTGTGAGCTGGGAGTTTGAACTAACCAAAGTTTGGCATCCAAACTGAACCCTGTTTTGGCAAGTCTGTTCTGGACAGTCAGATGGCGTGGACGTTTTGACTGGCAAATTTTGTTCGAATATTATGAAACTTTCCAGTCTTAAATTAACATCTCAAGCTTCAAAATGGACATAAATTTTGTGTCATTTCGATTTTTGAGCTGGGAGTTTGAACTGACCAAAGTTTGGCATCCAAACTGGACCCTATTTTGGCACAATGTTAGCTTTTTGGTAAATCTGGACTTTTGTGGTGATTTCTAGTAATGACCAATATTTTTAATAGAAAGAGGACTTAAATAGCTTTCATTTTGCTTTGGAATCACCTTATTTTGATTTTTTCTGAATTAGTTATGATTTTTGGAAGTTCAGTCAAGAAACTGGATTTTCTAGGCCGCGGCCAACCCCCAAAAATAAGTGTTTTGCATTTTTTTAAAGGTGGTTTTTGGTATAGCTTTTCCCAACCCTTTGGGTATATTTGTAGGCCTTTAATAGCCACCTAAAGAGTCTAAATGATAACCAACTTAAGTACTATTAAGAACTTGGAAAAGAGATTGATTTATTGTCCCTAATTTGGTTTATAGGATTCGACATTTGCCGTCCTCGTGAGCCAACTGTGCCGAAGGACGTCAGGAAGGAACGAGGTAGTAACTTTTCTTTCGTACCATATGTGATGCATTGTATGTGTGTATTATCATTGATTTGTGATAAACTCGTATACTGCGACATTGTGAATATGTGTAAACACCGTCATACCAATAGTCCCTGAGTAGCTAACAACGGTTCGGGTTAGGACGGTGTGCCTTCCCGGCGGAGAAAGGGGATGAGGATGAGGTGTGATATATGTGATTATGTGGGCCGAAAGGCTATTTGTGAAGGCCGACCGGCCATTTGTGAAAGCCGGATAGCTATATGAGCTATAAGGCTATGTGTATGCACTGTCACGCCAATAGTCCCTGAGTAGCTAACAACGGTTCGGGTTAGGACGGTGTGCCTTCCCGGGGGAGAAAGGGGATGAGGGTGGAGTGTGATTTGTGCTGCTGCTACTGTATGATGATTTGCTTACATGCTGTGTGCTTATGTGTGGTATAAATATTTTGTTACTACTGGGATTCTTTTGAATCTCATTCTTTCCTTTAACTAACCTTTCAGACAGGGCAAGTGGCTCTAAGGAGAAGCATACGACCCGGAGCGGCTAGAACTTTGTAGGGACATTTATATTTGGATGTGTTGGTTAAACCTTTTGGACAGGGAATCTGTAAATTATGTTTGGGTTGTGATTAGTAGTTGAATATAGTTGTGTAATCCCCTATATGGAAATTATAAACCTTCTAGTGAATGAATGGAACCCGGGGGTTGCCGGGATTGCTATTAGATATTCTGATATGAATGAATGTAAATTAACTGCACAGGTGATTATATTCGATAATTGAACTTGAGACCGGAATAGGAAAGAAGTTTTGAAAATTTTGTAAAGTACCTACTATAAAAGGGAGTTTTAAATGAGTTTTTAACTATTCGACGGTCTCTAAACCAATTTAATTAAGTAATATCGAATTATAATTACGCTAATTAAAGCAGGGGGTTACACCTTGTCCAGCAAAAATGAGGGGAAGAGAGAGAGAGAAAATAAAATATTTTATCCCAGTTGACTTTTCTCCTCACTCTTCTTACCTATGAGCTTGCCACTTGTCACATTTCTATTGCCTCACCCAAAATAAGTCACCAATTAGCTACCTTAATCCCTCCATTAGCCATTTTATCACACTTCTCATTTTCCTCTTAGCTAGTAATTAATTTCTCTATTAATCACTAACTAATTGCCCACCAATTTCCTTCTTTTAATTTCTACTAATCATGGCATAATAATAAATATTACTGCCAAAACCCATAATTGTTCCACCTTAATTCAATAATTATCCTCTATAATTATCATTAGCCCTTAATTGAAATTTGGGGCGTTACAACGATTGCAGAGGAAGGTAAAGTTGGAGGGAAGACGAATGTAGCATGGAAAGTGGAAGACAGTAGCGTCACGGGATGGGAAAACAGAAGACGAATGCAGAGGAAGGTAAAGCTGCAACTCAACAGTTGCATGATGTGATCTTTCTGTGTCCCCAGTCAAAATGGGGCCGCCTAAAGTAAGTGCGTCCCCAGTTTTTCTAGGGACGCCTAAAGTGGTGAATTTTTTTATTTTAAATTCATCTAGTGCCAAAGCCTCACGCCAAATATTGGACTTTGGGTGTCCTTAACTTAAAAAGGGACGCCCTTTGGGGTAGTAAAATGTCTAGTTTGTACTAGTATCTCTGTTGTGGTGAGATATATTTCTGCATAATATCTCTCATCTTATTCATCATGATCTTAGCAACTACTTTATATATCACATTACAAAGCCCAATTGGCCTAAAATGATTCACATTTTAGGTCTATTAATCTTAGGAACCAGTGCTATATTAGTCTTATTAATTCCCTTTAAACTAAAACCATTACCAAAAAAAATCCCACACCATCTTCCAGACATCAGTTTTTATATATGACCATGAAGACTAAAAAAACAAACATGAAAATCCATCAGGACCTGGAGCCGTATTAGCACCCAACTGGAAAACGGCCTGCTTTATTTCATCTTCATGTATTGGCAGCAAAAGCTTTTGATTATCTTCCTCCGAAATAGCCCTCATTACATAGTGCAATGCCCTTTCCATATTCTGTGGATTAGTAGTTGTGAACAAATTCTTATAGTAGATCATGAACTCTACATCAATCTCTTTGGCCCTTTCTAGCCATATTCCACCACTGGATTTTAGCCTCAGCAATTTATTCCTCATTCTTCTTTAATTTGAATCACAGTGTTATGAAAGAACGAAATATTCTTGTCACCATACTAGATCCAGTTCAAGCCACCAATATGCTTCCTCCGTATCCCACATTTCTTTAATCTTTGTAATGAGCTCAGATATCTTAGCCTTCTTTTCCTCAGCGAGTCTTCCCATTCTATATCTGCCCAATTCCCCTAGTAGCTCATTAATAATTTTCCTTCTATTAGGGAATTTATCTTTACTCCAATTTGACAATTCTTTCTTGTAATAATCTCCTTCTTACATTCCGCACCCCCACAACATCCAAATTGGCTACTGAATTCCAACTCTGCCTTACCACTTCCTTATATTTTTCATGTTTAACCTACATGGGTTCAAATTTGAATTTCTTCATTGACTTACCATCTTTAAAACAATAGTCAAGTAGGATCAAATAATGAACTGAACCAAATGGTCCCACATGAAAAACCACTGCTTTGTCAAATTCCTCTCTAAACTCAACATTAGCCATAAACCTATCCAATCTCTCCTTTATGTGCCTTTCCCTAAGTCTGCCATTATTCCATGTATATCTAGCTCCTTTAAACTCCATATCTAGAAGGTTACAATATGATAATACTTTTTGGAAGAAGTTCAATACCTTCCTCACAAATCTTGGATTTCCAACTTCCTTCTCACTAATTGAAGCTAGATCATTAAAGTCTCCAATGAAACACTAGGATCCCCTAACTTCCCTTGATAAACCCTTAAATTTTTCCCACACTAGCATCCTTTCTTTTTCTCTCATATGCCCATACACAAAAGTCACATATTGAGGCATATTCAAAACTGAAGAGGCTAAACCAGTATGAATTAAATTTTTTGAACTATACAGAATCTCAATCTCAATCTCTCTCTTGCACCAAACAACCAATCCCCCAGACAAACCCCTTGGTTCATATACTATTCCTTATCAAACCCACACCTCCTTCTAACTTTTTTATTTTCCTTTCCTGTATTTTTGTTTCCACCAAAAATATTATTGAGGGATTATATTTTTGAATTACCTCCCTCAAATTTTTAATTGTCAAGGCCACTCTTAGGCCTCGACAGTTTGAAGATAAAACTTTCATGGTCCCTTGGTGGCTGTTAAAGGATAGACACCACTTCCTTTAGCCATCTTCCTCTTAGCCTCCTCCAAAAAACTTGTAACTTTCTCTTAATTATGCAAACCATTTAGAAAAATCTCCCTCAAGCTTTCTCTCTTATTAACTTTCTTCAACACCCTTCCACCACTTACCCTTGGCTTCCTTAGAGCTCTTTTCTTTTTCTGTTTATCCTTCTCTAACTGATTTGATAGAAGAGAAATAGCCTTATCACCATTCGCTTGCCATTCCCCAATCCTCCTACGTTTAACCTCATCTGCCACCAAATCATCTTCTGCTTGTCTCTTCAGATTTATAGCCTACAATTTGTCAGCCATTTCTAGAATAATTTCCCTCTCAACATAAGGAACAATAGCTTGGCTACTATCTTCTTTATCATTAGGAAGACTCACCATATAATTCTGAGACAGATTCATACTACCACTAGCTTCCTCTTTACAACTTTGCCTTCTTACTTTTAAAACTTCTAGGAATCTATAATCCCCTCATATAGTTCTCTGCATTGTTCTAAGCATATCTTCTGTCTTCTCCTGTCTAAATTGTTGGTAAATGTCATGCCCTTACCTTATTTTAACCTTTTTTAAGATTATTCACGGAAAACGATATGTGGTTCAATAGGCAACACAGGAATAACATGAATATACTGATAATAAGTGCATTATTACATAAATTCCCTACAGGAGTTCGTACATGATCATTACCATCCCACACAGGGCTACTTGGGTATATAAACCCGTCCCAGTGAAACAGACACATCTTCTTATCTTCATTCCACCACTGCAATCCCTTCATATGGTTCTCTGCATTGTTCTCAGCATATCTTCTGTCTTCTCCTATCTAAATTGTTGGTAGGGGAGGGTGAGATTCGAAAGAATCTCAGTAGGAAAACAATACCAATATGCATGTACGATAAATATTTAATGTATGACATGCTTGCATCACATCTTACACAATGACAAATCTATAAGCTCAATGCTTCGAACAATATACTTATGGCTATAGTATAAATTGAAACATAGCTTCAAATCATTCATACATGTTTCACATAATCAAGCAAAACAATAACATGCATCAACACACCAACACAAATATCCAATACATGCAGGAAAGGTAAGTTCCCTACCTTAACCTTTTTCTGCCTCGAAACGCGTTCCTCGTAAAGCATGTCGTCTCTCGGCTCACAACTTGGTCCTACAATTTCAAATATACAATTTAGACACTTTCATAGTATTTCTGGGGGTTATATGAGCCTATTATGAAAAGTGACCAAAATGCCTCAGGGGCCCGGCCTGGCTCCGCTGTACACGGTCCAACTGTACTTTTCCTGAAATTTTGTCACAGGCTGTTCTGACATATTTTCGCCCAAGGAAACCATTTCCTAACTCGGAATTATCAAATTCAATGTTAAATTACAAAAATACCCTTGACATCCTCACTTTAAGGGTTTCAAGGGCGTTTTCGTAATTATGTTTTTTCAGCCTTTTTCGAAAAAGTGCCCAACTGTAACCCCACCTAATTTTTACTCCTGAACTCAATGAAACCATCAAATCATTGAAAATCCATCTCTAAACCATCCAAACTAGCCTTGGCTAAAATTCTCAATTCCCCAAGAAAAATTGGGGTTTTTCGATTCCGGCTCTGCAGACGTGTGCCTTTCTACTCCTAATCACTATATTAACCATTACATTAGGTTAGAACTACCATTTAGTATCAATTTTGGCAGCATAAAACTTCTAACATAACATTTACAAATTTTACAAACAAAGACAATCCGGCCAAATTTCACCGATTAAATTGTCCACAGCTGCCAGAACAATCAAAGATTGAAGATTCAGAAGTTACCTCAAAATCCCTCTGGCTTTTCCTCTTATGGTTGAACCCTAGCCCTTCTTAACAAGGAAATTTCATCTTCAACCACCTTTAAAATACATGGAAGAATAGCTTAGGAGCAATATTATACGCATTAGGTACGAATTCACCGAAGAAATCGACCTACATTGCGAGTTTTCTTCCCTTCTCTCTCTAAATGCTCTCAAACACCTCTTTCTCCTATAGATGCTGCAACATGATGGAAATGAGAAGAGGATGAATATGAGAAATATCTTATAAGTCCATGTTTATGTCACCTTTAATTATGATTATGTCATAATTCCCATTTTCAGATTTTTTAGAAATTCTGGTAAATTTTGCTACCTTAACTTTGAAAAATCATAACTAATTCTAAAAAAATCAAAATGAGATGACTTCAAAGCCAAATGAAATCTATTTAAGTCCTCTTCACCGGAAAAATATGGACCATTAATAGAAATCACCACACAATTCCAGAATTACACAAAATTCACTACTGCCCCAAAACAGAGTCCAGTTTTGACATCAAACTTTAGACAACCATAACTCCTAGCTCACAAACCGAAATGACACAATTTATATGTCCATGTTAAAGCTTGGAATGTGAAATTTAAGAATTTTTAGAATTTTTAGACATCATTTGCCCATTCAAAATGTCAACAAAAATAGACTGCTCAATAAGAAGTTTCAATGAACAGAATTTCCCAACTTTCCATTTAATGTTCCAAACCAATCCAAACCAATTCTAATGACCAAATAACACAACATGACATCAATTGCACCATATTACACCATCCAATTCCACCATTTCAAAATTACACAAAATCAGGGAAAAATTCACAATTATCATCATCTTCTCTAGAAGTGTTCATTTATCACTAATGACATATACTTTTGGAGTAATTTACCCTTAACCGAAATTTAGAATCCGGCTAAATCAAGGCTTAGCAATTTACTCATTTCAGGATTATTCTCTAGCCTTAAATCTCAAAATTTGGGGTGTTACAGTAAGGGAGTGTGAGATTCAAGAGAATCTCAGTAGGGAAATAATATCAATATGCATGTACGATAAATATTTAATGCATGACATGCTTGCATCACATAACTCATGCTCACACAATGACAAATCTGTAAGCTCAATGCTTCGAACAATATACTTATGGCCATAGCATAAATTGAAACATAGCTTCAAATCATTCATACATGTTTCACATAATCAAGCAAAGCAATAACATGCATCAACACTGATTTAACCGCGTCTTTACGCCTTGGGGTCAAATGCAAAATATTTTTAATCCAAGAATTGCAGTATAATGCAACACTCGGGTCGTCTCACTTGAGGAGCCTTTATTGAACTACCTAAGAAAATGCAATTGTTAATTAAAAGCTAATATAATATTTTTGGTATTTTTCTTATAAAAATGGAGAATGAGTAAAAGTGAATGGAAAGGTATGGAGTGGAAAATATGAATGATGAATGTTCTTGGTAATGAAGAAGTAACAATCCTTACTCAAAAAGATTATGGGAATTAATTCTCTCTAAGTCTTGAAAGCAAAACCCCAAACGATCGCTCGGATCTAGTGTTCTTAATTAATAATTACTCCTGCGAACGCAGCTAGTAATTTTCTCTTAAGGCACTATTATGAACCACTTAGAGTGCAATTAAAATAGATAATTATGACTTGTTTCCTCTTAATGTGAATGCGATAACACGACACTTTATTAATCCAAGTTAATTATATTATCTAACAATAACACGTAGATAACACAATTTCATTGAATCAATAAGGAAATGTATATATAAAAATCCCACAAGCCACAAAAATATAATCCAATCACAAATATCAAACCAACAGAGACAATTAACATCAATCTCAATTCCAGAATCATATACAATAATTCTTAAAACTAGGCAATTTAAATATATAATTCTAGACAAATGGAATGATAGAAAAAAACTCCCCTATGTAGTTCTTTGAAGCTCAAGCACATCTTCACCACCAAGAAGCAAAGCAATCACCCTCTCATGATGTTACAAAAGCCACAGATTGTTTGAAAATGATGAAATGGCCAACATATTGACAAAAGAGAATGGAGGCTATCGGTGCACGGTGGGAAACAGAGGAATTGCTAATGGAAGTTAATGACAGTGATGGTTAAGACTCAACACTCTCCTCTCTGAAACTCTCAGCTCGCGTCTCTCTTCCTGACACTAAGTTCTCTGTCCGATCGCCAACTCACAACTCTCCCAGCTCCCTCCGTCGCGGCGCTCTCTCCTCTCTGTGTCAGATCTGATATTAAACAGCTCGACTCTATGTTTCAATGAGGTCGCCGGCGACAAGCGATGAAAGAAAGAGGTCGCAGGCGACCTTGGACAGAAAAGGAAGAAGGTGATGATGAGATGATGTCCGATGATGAAGCGATGATTATTCCCCCTTTCTGATGTGCGACGCTGTTCTGTATATGCCACTCTCGGGTCTCTTAGCTCCCCTGTCCGGTTTTTCGGGTCTGCTATTTCAGCTCCAAGCAGCCCAACAAAGTGACCCAAGTCCTTGGTCAGCATCTTCGGTACTCCTCCCAGCTGCGGCTCAAGCATTCATATCTCTCAGCTTGGATCTGTTCTCTGCCGAAGAAGGAGGCCCTGGTCAAAATGGGCTTTGACCAGGGACCTCTCTGAAAAGATGAAATGTTTTGAGCAAGGACTAAACCTAAAATTTTCAAATATTTTTATAGGCTGAATAAAATTCCCAAAGGTTTTGGGCCTTTAATTGTGAGTTTCCTTGGACCCTTTTCTTCATTAAATTTTTATTTCCTGAAATGATATGGCCCTTTTATGTAATATCTTCCAATCTTCAAAAAAATAGTAATTCTGACCCAAATGCATTTTTTTTTTCAAAAATCTCTAATTTTCTTCTACAACACCAACAATGAAAAATTAAGCATAAAATATCATTAAAAATCCAAGAAACAATTATACAAAATAATTAATAAATTTTGACCATTTTGCTCCTAATTTCCATTAATTCAAAATAATTGTTCCTAACCAAAATGAATGCTTAATCATGCAATAATGCTCCAGAAAATGCATTAAAAATCCCAAATTAACCATGAAAGTTCATGTAAAATATGGTTCAATCAAACACACTAAAACAAATATCAAATACATGCAGGAGAGGTAAGTTCCCTACCTTAACACTTTTCTGCCTCAAACGTGTGCCTCGTAATGCGTGCCAACAGCTTGGGCCCCATATTCGATCCTACAATGCCAAAGGTACCATTCAGACACTTCCATAGTGTTTCTGGGGGTTAAATGAGCCGATTATGAAAATTTACTAAAATGCCCCCGGGGACCTGGCTCGGCCCCGCCGTACCTGATCCAATTGTACTTTTCCTGAAATTTTGACATGGGCTATTCTGACATAGTTTTGCCTAAAGAATCCATTTCCAGACTCATAATTATCAAATTTATTGTCAAATTATAAAATTACCCTTGGTAGCCCCACTTTAAGGGTTTCAGGGGCGTTTTCGTAATTATGATTTTTCGGGCTTTTCTGAAAAAGTGACCAACTGTAACCCCACCTATTTTTTTTCTTGAACTCAATGGACTATCAAACCATTGAAAATCCAACTCTAACCCTTAGATCTAGCCCTGGCTGAAATCTTGGTATACTTTGGGAAGAATCGGTGTTTTTCGGTTTCGGCTCCGTAAACGTGTTTCTTTATACTCCTAACCACTTTATTAACCATTACATTAGGTTACAACTAAAATTAAGACCCAATTTGGGCAGCATAACCCCTAGGCCATGTCATTTCCAAACTTTAAAACCAACGGCAATCCGGCGAAATTTCACCGATTAAATTGCCCATAACAGTCAGAATAGTCAATATACAAGAGTTTGAAAGTTACCTCAAGCTCCTTCTGGCTTTTCCCTAATATGGCTGAACCCTAACTCTTCTTACCACTGAAAATTGAGCTTCCAACACCCTAAAGAAAGAACATGAAAGAGAAGCTTAGGAGTAAGGTTATACGCATTAGGTACGAATTCACCGAAGAAATCGACCTACCTTGCGAGTTTTGCTCTCTTCTCTCTCTATAACTCAACACAAGCTTTCTCTCTATTTTGCTCCCATGGCTGCACAGTTTTGAAGGGAAAGAGATGATGGAATGTGTTTTATAATATTTTCCTTTATCCCTTTTATTTATTTATTTAAAAAAATCAAGAATTTGACTTTTTATGTACATAACTCTTATGTACATGTAGTCATAAGCCCAATTCAAGCTAACAAATATTTTCCTGCTCTTGGACCATCAAAATGACGTCCTAAGTCTAGTTTCAAGGAAAAATATAGAATTTTCCTAGCTAAAATCACAACATTCCCAGAATTTCAATCTTTGCATACTGTTCCAGAAATTTCACCATTTTTCTGTGCTGACTTCAAAAATTCATAACTTTTTATATATAGCTCTAATTGAGTCATATGACCTATCAAATTAAAGCTTATGATGTCTACTTTCATTTTGTAAAATCTCATAATTTTTGCTCATCATTTGGTCTTCTAAACCTCATGACAAGCTCACAACCTCATAGGCGATTTCACCAAAAATATAATTACTTTCTCCAAAATTCACCATTTTACTTTCTTTAATACCCCAAAGATATAAGAATCATTAGGGAATAAATTTGGGCTCCTGCTAAACTGGGCTTAGCAGTCCACTTATTTCAGGCTTATTCTTTAGCCTCAAATCTCAAAATTTGGGTATTACAAATAACACCATACCACAGCTGTAATTCTTCTCCGTAAGAATTTTCCTAACCAGTATAGCCTTCGACGAAACCCTACCATAGTCCTCCTTCCATACTAATGAATTAGCTTCCACCACCGACTTACCCCCAAATCCCTCCATCACCAGTACACCATCGAGAAACGTTGATGTAGATCACTCACTCATGCACCACCGAGAAACTGTGACAGTATCAATTAGATACAAGCAAAAAGTCTCACGCTCACGCGGAGAGAAAAAAGAAACTCACATGCTTTTTTTGCGGTTTTGTTGATTCTGGATGAAGTTTTCTTGAGATGTTATTAAGTGTAACATGTACTCCCTGTGGTCCTTAATAACTTAGTTAAGATTATTAATGGCATATATTTATTAAAATACCCTAGTCATCTTCCTTAATTCCCTCATTTCCTTTCCTCCTTGATTATTGTCGATGAATCATCAATAGGAATAAATTAGAAAAAGATTGAAAAATATGAAAAATTAAAATGTCTTATATCTAATACCAAGATTAATTCCCTAAATAGGTCTTATATTAAGGAATGGAGGGAGTACAAGACATCTTCCAAAAGACCGTTGCAATTTCGGCCCCGGGACTTGTATATACTATATATATACCCAAAATAATTCTTTTACTAAAATTCAAGAGATTTTATTCCTTTCCTCCTTAATTATTATCGAAGAAGTATTAATAGGAATAAATTGGAAAAAGATTAACAAATATGAAAAATTAAAATGTCTTATATCTAATACCAAGATTAATTCCCCAAATAAATCTTATATTAAGGAACAGAGGGAGTACAAGACATCTTCCAAAAGACCGTTGCAATTTTGGCCCCAGGACTTGTATATACTATATATATATACCCAAAATAATCCTTTTACTAAAATTCAAGAGATTTTATTCATTGATGGATAGTGCAAGCTCACCAGCGAATATAACTCAATCAGGTTTCAACTTTCAACTAGCCAAATTAATTAAAACTCAAAATATATGTTCTGAGTCTTTTACAAGCTAAGCCACAACTTAAAAGGGCAATCTAGGTAATTTGATGGAGCTCAGACATAGCTCTCATTGAATACATAAGCTTAAAGTACAATTTTTTTGTCAGCTAAAGTACAATTTATTTAAGCTAACTCAAAGTAAGTTTGGTGAATATTTTGTAAAACGTATAGATGTCTTTTCCTTCTGTAGCTATACTATTCTTCTTGCGTTTCATAGATTTAGTCTTATGCTCCAAGTCACTTTTAATTTAGCCATGTTATATATCATGCACCACGAAAAACAGTTAAATGTTATTAAAGTTGTCATATAATACGATTAGGTGTTAATATTATCTTTATTAATTACACTAAATTCAAAAAGCATAATCCATCCTATATTCTTTTCAATGGCCTCCCTCATCCCCGCTATTCATTAACTACACAATAATCTCTTTCCTTCCTCGTTTCAAACAAACTCTCTGCATTGAGATGCGTTCATTAGCTATTTGTGGGTCTCCATGGGACTCTGAGCCATTGAACCTGGACGCAGTTTTGGTCTCTAGGGGAGGAAATCCGAATCCGATATCTGAGTGTAGGATGACAAGAATATTGTCTGTTTACCATCAAAACACTTGGATCGACTGACTATGAGCTGTTCCAGGTTAACTAATAATCTTATATTCGAATTTTAGATATGCAGTTGTGATAATTACTTAGAGATAGAGATGATCCAAAGCCTACATTCCTACAAATAGGATTAGTCAATTGCTAGTCGTGCCAGACACTGGTGGTTAAATTGAAAAAAATTTACTTAGACAAACATCATTCTAGAAAAAGCAAGAGGCCAAGCTGAGTGAAATGGTTGAGGGTGAAAATTTGATTATGATATGAAAAGCAACAAAAGTAGAGCGCATCAAGAAGGAAATGGATTGTAGATGATCGGTGAGGCGCGAAGAAAAAGCAAAGGAGAGCTCAAGGCCACGCATCCACTTCAACAATGATACAGTGCTCCTTTAGTCCTTAAAACATATTTATCTAATTTAAAGATATTAAAAATGCTAAATAAATATCAACATAGAATTGGTCTCAACTAGATCCTTTTGAGTCTCAAGTTCGAGTTCGAGTTCCAGAAGAGACACCTGTGTTGGGAGGAGAAGCCACAAACCCCGAGCCGGATAACATATAATAACATAAAAAAAAAATCTAAATAAATTACTTAATTATAATATGTATGACTTGATCTCATTAATTTTGATGACATACTTAAATTTGACTATTCATTAATGAAGAATTGAGACTGAATCATTTAGCTTATTCCTCTTAGTTTCTCAAACTCCTTTGAAGCACCCTGTGTGTGTGTCTTATTCATTAATGATATTTCGGAACATCTAAGAATAACCTGCCAAACAAAATTGTAGCTCTACTATTCTTTTCGCTAGTCATAGATTTAAGTAGTTAAATGTTAGTTTAAATATTAATGTTATCATAAAATAAAAGTATATTTTAATATTATCTTAATTAATGATATATACTAAACTCTAAAAATATATATACTCCCCATTTCCTCGGGCAAAAAAAAAAAAAAATCTGCCCATTTCTTTTTTTAGTGGATCCTTTCCTAAATTAAAAAAATTACCATCTCAAATCATGAGGTTATATTTTTTACGATGCATTACTAAAAATATCCTTATTTAATTAAATTCATGGTACTTTAGAAAAGAACTAGCTAGCTAGTTCCCAACCGCTCTTCGAAAAAGTTGTTTTACAAAGACGTTACTATCATTTTATTTTGGGAAAAAAAAGATTAAACATGTTAACTAATGCTCCCTCCGATCCTCTTTAGAAGACCTTAATAACTGAATTACATAGTCTAAGAAAGCAGTTAAAATCAGGTAAAAATAATAAGCGTGTCTTGAAATAAACTTTTTTCCAAGTACCACTCTGGTCCTATTTATAAGTCCTTTTTAACCAATTCTCACATACTAAGGAGAGTTAGTTAACTTATTAATTATGGGCTAAATTTTCAATTTTGCCCTCATCTATGATTGATTTCAAAAGTCAACATGAATAAATTCTTTTTGTTTATTGCAATTAATAGGGGTAAAAAAGTATAAAACGCATTTACTATATTGAAATTGGACTTATAAATAGGACCATTTTTTTTTTGTCAAAAAAGACTTATATATAGGACCAGAGTGGTATTCCCAATGATTTCTAATATAAGTCACTTTAACTAATTCATCAGAACTAATAAATGGTAGTTAACTCATTGAATTTGCCTTAAATTGAATTTTTTTTAAACTTTACTCATATTAAATGTGGTTTTTAAGGAGGAAAAAAAAATATAAGAAGTCATATATTCAAGCATTAATTGCATAGGAAAAATTGACAAATAAGCATTAATTACTCTTTAAGTGACTTTTTAGAAGTGACTTATATTGTAGACTAGAGGGAATATGCCCTTATTTGTAACTTATAAGGAAACAAGTAAGATAGAGAAATAAAGTAAATATAAGTATCAACAATTCTTTAATTAATGATATATATATATATATATATATATATATATATATAATACGGGCCACAAATGAATAAAAAATTCTTGTCGAGCCCTTATAAAAAAAAAAACCAAAACAATTCAAAGGGTTAATATAAAAAGCAAGGGACGGAGTATTAATTTCTTATCTTATTCCTTGGTTAAAAAGAATTTTATATTTAAAAACTACATGGACCAGTCCTTTCAATCATACTTATTAATGTTTATAGGTCAAACTCTAAGAGATTTTCAATTTTCATAGTTCTATTCAAGTCACCTTACAAAATCAACGAAGTAGTAACTAACAGTTTTTTCAATGATGTCCTTGATATTAATAAGTATAATTTACGGTGGAGAAAGTGGTTAAAAACAGGCGAGTAAAGATTGGGTTAGAATTTATTGTAATTAATTGATTAAGGATAATACTTAAAAGATGATATGATTTAAAGAACATTAACTTAATTTAATTAACCAGCTCATGACTAATAACGTGGGTGTAATTTATTGGCATCCTCATTTTCAATGTTTTTGCGTCATGTGAGGCTCCACTCAATCCCATGCCGCGCTTTTTAAATTTACAATAATATCCTTCCTTCTTCCTTTCCATGATCTTCTGAGCCATTGAACCTGGACGCTGTTCGGCCTCTGGGGAAGAAATATCCTCATCTGGTCAGAGTGGAGGACGACAAGAATATTATCACTCAGCTTTTATTACTCTACGTCTCTTTTCTTTCTTATCCCGCAATTTAGGGTTATATCTTTTTCCCCTATTTTCCTAGAGTAGTCGAATATTATTACTATTATGGCATCTTCTGTTATTTTAGGTTTTTGTTGATGCTTCCAATAGTCCACGATCTGTATACCTCACTGCTCTGCGCGGATCTCTTTTGGTCCTCCTCCTCGTCCAGGTTCAGTGATTCCTCAATTTTAGTAATTAGCTACCAACTTCTTCATTTTCACTTTTGATTTCTTTTGCTTTTGTTCTGTTCTTCCTAGCTTATTGCTTCTGTATTATAAATACATTCGCTTGCTCATAGTTTCCTACCATAACAAACACTTGTATGTATATCAATCTGTTGGGTGTCTCTTGGAGTTCCTCTGAACACTTCACCTTCATCATGGCGGACACACTCACACTGTGTCCCTTCATCGATCAATGAAGTGTTTGGGGGAACTCCCGGTTCAACCAACATTGCTTCTCCTTCAATAATATTTATATACATATACATGCATATATATATATATATATATATACAGGAACTGAATTTTTTTATTTTTAGGCGCAGGTATTCTGCCATTGGAGGCATTTACGGGATCCTTCGGCTAGACTCAACCCAGTTGGTATATAGGAACTGAGTTAACTGCAAAATCATTTTATTCCCAACATGCTCATAGAGCATATACATAAAAACATCCGATTTGAAGTGTCTGGGGGAGCTCCAATATTGTTTTCACAACTAACTAACTCCATGTATTATTTTCTGGCAAAACTGGTTAAAAGTGCTTGTTTGAATTTTATTGGTTGGAGGGGCATGAGTTCTATGAGTGCAACTTTGTTTTCTTTTTCCAATTGTAAGTAACATATCTTCAGTAGCCATGTGCAATTAACTTCTGTTTTGAAAACTTTTATTTTGTACATAGTTGAAGATAGGTTACTTACAATTCAAGATATGTTGCATCACGTCTATCTAGCCAATTTTCCCTTGTACCTTTTCTATTCTATCATCTTTCCTTGCATTTTCACGATCTCATTATTCTGCACTACTATTTATCTAGAAAAGCACACAAATTCATGCTCTCCAGCATATAATCTAACCAGAGTTATTCCTTTGGGCTATCTCCACTCAAAAGCTTAAGCTATTATATATTCTCTGCGTCTCGGGCTGTCACAAGAACAAGAGTTGAACTGCTGCACCAGCATGTTGATGTAGATAATGTTCTACCTTGTTCCTTCCAATCCGTGCCCATATCTCATATGGTTCTAGCTGGTGCCATTTTCCATTTCCCAGGTACACTCTAGGACGAGGGTCCATCTCCATAATTTGAAGTGAAGTTGCATTCGTCAGTAGATACGTCGCAATGTCGATCTCGCTCGATTGGCCTTTCATGCCGCTTATCAGTACCTCTTTGAGCTGGTCATGTGGGCATCTTGTGTTGAAGCATGATTCAAAAAACATAGAAGAAGTTACGTGGGGGGTCCGAATAATTTGGAGTCCTTATATTTATTAATGATTCCTATTTTCTAGAGTCAGTTAAGTAGCGGGCATTTGGAGTCCTTATTAATTACATAATGATTCCTATTTTCTAGAGTCGGTTAAGTAGTGGGTAAATATTTTTATTTGTTTCAGATTTTTTAGGTGGTCAAATAGCTTGCTGTTAGTGGCATTAGTTGTGATAGTAGGTACCAAAAATTGCTGTTAATTTTGTTGCTTTATAAGCCTATATATAGGTCCTATTATTTACTTCAGTAAAAACATTCAAGTTCCACCGAAATATTCAACCTTCTCTTATTTAAATATATTTTCTCAATTCACGTGCTTCTTTTTGACCAACAAGTTTGGTATCCGAGCCTTTTTTGTTCCTGCAAGCAGTAGTGTGAAAAGTAAGGTTTGGGTTCATTGGTATTGGGTATTAGAGTGAGAGTGAAACACCTTTTTGGTGAGCCTTGGGAAACACGAGTGAGAGAGAGCGCATTATTTTTCCTTCGCTTTTGCAGTAACCTCTTCGTGAAAAATGGCTACACTCACTGGTTTTTCTTCTTCTCAGCCACTCTTACCCATTTTTAATGGAGAAAAATATGAGTGGTGGAGCATCAAAGTGAAGACCTTGTTCAAATCACAGGACCTATGGGATCTAGTGGAATATGGGTTTGTTGACATACTGGAACCCTCTGAAGAAGAGGAGAGGCTAAAAGCAACCAAGCAGAGAGATGCCAGGGCACTATTCATCCTCTAACAAGCAGTCCATGAGACCATTTTCTCAAGTATTGCAGCAGCTTCTACAGCAAAGGAAGCCTGGTTAATTTTACAGAAGGAGTTCCAAGGTGATTCAAAGGTAATTGTTGTGAAATTACAATCACTAAGACGTGACTTTGAAACTTTATTAATGAAGAATGATGAATCCATTGCTGAGTTTTTGGCAAGAACAATGGCAATAGTTGGTCAAATGAGATCCTACGGAGAACCGATTTCAGACAAGACGATCGTTGCAAAAGTTTTGCAAAGCTTGACTACCAAGTTTGACCATGTTGTAGCTGCCATAGAAGAAGCCAAGGATCTGTCAGTTCTTTCTGTAGATGAACTGATGGGTTCTCTTCAAGCTCACAAGGAAGAATCAATCGATCAGTAGCAAAGAATGAGGAGAAGGCATTCCAAGTGAAAGAGACAACCACAATGCATGAAGAAAATGATCACTCGACGAGTAGAAGTCGTGGAAGAGGAAGATTCCATGTTGGTCGTGGTCGTGGTGGTAGAGGCAGAGGAAGGCAATTTAATGAGCAAGGTAACACCAAAAATGGCATTCAATGTCATTATTGCAACAGATATGGGAATATACAAGCTGATTGTTGGTTTAAAGATCAGAATATGAATTTTGCAGTAGAGAATGAGGAGGACAACATGCTTTTTATGGCCTGTATTGATACTAACCATAAGCCAATTGATTTGTGGTTTGTTAACAGTGGATGTTCGAATCATATGATCGGCACCAAATCCTTATTTAGGGTGCTTGATGAGTCACAGAGGATAAAGGTGCAGCTTGGGAACAAAAGGGAGATGCAAGTTGAAGGAAAAAGGTATAGTGGCCATAGATTCTAGCCATGGCAAAGTAAAAATGTTGGACAATGTTCAATTTGTACTTGATTTAGGATACAATCTGCTGAGTGTTAGACAATTAATGGTTGGTGAATGTTCTATTTTGTTTGATGATGATGCATGTGTCATTACAAATAAAAAGTCAGGAAAAAAGGTTCACATCAACATGACTCCAAACAAGATGTTTTCGTTAGATGTTGCAAATATAGAGAATTTTTCTCCAGCTGCAAGTGCAAAGGATGACTCAAAGCTATGGCATTTGAGGTATGGACATCTCAGTATAAAGGGCCTGAAACTACTAAGTGATAAAGTTATAGTTCTTGGACTACCTACAATTAATTCAATTGATTTATGCGAAAGTTGCATTTATGGAAAACAAACCAAAAAGACATTTCCTGTTGGAAAAGCTTGGAGAGCTTCTGAATGTTTGGAACTAATACATGTTGATTTATGTGGGTCTATGCAAATTAAGTCACTTGGTGGAAGTCGTTATTTCTTGTTGTTTACTTATGATTACAGTCATATGAGTTGGGTGTATTTTGTAGAAAACAAATCAAAAACTTTTGAGAAGTTTCAAAAATCTAAAGCTTTGGTAGAAAACCAAAGTGGCTGTCAAATCAAAATTCTCTGTATAGATCGAGGAGGAGAGTTTGTGTCCAATGAATTCAATTTGTTCTGTGAAGAAAATGGCATCCATAGAGAGCTGACAACTCCTTATACTCCAAAGCAAAACGGTGTAGCTGAATGGAAGAATCGAACCATTGTGGAAATGGTACGAAGCATGCTACAAGCAAAAGGACTTTCAAATATGTTTTGGGTAGAAGCTGTAGGAACATTTGTCTACTTGTTGAATCTCTCACCAACAAGGGCTATCATGAACCAAACTCCATATGAAGCTTGGTATGGAAGGAGGCCAAATGTAAGTCACTTACAAATTTTTGGGTGTATTTCTTATGCTTTGATAAATTCTCAAGCTCGACAGAAGCTTGATGAAAAATCTGAAAAGTGCATTTTTATTGGCTATTGTACTCAATATAAAGCATACAGATTGCATAACCCTCTCAATGGTAAGATTTTAATTAGAAGGGATGTAATATTTGATGAAAATGCAAGCTGGAATTGGAATGTAAAGTAGGCACAATAGGAGCTTTTTGACCCTATTGAAGTGCCTCTAGATGGGCGAGAAAGGCAAATGGAATCAAGCTCTCTTATTATCTCATCATCATTGACAACACAATGCAGCAACAATCCTTCCTCTACAGCTCTTGAAGAAATCTCAACTGAGCCAATGCCATCAATCGATGCAATTCTATTAAGGAGATCAATAAGAGTTAAGAAGCCTAATCCTAAATATAGTGATGACATATATACCTGTCAATTTGCTCTTACTGTTTTAGATCCACTGTATTATGAAGAAGCAGCTAAAAAGGAAGAGTGGCAGAGAGCAATGGTGAAAGAGATAAAATCCATCGAAAAGAATGAAACATGGGAGATGGTAGACATACCAGAAGGCAAAAATATAATTGGCTTAAAGTGGGTGTTCAAGACAAAGTATGTTGCAGATGGGAGCTTACAAAAGCACAAAGCTCGTCTTGTGGCAAAAGGTTATGCACAACAATATGTTATTGATTTGGAGGAAACTTTCTCGCTAGTAGCTCGGTTTGAAACAATGAGACTTGTGCTTGCTTTGGCTGCACAATTACAATGGCCAGTTTATCAATTTGATGTCAAGTCAACCTTCCTCAATAGAGACTTACAAGAGGAGGTCTATATGTCATAGCCAGAAGGTTTCATAAAGGAGGGGAATGAAACAAAGGTGTACAAGATGAAAAAGGCGTTGTATGGGTTGAAGCAAGCCCCTCGAGCTTGGTACAACAGAATTGATGGATACTTTCAGAAAAAGGGGTACATGAGAAGTGAAAATGGGCCCACCCTATACGCTAAGAAAGAAGGTAATGATTTTATCATTGTTTGTCTTTATGTTGATGATATCATTTATACTAGCTCCTCTAATGCTCTTGTAAATGAATTTAAGTTGCAAATGATGAATGAGTTTGAGATGTCAGATATAGGTTTATTACATTACTTTCTTGGCCTTGAAGTTCATCAAGCTGAAGATGGAATATTTCTTTCACAAATGAAATATGCCAGAGATCTTCTAAGTAAATTTGGCATGCTTAATTGCAAGTCTACAGCTACACTCATGAATGTAAATGAAAAATTGCAACAAGAAGATGGAGAGGAGATGGAAGATACAAAGAGTTTTAGAAGTTTGGTTGGAGGCCTAATTTATTTGAGTCACACTAGACCTGATATTGCATTTTCTGTCGGTGTTATTTCCAGGTTTATGCAACAACCATCAAAAGCTCATTATGGAGCAGCAAAGAGGGTCTTGCGCTACATTGCTGGAACCTTAAAGTATGTCACTTGGTACTCTACTAAAGTTACTAGTTTCAGATTGTGTGCGAATACAGATAGTGATTGGGCAAGTTCATTGGATGATAGGAGAAGTGTCTCAGCAAATGTTTTCACTCTTGGCTCAGGGGTGATTTCTTGGAGTTCAAAAAAACAAGCTATAGTAGCATTATCAACCTCAGAAGTAGAATTTGTTGCATCAACCTCTGCAGCTTGTCAAGCAATTTGGCTTATAAGAGTATTAGCAGATCTTCAACAAGAGCAGAAAGGACCAACTGAAATATTCAACCTTCTTCTCTTATTTAAATATATTTTCTCTATTCACGTGCTTCTTTTTGACCAACATCTTGGAGGCCAGTTTTTGTCCCTCAGTTCTTCTCCAACACAAGAGTCCATTCCTAACTGTGAAAATAGTTATCAAACTTGTGGTTTTTCAAATGATATGACAGTAAATTGTGGTCACTTCAGGGTTGATATTTGATAACTAATATGCGTAGTTCTTATATGGAGGATCGGAGGAAGTATATGTATCCAGCATTAGTGAGATTCAAGCATTGCTAGTTTCAATGCTACCTCTTCTAATGAGTCATATAAAGTTCAAATCTTCTATCTTCCTTGAAGAAAATCGAGTTCTTGGTCTAACAACTTGTGTTCCCACAATTATATTTATACTTGCTAGCAACTTGTGTCCCCGTAATTATATAGCACAATTCGATATCAGATATGCAAAGCTTTTCCTGTTTCCCAAGTAGTGTACAGACACATATACACTGGTATGAATGCGGACTTTACATTTATCTTATGTTTTGATAGAGAGAAAACTTGAGTAGAAAGAATATTAAGAGGGTGCTCATTTTCGTTTATTGACAAGTTTGGCACGAGCTTAACGGAGACTCCACATGAATGAGATGTGCCCCTTTTGACAAGATGAGATCGAATCAATTCTGCTGGTAAAAGAACTCTGGAGTGAGACGCTACCTAGTCAATGATATCAGCATTTCTTTGACTCAGCCGATAGAAATATTTGGTTAACTTGGTGTTTAAAACGTCGGGATAAGGTGTATGGCTACGAGTTTAGACACTGGTTTACAGTTTTATGTAGACACATTTGGTTGGCGAGGAATAACCGTATTTTCAAAAATAAATAGTGGAGTAAATAGGAGTTATTGGCACGTACTAGCTCACTGTTGTCTTGGGGTATATTGAGTCCCATTCAACCGAAGACCTATATTGCACCAATTATGGTTTGGCTCCCTCTACCTGCCGGGATGGTTAAAGTTAATACAGATGGGTCCAAGAATGAAGTGTTGGGATGCTGTACATGTGGTGGGGTGATACGGGATGACCACAGTCGATTTATTCAGGGGTGCATGTTTCAAATTGGATGCAGGTTGGTGATCACAGCAGAAGCCTGGGGAATATTGTGGGCTATAAAGTTTGCTTGCGAAGGAGGATTTAGGAATATTATTGTTGAAAGTAATTGCAGCAAAGTATTGGAGCTTATTCAAGGAGTGGTCTTTGATGAACATCTTGATTCTATGGTAATCTTGGAAATTCAGTCGATGCTAGAACGTGAGTGGGAAGTAGAGCTGCTACATTGTTGTCGGAACACGAATAGGGCGGTAGATTGCTTCTCAAGGAAAGCATGGAATATGGTGGTGGATTTTCTTATAGTTGACAGAGAGCCTATTGAAGCTAAAAGTTTGCTCATAGAAGATGTTGTAAACCAAAATATTTGTGCTGAGTTAGTGGGGTAGAGCCCGAGGGGTTGTTTGTTGTCTTTTCCTTCACTATAAAAAAAAAATCAAAGAAAGAATATTAGGAGGGAAAACTCCCAAAAATAGTAAATTTTGTTACCATTTTTGACAATTTTCTTTCCTAGTGTTCCCTCCTCCTATTTTCTCCTCACTTTCTCTTCATCCATACGTAGGGTTTGTTTTTATAAAATCTATTTATAAATGAAAAAGTGCAAAAAAAAAAAAAAAAAAAAAAAAACCAAAAACGGTTTTTGAATTAAGATTCTAATGAAGTGTGATATATGAAGGAACTTACATGTAGTTCTAGTTTTTGGAGTCTTGGGAAAGCCTTTAGAATTGAGGCTATCCAAGAGATGTTGTTGTTGTCTTCGTGCTTGTGTATTTTCAGAATTATCAAGTGTCGAAGATTACTGAATCTGGGGATGGACATAGCCGCTGCCTGAAACACACACACACACATACGGAACATCAAACATCAGATAATAAATCAAACGTTAGCAGAAATGTTTTCAAGCTGTTCTCCTGCAATCTTTAATTATTCATCTTACCATGTGACAGGTGCTAATTCTAAGAAGAGAGTTTCAAGCTGAGGCAGATCAATTGGAAGTGTACAGAGTGGCCAAATATCTCCATAACTGATCCTGCAATCATTCAAACCGGTGAACACAGTTCTCAGCCTTGGAGTATCATGGAACTGGAACCGCACGAACCTTCCTTTGTACTCCAAAATTTCAACATTAAGGCCTTCCAGCTCAATAGTCCTCAAATGAGGACAATCATTCACGTTCAGGTATTTGAGCTTCTGGCAAATTGGATGCTCTATTCTCAAATAATGCAGATTCCAACACATGTTCAAACTCAAGAACTCAATGTCATAACAATTCCATAGCAGATTCTGAACGTGATCGTTTGATACCAAATCAACCTTGGTGAGTTCCAGAGTCTTAAGTGTGCTGAAACCGGAGAAGGGTTTTTCCGATGAAGTTTCTGCAATATGATGAAGGGTGTATTTAAGTACCTGTTGCTATGTACTGGGGCAACATAGCCTCTAGTGTCAAGGATTCTTGAGGAAACATGGGACTGGTCATCTTCTTCAGGTCCATCTCTAGCCAGTCCGAAGTCAGAGAGCTTTGCATTGAAGTTCTGCAATATCATCATTCTTACGCAGTTGGATAATATGAAAAACGAAAGGTTGCTATATGAAGAGGTACGTAGTAGAGAGAGTTTAAGCATCAATTTTTAGCGGCTCACGGCATCTAGCAGGAGGTTGGAAGATTTAACATCACGATGAATTACTGGTGTTTCATAGCTGTGAAGAAAGTCTAAAGCCCTTGCGCCCCCAAGTGCTATGTTAATTCTTCTATTCCAGTTTAGCTCTCTACTGTCTTCTGTTCATGCCAACACACAACATAGTATACAAGGAAACATGGTTGATGCTCAATTCTTTATTATTATGGCTGTTGGTTCTTAAGTAAGTCTCAGAGCGTGGTTACTTACCTTTCATGAGATGGTCCTCCAAGCTTCCTTCAACCGTGAACTCAATCACAAGCATTCTATGATGACCCTCCCGGCAATACCCTATTAGATTCACCACGTTCGGATGGCTAATTTTGGTCAAATATATTATTTCATTCTGCAGCCACATAAAAGGTATTCAGATACTGACATGTACACAATTTTTACTCTTCTGCAAACACAAACACCCACACAAAGATGCTGAGTCAACCACTTGGAAAAAAAAAGGAAGAAACACTATGAGGTCTCAAGGAAGAGCAGCATGCAATGACAAATTCCAATGTAGGAAATGACAATAAGTCTATGATGCTCACTTATTATTAGGACCTTACATTCCTTACTCGAGACCTCACAATGATTTTAAAATAAAAATATCGACTTTATAGACCCCCATGAATCATGTGAAAGAAAAAGGTGTTAATATCATTATTAGTCATTGCCGTTTAATTGAATTTTGGTTCTTGCCCTTGTATTTTCAAATAGTTGGTTTTTGTCCCTATAGTTACAAAAGAAGTTGGTATGAGTTCAACGATCGGTCCCTATACACTCTTAATAAGTTCCGATTATGGTTCCTATACTTTAGTTCAGATCAAGTTCTTATAAAACTATAATGGCTAAAACCAACGATTTAAAACTATAGGAACTAGAATCAAAATTTGATAAAATTGTAAGGACCAACAATGATATTAACCCGAGAAAGAAGCATTGATTTATTGATCTATAATGTATATAGGCGAAACAAGACCAGCCATGCTTCGTGTCCTCCTGATCCAAGCCTTCTTGTTCTCTTAACAGCAATGGGGAATCCTTCATTTGGTTTTGCAGCATTCATGGTGTAGTGTGATAGATATCCCTTATAAACATCAGGAAAACCTCCTCGGCCAGTCAAGTTCTTAGCTCTGAGCCTGCGTGTGGCATCTTCCATGTCTTTATAGGAGAACTTTTTGATCTTATTGCGAATTTGAGATCTTAACTTTTCTAATTTAAGAACATGAAAATCCCTCGGGTTAGCTATATATTTCTTCTTTTTGTCCCTCTTCCTCCTTCCTGGCTCACAAATCGTTTGAATTATGACTAACAGAAAGTTGGAAAAACCAGTCACGAAGTTTAATGCATGTTGTTCTTTACCTCTGTGATTGTCTGAAACAACAAATAGATTCTTCTTTTCATTGGGAATCCATGGTCTTCCCACGGAGGCATGCCTGCCTGCCGATGGAAAAAAATTCATAAAGCAGTGAAATAGCAGAACATCTGAAGAAAGCAGAGGAATTCAGTTTACTATTAGTTGAAGACTTTTTCTAAAGGAGCTTGAACATGAAATGCAGTAAAATACCATTAGGAGAATGAACTATATTATTGTAGGGTTGGTTGGGTTTGTGATAGGGATTCAGAGAATTCGAGCTTAAACAAACTCCCATTATATATTATCCCTTTTGAGAGCTAAGATCTAGACACGAAGAAAAGAGATCCGAAGTGGTTTATTTCAACTTGAAAATATAGAGCCTTGGAAAAAAAAAAAAGAAAATTTAGCTGCTTAGTTGAAGCTGGTAGGGTGAAGTCGACTAAGAGAAAACTGTTTGTGGCGTCTTTTACTGATCTGAATACAAAAAGTAAAAAAGGCAACTTTTTCATCTATATAAACATAAACGAAGTGATATATCACTCACTTTCTTAATATAAGAATTGATTGACTAATTTAAGTAGATTAATGAATATACCTATGTTAGTTATTAATAATAAATAGAGGTTGGTTTTCCTGAAATATCATCTTTCATCATGATTACTTTTAAAAAATCTCTTAATATATGTAATCAATAGGAATATTTTAAGAGAAAAATTATAAATTTAGGAGACAAAATAAATTGGGATATTATATTTTGAACAAAATTCTATTCCCAATTAGCTTTTATATTGAAGATTGGAGATAGTAATTAATTGGATGGTCATGTTAGATTGATTGATTACAAAGATAGGACAGGGGAAAAAAAGGGATGTTTGCAGGTCGCCACTTCGCATTCTAATATCACCCCTTTCATTGAGGGAATTAAGAATAAAATAATAGAGTTGTAATCAAGGATTTGAGACCCATACCGTCAGACTTTTGGTCAGTCATTAAGGTGGACCAAATATGTGCATTAGACTGTTTTTCTTGGGAAGCCGTTTTGGGCTGTCGTCTATCCATTTTTGGGCCACCAACTGTTGTTAAGCCGGAACCAGTATTGATTTTTCATGAATCGTCCAGTTCAATAAACATGAAAAAAAAAGTGCTGCAATTTTTTTCCTAAGCGTTTTACTTTACAATTTACACTTTTCTTAATTTTGTATTGGTAAAAAAATTAATTAAATGACTTCTAATAATAATACTAATATTATGTTTTCATGTGTTTTTTTTAGAGTTGTTAACAAGAAAAAAGATTTGATCCCAATGATTATGAAAGTATTGATAAGATTGAATGTTGGATAATGGAAGAAGTTGATTCTCCTCCACTTTTAACACTTTGTGTTGAAGAGATAGAAGAAGACATCATTTATGAGGATACCACACTACCAATACCAAAAACTACCATTAATGATGAAGGCTAGATATTTTAAATTTTAGACATGTTAATGTTTTATATATATATATATATCTATATATATATATTATGTTACTAATTTTAATAATTTGGTTTGTTGCATACTATTTTATAATAATGCTTTTGAAGAACAAGGCAATGAGGTTCATCCTCAAACTAAGGATGGAATTGGAAACTCTAGGATTGAAGTTCGAGGTCTTGATTTTGAGCATTTCCTCAAAAGGATAATGACATTTATAGTTCAAATACCTTTCAATAAACTCATACTTAGATCAATCAAAAGCCACCAATGATATGAAATCATTATTGTTAGTGCATTTTATTAGGTTGATGGTTGACTTAATGTTTTTACTTAAATGATATTTTGTGACCTTGTTAACTTCCTACTCCCTCCGGTCCTAATTATAAGACAAAGTTGACTTTTTTGGAGAAATTAAGGAAGCCAATTAAATTACTTTAGAGTGTTTATATTTTTAGTATACTTAGATTATATATTAGTTTATTAGTCAAATTAATTAGTTTAGAGAAAAAAATAAAAATAAAAATACTCTATAGTAATTTAATTGGCTTCCTTAATTTATCTAAAAAAGTCAACTTTGTCTTATAATTAGGATCGGAGGAGTATTAAATTAGATTAAATATATATAATATTTTTAAATTTAATTATTACGTCACTGGTCCAACCGAACGGCTCGACCGTTCCAACCGAATAATTCGACCGTTCCAATCGAATGGCTCGATTATTCCAACCATTTGAATCATAACCCGCTGATCTTTCCGACTCAACGTTCGGTCCAACTTTTAAAACATTGGTTGTAATCATCCTTTTTAAATACCGTGCTATATTATTATCCATGTAAAAAAAGGAAGAAGCAACTGATAAATCGAGGTCTCTTAAATGGATTTTGTGGGCTCTTTTGTTAAGGTTGTCTTGGTGGCCGTTTAGGTTAGTTTACAAAACAACACTTTTACGCTATATATCCAAAGAGTTTTGTCTAATATGTAAAGTGATTATTTTAAGAGGTCGTACACATTCTCTTAAGCATTTTTTCTTTTAAAAACGTCTTTATGACTTAAATAGACTATATGGAATACCAAAATGGTTCACGTTGGAATAGAGATCCTTCTATTTGTGAAACATCTGTGCTTTGGTCGACACTTTTGTTTTTATATTTAATTTTCTTTTGTAATTTTTTTTGGGTACAACGTCACAGGACATATACTCCACCGTAAATTATTCCTGAAATTACAAAGTAAACATTAAGCAAGTTGTTTGAACGTTGGAATAATTATGAACATCACACACACACACACACACACACACACACACACACACACACACACACATATATAATATGGGCAAAATAGCTTTTTTGTCCCTTAAATTTGTGATAATTAGTTTTATTTTTAATATAACCCATGCATTTTATTTGTGTAAATTTTGTCTTATTGTACCCTTGTAAAAGGTTTTGTTGATTGGATGTGAGCCATGAATTTATGTTGATGTGGGAAGTCTTAGGTTCCATCAGACAAAATTAAACTTAATAAATAATACATAATAAAGTAAAATGACCGATAAATTCAATATATATATATATATATATATATATATATATATATATATATATATATATATATATATATATTTTGATAACAAAAATCTTATGTGAGTTGGGTTTAGGAGGTCACCAATGGATAGGGTCAGGATATGCCTTCAGATTAAAAGATCGCTCACAAAGACATTCATAAAATATCCACCAACAAAATTCTCACATTTAATGCGGAACTTCAACCGTTCTGAGCCAATTTCTTATTGAGTACTTAGCTATGGACCAACCTTATTAAAATAATGGTCTTTCATTTTTCATACCTCATTTGTTGTGACACTCGTTGGGCCAAAAGTGGGGCTGCAGTTGATTGTAGGAGGAGGGACTCTTCCGAATTTACTGGGTCCTTGTGGAATCTATTCGAACGATTACTTCTTTTTTTTTTTTTTTAATTGTTCTTTTGCTTTGGGATTTAGATTCCCTCCCTTGGTTCCCTTGGTTTTTATGGAGTGGCAAATTATCAAAATTCTTAAATATGTATTGTGACAAAATGACGAAAGGGAAAAAATTCAAAATGAATGTAAATAAATGAAATAGATTTCATGTATATACTTTTAATTTTTTTGGTCACTTTTTTTTTAAGAAGATAATCCTCTTGTGATAAATTAAAAAAAAATTCAGTTACATAATCTCGCCATTAGTTAAAAGCTAAATTATACAAAACACCCATGAACTTTGGATCAACTGCATATAACCCTTGAGATTTCAAAGTTTAAATTTAACCCCCTTGATATTTCATTTTTTATGTTAACCCCTTGCCAATAAGTGACCGTTATCTTTTTAACAGAAATTACCACATCAGATTATGAGATGACACGTGTCATCCTACGTGGCATCTTGTGTAAATTACTAATTTTATAAAACCCCCCTGAACTTTGAACAGTTGCAGATAACTCCCCTGAACTCTAATAAGTTAAAAATAACCCCTAAACATTTCAAAATTTAAATTTAACTCCCTTAAAATTTTGATTTATAATAAATAAACCTCATGTTGTTACTTTAATCACTTTAATAAATTTATTAAATTTCTTACTATCATTTGTCAATTAAAATAGTTTTTTGTATGGAGAAAACTAGAAGAATAATATTTAAAAAATATAAAAATAAAAATTTCATCTTTTGCATATCATTTACTTATAACCGCTACAAATAACTGCCACACTATTGGCGCGTTGATTGAACCATATTTTTATATGATTTTTCATGATTTATTTGGGATTTAAATGCATTTTCTGAAGCATTATTACATGATTAATCATGAATTTTGGTTAGGAACAATTGTTTTGAATTAATGGTAATTTGGGGCAAAATGAGCAAAATTATTAATTATTTTGTACAATTGTTTCTTGGACTTTTAATGCTACTTATGCTTAAATTTTGTATTGTGGGTATTAAAGTAGAAATTGAAGATTTTGGAGATCCAAATTAATTATTTTGAGGGAATTGGGCTAATGTTGAAATTGGAAAGCCTGAAATAGAGAGAGCCCAGAAGACAAGGAAAAGATACAGAAACGCAGCTGGGCCAAAAGAAAAGAAAAAAAAAGAGAACAGCCCATGGAGAAAGCCCAATAGATATAAAAGAAAAAAAAAAAGAGAAACAGACCCAATATCCGAAAGCCCAGACCCAACTTGGATATGGATATGCATATACCAGCGACCCGGTGGATATAGCATCTGGACATGGAAGCAGAGTGAACCGGAAACAAGAGCTGAAGGTTTTATTAGAGAGCACAGCGCCGCAACAGAGATAAGATCATCGTAGAACATCATCGCATCTCCATCTTCAACACTTCACCTTCTCCTTCCTCTCTCGCCGGCGACCTTAGCTATACTGCCATACACTTCCGTCGCCGGCGGCGCTGAGTGAGACCAGAGAACGAGAGCTTGAGAGGAGAGGGAAAGAGACAGAGAGCTACCACCACCGTCAAGGACCTCCCCCCTTTCTATATTTCTGTCACCGGCGAGGCCTAGTTTTAGAGTTTCAGACTTTGAGAGAACCGGAGAGCAGAGATCTGAAACAGAGTGAGAGCGCCGTTGAGGAAGGGGAGATCATCTTCTTCATCTCGCATCATCATCATCGTTGCTCGCGGCGTCTACATCCACCACCAACATCGCGGCAACGTCACCAATGTCCACCGTGATCGGAGCTCAGTTCAGGCGACATGGAGCTGAAGGACGAGGGAGTTGAGCTGCAACTTTAGATCACGAACCTCTCTCCTCACCACACAGTCTACCATCGGCTCTCTTTCTCCAAAATCATTCCATCACCATTATCACCGAACCTCTGTTCACCTTCGCCGGAGTTCGGCTGCTCTCATTCTTCCTACACTGCCATCACCAGAAACCTCATACAACCTCCTTTATACCCACCATTTATCATTCACTGCTGAACCACCGACACTCCTGTCTTTTATCTGCATTTCACTACCACGTGGCTGCCATGTTTTTTTTGGATTTTCTGTGGCTATTTTAAAGTAATGTGCGGCTGATTCATCTTTGCTTTTTGGTGTTGAGGAATTATGGCTTGAGCTTCAGGAACTACATAGGGGAGTTATCTAATTCAATTCATTTTCTCATTTGTATATTTTGATTACCTAAGTTTTAGGATTATATCTTTATACTGTTGAGACTTGATTACCGTTTGGATGATCTTGTGGGTTGAATTCTTGTGATTGGATGGATTTTTGTGGCTTGTTGAATTTATATATATATATATATATATATATCCTTATTGATTCAATGAAACTGTGCTTTCTATGTGTTATTGTTAGATTGTATAATTGAATTGGATCAATTGAGTGTTGTGTTATCGCATTCACATTAAGAGGAAACAAACCATAATTATCTATTTTAATTGCACTCTAAGTGGTTCATAATAGTGCCTTAAGAGATAATTACTAGCTGCGTTAGCATGAGTAATTATTAATTAAGAACACTAGACCTGAGCGATCGTTTGGGGTTTTGTTTTCAAGACTTAGAGAGAATTAATTCTCATAATCTTTTTGAGCAAGGATTGTCACTTCTTCATTACCAAGAGCACTCTTCATTAATATTTTCCACTCTATACGATTCCATTCACTTTTACTCATTCTCCATTTTCATAAGAAAAATACCAAAAATATTAGATTAGCTTTTAATTAACAATTACATTTTATTTTAATTATTAATTTCAAAAATCCAAATATCATTTTCCCCTTGTTTTAATTGCATTTGCATGATGATTAGTTTACTTAGGTAGCTCAATAAAAGCTCCTCAAGTGAGACGACCCGAGTGTTGCATTATACTGCAATTCTTGGATTAAAAATATTTTGCATTTGACCCCAAGGCGTAAAGACAACGGTCAAATCAATGGTGTCGTTGCCGGGGAGCTAAGTAATTAGCTCCCTAGGTAATCTAATTGTCAAATTCACTTTTGACAAGGGGTTTCTTGAGTGAAGCTTATTAGGTTTGCATTTTTTATTTTTATTTGCATATAGTTTATGAATTTTGAATTTAGGTAGTTTGCATAGCATTCATTGCATTCCTGCATTGTTTTGACTTGGTAGCTTCTGTGTGGTGTTGTTGCATTCAAATTCATATGATGTTGAGCTCATTTGTATGAATTCACCATGTCTCCAAGTTGATTCATAGCATACTTGCATCTTTTGTCATTTTGAAATTCTTTTTCTTTTTCTTCATTTCCACTTGTATTCTCTTCGATTTTTTTTCTTAGTTTTCATAGTTTATAGTTATATAATCTTCTTTGTGATTCATTGGAATTTATTGTGATTGAATTTTCATGGCTTGGTTTAATGGAAATCAAGGTTTACCTTTTCAATCTCACTCTTCTGTAGCATATTCAACTGAAAGAAAAGAGTCCATCTCTGAAAGCATCCATGCTATTCAACAGACATTGCAGCTTCTTCAAGCTAATTTAGGATGTCAAGATAGTCCAGTTGGTCAAGAATGCCAAGGTCCAATCCACCCTTCATACCATGAACCCTACCAACAACCTTCATTTCAACCTCGTTACCCACCACACCCACCCTATAGTTCATACCATGAACCTTCTCCACCACCATATAACCCATATTACGAGCCATATTCTAATCCTCCATCATATAACCGCATACCTTATCATAACCCTTCTCCTTCATTCCATTCCTCTTTCCAACCATGCCATCCACCTCATAAGCCTCTCTACCCACCATTTCCACAATCTTATAGACCTCATTCCCAACCATTTGTGCCACAGCAAGAACCGATCATTGGTGACGTAATTCAAGAGCTTCAAAATCATATCACTCAGACTATCAATGAAGAGCAGTCAAACAAAGACACTTTTGCTCATCAAATGGAAGTGATTCAAGAGTTTCAAACTCAAATGGATGATGATACCAAAGAGCGGCGATCACAAATGGACTTTCTTCTCAGAAGATTGGAACAACAAGAGAAAGAAAGTGAGAGACTAGAAAAGGAACTTGAGCGTCTCACTCAACAAGCACAAGTGTTGAAAAATCCCCAAGCGAATCCTCCTTCTATATCCTTCCATACACATGAAGTGGAGCATATACAAGAAAGCACTGAGGAGCTTGAGGAAGCACAAAAGGCTTCTAAGTTCCATACTCCACCAGAGACTCACCCACCACCTACCATTCCACATGAACATAGTGTTTTTGAGTCTTATGCTATTGAATTGAATTTGAAATCAATCCTTGCCATCCCAACTATTGATGATCGAGTACATGCTTTAAGGGAAGTAAATAACAAGTTGGATACTGAACATCAACGCTTATTGGATGCTGCATGGGAGTCTGGTACTTTAAGGGGGAAAATAGATAAGCTAAATGAAATGGTAGATCTCTTTAACGCTATCATACATCATATATGGTGGGAGCAATCTGGAGGTGAAGAGGGAACTCCAATCTTTTCAAAGTTGCATGTAGAGCAAGAGGGGAGTCCTAAAAATGTTCCAATGTTCACTCAACTCCAATCTTTCCAGAATTTGGAGTCTTGTGAAGTGCCACCTAACATTGAAACCAAGCTGGAACAATATGGCATTCTCTATCCAGAAATTCAAGAACAAGGAGTCCAAGCTCAAGAGTCACATGCCACTTTACAAGTGGAAGATTCCAATCCTTTGGTGCCTATTCCCACACAAGCACAAGAAGTAAAGCAAGTTCAAAAGAGCTTTGAAGAGCCTTCTATACCATTCGGTAATGATCCTATCCTTATAGAAGTAGACTCTGCTACTACTTTAACTTGTGAAGCAATTAATAATTTGAGTGATGATGAGGTAGATGAGGAAATCATTGTTGAATCCCCTCAAATGTTTGAAAATGTAATTGCTCAACCTCTTAGTTCAAGTAGTAGTGATTCAATTGTAGTTGTTGATGATCTTGTTCCTACTTCTTTGTGTGATGCTTTAACTGTCGAAAATGCTTCTCTTCATAGTACTGGGGATGATTGTGGTCAATTGAATGATATATCTTCATGTTCTTGTGCGGTAGATCAAATATGTGTTAATTGTTATCATGACAAATGCCACTTACTTGTTGAGTTTTGAAAGAAAGCATTTAATGAAGTGGTTGATTCTACCATTCATCTTGATGCATCTCCTTGTACTATTGATGTTTCTAAGCATGACACTTGTGAAAATGTTGAATCTTGTGTGGATGCCACTGTGGTTGTTATGATTGAGAAAGACAATAGCCTAAGAAATGATATTTCTCTTGATTCCAATGAATTGCATACTAGTTTCATACGGAAAGATTCAAATGTTTTAATTGATTATTTTACAAATGAAATTGATTCTTTCCATATGATTCTTTCTTGTGATTTGCCACCTGACATAGAAAAGGAAAATGATTCTTTTGAAAGTTCAAAAGTTTTGGGTGGTAATGTTCTGAACAATTCTCTTTCTTCTTCCACTCTTTTCCCTTCCATCTCTTGTGATTGTAATGATGATGTGGTGTACCCCAACACTAAGTTGGATTCCGCACCTTCCACCTTGCAAACACAAGAGAATTTAACTGTTTGTGTTGACTCCTACTGATGGGAGTACCATTGATTTCCTTGGATGTGATAGTTACTTGGAGAGTTTGGAATTTAATATGCCTTTATTTCACTTGAAATCTTTCCATGTTTCTATTTTTGGATGGGATACTGCTAGTTGTCTATCTTCTTTGCAGACACATTCTTGGAAAGGTCATCGGAGGAACCAACATCCACCATACATCATTGGACCTCTTCCGATTGATCCTGAGCCACCTCCACCAAGGAAATTCAATGAGGGACAAGCTGTTCCAAATGCCAAATGTATGATTCTCATCGAGGATGAGTATTTCTCCTTCAAACGACTCAATATTCTCTAACACAGGTCGTCTCTTTCCTCACTTGTTTTTTTTCCTATTTTCTATAATTTTTTGAACTTACATGTGTGTGAGGAAGATAAGTGTGGGGGAGGGACACAAACCAGTAGAAAAAGGTAGAAGTAGTGTAGTTTAGTACAATAAAAACCCCCTTTGTATACTTTACATTTGTGGCCACTACCCTACTTAATTACCATTGTGCCTTGAAATTCCATTTGCTAAGCACTCTCTTTAGAGTTGCTTAATTGCTTTACACATTGAGGACAATGTGTTGATTAAGTGTGGGGGAGGGAATACATTTCAAATCCCGCTATTTGGTTGTTTTTAAATGAGAAATGCCATTAACTAGAAAATTTTTCAAAATTTTTTTAAGAATAACTACTTTGATACATGTCCTAAGTGGTAAAGGGTCGCATTTGTCACTTTGGAAATGTGATTTGTGAGAAATTCTTTGAGCTTTCATGATTTCTAGTGTTTTGGCAACTTTTTGAAACCATGATTTTCTTTTCAAGTGAATGGTGAGAGAAATGAACCCACAATTAATTTTTTTTTTACTTACTCCTTATTTTTAAGAAATCAAAAGTTTCTATATCATTAGTGCTTTTAAGAGTTGAGCATTCTTATAATTGATTGCAATATTTTGATTGATTATGTTTGTAAGGTTAGCATTAAAAATAGTGAAGTAAATGCATTGTGGTTAGTTTTCTATACAATTGATTGTATTGGAGTGAGCATTAGGGAGAAGCCTTGTTGGAAGACTATTTGAGCCTTGAATTCTTTCCATGTGTGATGTTCACTTAGTCTTTCACCTTCTAGAACTTGTTTCCACTCTTTTTCAAAACGATATTGGCATTAGTGTGATGGAAATGAAAGAGGCATTCAATTCTAAACCCTTTCAACCTAAACACAATCCCTTATTCATCACCATTTGTTTACCCCTTTGAGCCATTCATATATTGTATGCATGTCATGTCATTTGATCATAGTTTCATAGTACTCTAAAATCAAAATGATTTGCCAATAGAAAGTGAACAATGTGTATATTGAAATGTCATGTACATAAAAGAAAGAAAAAAAATAGTTGAATAAGAAAAGAAAGGTATTGAAAAAAAAAAGGAATTGGAAAGAAGAAGAAGAAGAAGAAGAAGAAGAAGAAGAAGAAAATTTAATAGAAAAAAAAAATAGAGAGAAAAGCAAAAGAAATAGGAAGAAGGCAATTGTTCATCATTTATAAAAAAAAAATTGGCAAAGGATTATCAAGTTATTTAGGTGCTATGAACTTGTTCATTCCCTTTGACTTGCATATAACTATTGCCTTTTTCCTAATTAATCCACTCCATTTAGCCTTCATCCATTGTTACAAGCCTTTCAAGTCCTCTTGATTCATTGCATTAATTGCTATTAGTAGTGGAGATATTAGAGTTGTTACAAGCCTATGGTAATGTGTTGATTAAGTGAATTAGAGTGAAATGACCACAATGAGGTGAGATGAGTTAAACACTATTACCTTGAGAGTCTCTTGTGTTTCATTCTAATATTTTGGATTGTGTAATTAGCTAATTTCTTTGCTTTGCTTGACTATGACTAGTGTTGACTTGACGAATTTGATTAATTAATTCATTGATTTCCAATTATGAAATTGCTCATCTTTCAAATGCATTAGTGATTTGAATTTAGAAACTTGTACTTCATTGCCTTTGTTCAGGAGTACAAAGGTCTAAGTGTGGGGGAATTGATTGAACCATATTTTTATATGATTTTTCATGATTTATTTGGGATTTAAATGCATTTTATGAAGCATTATTACATGATTAAGCATGAATTTTGGTTAGGAACAATTGTTTTCAATTAATGGTAATTAGGGGCAAAATTTTGGTTAGGAACAATTGTTTTGAATTTTGGTTAGGAAAAATTGTTTTGAATTAATGCTACTTATGCTTAAATTTTGTATTGTGGGTATTAAAGTAGAAATTGAAGATTTTGGAGATCCAAATTAATTATTTTGAGGGAATTGGGCTAATGTTGAAATTGGAAAGCCTGAAATAGAGAGAGCCCAGAAGACAAGGAAAAGATACAGAAACGCAGCTGGGCCAAAAGAAAAGAAAGAAAAAGAGAACAGCCCATGGAAAAAGCCCAATAGATATAAAAGAAAAAAAAAGAGAAACAGACCCAATATCCGAAAGCCCAGACCCAACTTGGATATGGATATGCTATGTGGATATACCAGGGACCCGGTGGACATAGCATCTGGACATGGAAGCAGAGTGACCCGAAAACAAGAGCTGAAGGTTTTATTAGAGAGCACAGCGCCGCAACAGAGATAAGATCATCGCAGAACATCATCGCATCTCCATCTTCATCACTTCACCTTCTCCTTCCTCTCTCGCCGGCGACCTTAGCTATACTGCCATACACTTCCGTCGCCGGCGGCGCTGAGTGAGACCAGAGAATGAGAGCTTGAGAGGAGAGGGAAAGAGACAGAGAGCTACCACCACCGTCAAGGACCTCCCCCCTCTCTATATTTTCGTCACCGGCGAGGCCTAGTTTTAGAGTTTCAGACTTTGAGAGAACCGGAGAGCAGAGATCCGAAACAGAGTGAGAGCGTCGTTGAGGAAGGGGAGAGCATCTTCTTCATCTCGCATCATCATCATCGTTGCTCGCGGCGTCTACATCCACCACCAACGTCGCGGCAACGTCACCAATGTCCACCGTGATCGGAGCTCAGTTCAGGCGACATGGAGCGGAAGGACGAGGGAGTTGAGCTGCAACTTTAGATCACGGACCTCTCTCCTCACCACACAGTCTGCCATCGGCTCTCTTTCTCCAAAATCATTCCATCACCATTATCACCGAACCTCTGTTCACCTTCGCCGGAGTTCGGCTGCTCTCATTCTTCCTACACTGCCGTCACCAGAAACCACATACAACCTCCTCTATACCTACCATTTATCATTCACTGCTGAACCACTGACATTCCTGTTTTTCATCTGCATTTCACTACCACGTGGCTGCCATGTTTTTTTTGGATTTTCTGTGGCTATTTTAAAGTAATGTGCGGCTGATTCATCTTTGCTTTTTGGTGTTGAGGAATTGTGGCTTGAGCTTCAAGAACTACATAGGGGAGTTATCTAATTCAATTCATTTTCTCATTTGTATATTTTGATTACCTAAGTTTTAGGATTATATCTTTATATTGTTGAGACTTGATTACCGTTTGGATGATCTTGTGGGTTGAATTCTTGTGATTGGATGGATTTTTGTGGCTTGTTGAATTTATATATATATTTCCTTATTGATTCAATGAAATTGTGCTTTCTACGTGTTATTGTTAGATTGTATAATTGAATTGGATCAATTGAGTGTCGTGTTATCGCATTCACATTAAGAGGAAACAAACCATAATTATCTGTTTTAATTGCACTTTAAGTGGTTCATAATAGTGCCTTAAGAGATAATTACTAGCTGCGTTAGCAGGAGTAATTATTAATTAAGAACACTAGACCCGAGCGATCGTTTGGGGTTTTGTTTTCAAAACCTAGAGAGAATTAATTCCCATAATCTTTTTGAGCAAGGATTGTCACTTCTTCATTACCAAGAGCACTCTTCATTAATATTTTCCACTCCATACCATTCCATTCACTTTTACTCATTCTCCATTTTCATAAGAAAAATACCAAAAATATTAGATTAGCTTTTAATTAACAATTGCATTTTATTTTAATTATTAATTTCAAAAATCCAAATATCATTTTCCCCTTGTTTTAATTGCATTTGCATGATGATTAGTTTACTTAGGTAGCTCAATAAAGGCTCCTCAAGTTAGACGACCCGAGTGTTGCATTATACTGCAATTCTTGGATTAAAAATATTTTGCATTTGACCCCAAGGCGTAAAGACAACGGTCAAATCAATGTTGACCGTGTCTTTACGCCTTGGGGTCAAATGCAAAATATTTTTTATCCAAGAATTGCAATATAATGCAACACTCGGGTCGTCTCACTTGAGGAGCCTTTATTGAGCTACATAAGTAAACTAATTATCATGAAAATGCAATTAAAACAAGGGGAAAATGATTTTAAGATTTTTGAAATTAATAATTAAAAGAAAATGTAGTTGTTAATTAAAAACTAATCTAATATTTTTTTGTCTTTTTATAAAATTGCAACAAGAAGATAGAGAGGAGATGGAAGATACAAAGAGTTTTAGAAGTTTGGTTGGAGGCCTAATTTATTTGACTCACACTAGACCTGATATTGCATTTTCTGTTGGTGTTATTTCCAAGTTTATTCAACAACCATCAAAAGCTCATTATGGAGCAGCAAAGAGGGTCTTGCGCTATATTGCTGGAACCTTAAAGTATGACACTTGGTACTCTACTAAAGTTACTAGTTTGAGATTGTGTGAGAATACAGATAGTGATTGGGCAAGTTCATTGGATGATAGGAGAAGTGTCTCAGCAAATGTTTTCACTCTTGGCTCAGGGGTGATTTCTTGGAGTTCAAAAAAACAAGCTATAGTAGCATTATCAACCTCAGAAGTAGAATTTGTTGCAGCAACTTCTGTAGCTTGTCAAGCAATTTGGCTTAGAAGAGTATTAGCAGATCTTCAACAAGAGCATAAAGGACCAACTGAGATATTTTGTGACAATAAAGCAACATCTCCATGACAAAGAATCCCACCTTTCATAGCAGAACCAAGCATATTAACATTCGATATCACTTCATTCATGATCTCATAGCAAAGGAAGAGATAATGTTGAAATACTACAGCACAGAGGAGCAACTGGCTAATGTTTTAATGAAGGCCTTATCAAAAGATAAATTCTGCTATTTTAGAAGATTGCTTAATGTGTGCGTTTTTGAATCAAGGGGGGATGTTGAAGCATGATTCAAAAAACATAGAAGAAGTTATATGGGTAGGGCTGAATAATTTGGAGTCCTTATATTTATTAATGATTCCTATTTTCTAGAATCAGTTAGTAGCGGGCATTTGGAGTCCCTATTAATTAAATAATGATTCCTATTTTCTAGAGTCGGTTAAGTAGTGAGCAAATATTTTTATTTGTTTCAGATTTTTTTTGTGGTCAAATAACTTGTTGTTAGTGGCATTAGTTGTGATAGTGGGTACCAAAAATTGCTGTTAATTTTGTTGCTTTGTAAGCCTATATATGGGCCCTATTATTTGCTTCAATAAAAACATCCAAGTTCCACCGAAATAGTCAACCTTCTTCTCTTATTTAAATATATTTTCTCTATTCACGTGCTTCTTTTTGACCAACATCTTGGAGGCCAGTTTTTGTCCCTCAGTTCTTCTCCAACACAAGAGTCCATTCCTAACTGTGAAAATAGTTATCAAACTTGTGGTTTTTCACATGATATGAAAGTAAATTGTGGTCACTTCAGGGTTGATATTTGATAACTAATATGCGTAGTTCTTATATGGAGGGTCGGAGGAAGTATATGTATCCAGCATTAGTGAGATTCAAGCATTGCTAGTTTCAATGCTACCTCTTCTAATGAGTCATATAAAGTTCAAATCTTCTATCTTCCTTGAAGAAAATCGAGTTCTTGGTCTAACAACTTGTGTTCCCACAATTATATTTATACTTGCTAGCAACTTGTGTCCCCGTAATTATATAGCACAATTCGATATCAGATATGCAAAGCTTTTCCTGTTTCCCAAGTAGTGTACAGACACATATACACTGGTATGAATGCGGACTTTACATTTATCTTATGTTTTGATAGAGAGAAAACTTGAGTAGAAAGAATATTAAGAGGGTGCTCATTTTCGTTTATTGACAAGTTTGGCACGAGCTTAACGGAGACTCCACATGAATGAGATGTGCCCCTTTTGACAAGATGAGATCGAATCAATTCTGCTGGTAAAAGAACTCTGGAGTGAGACGCTACCTAGTCAATGGTATCAGCATTTCTTTGACTCAGCCGATAGAAATATTTGGTTAACTTGGTGTTTAAAACGTCGGGATAAGGTGTATGGCTACGAGTTTAGACACTGGTTTACAGTTTTATGTAGACACATTTGGTTGGCGAGGAATAACCGTATTTTCAAAAATAAATAGTGGAGTAAATAGGAGTTATTGGCACGTACTAGCTCACTGTTGTCTTGGGGTATATTGAGTCCCATTCAACCGAAGACCTATATTGCACCAATTATGGTTTGGCTCCCTCTACCTGCCGGGATGGTTAAAGTTAATACAGATGGGTCCAAGAATGAAGTGTTGGGATGCTGTACATGTGGTGGGGTGATACGGGATGACCACAGTCGATTTATTCAGGGGTGCATGTTTCAAATTGGATGCAGGTTGGTGATCACAGCAGAAGCCTGGGGAATATTGTGGGCTATAAAGTTTTCTTGCGAAGGAGGATTTAGGAATATTATTGTTGAAAGTAATTGCAGCAAAGTATTGGAGTTTATTCAAGGAGTGGTCTTTGATGAACATCTTGATTCTATGGTAATCTTGGAAATTCAGTCGATGCTAGAACGTGAGTGGGAAGTAGAGCTGCTACATTGTTGTCGGAACACGAATAGGGCGGTAGATTGCTTCTCAAGGAAAGCATGGAATATGGTGGTGGATTTTCTTATAGTTGACAGAGAGCCTGTTCAAGCTAAAAGTTTGCTCATAGAAGATGTTGTAAACCAAAATATTTGTGCTGAGTTAGTGGGGTAGAGCCCGAGGGGTTGTTTGTTGTCTTTTCCTTCACTATCAAAAAAAAATCAAAGAAAGAATATTAGGAGGGAAAACTCCCAAAAATAGTAAATTTTGTTACCATTTTTGACAATTTTCTGGTATAGAAACCAAACTCAAATGTGTTTAATCATATTCTCGATGGATTACAATGAAAATATGCACCTATTTATACTAATAATTCATGCATTAAAATAAGAAAAATAACCAATTATTCAACGTTGGTGTGTCTCACCAACTCTTCTTCTAGACCAACCTCCAGTTGTTAGCCGTCTTTCCCTGTTTCTTCCGTCATGTCTTACGTCATTGTTGCTCTGCTTTATTTCTGTTTCATTTTCTTTCCTAGTGTTCCCTCCCCTTATTTTCTCCTCACTTTCTCTCCATCCATACGTAGGGTTAGTTTATATAAAATCTATTTATATATGAAAAAATGCATAAAAAAAAAAAAAAAGGGTTTTTGAATTAAGATTCTAATGAAGTGTGATATATGAAGGAACTTACAAGTAGTTCTAGTTTTTGGAGTCTTGGGAAAGCCTTTAGAATTGAGGCTATCCAAGAGATGTTGTTGTTGTCTTCGTGCTTGTGTAGTTTCAGAATTATCAAGTGTCGAAGATTACTGAATCTGGGGATGGACATAGCCGCTGCCTGAAACACACACACACACATACGGAACATCAAACATCAGATAATAAATCAAACGTTAGCAGAAATGTTTTCAAGCTGTTCTCCTGCAATCTTTAATTATTCATCTTACCATGTGACAGGTGCTAATTCTAAGAAGAGAGTTTCAAGCTGAGGCAGATCAATTGGAAGTGTACAGAGTGGCCAAATATCTCCATAACTGATCCTGCAATCATTCAAACCGGTGAACACAGTTCTCAGCCTTGGAGTATCATGGAACTGGAACCGCACGAACCTTCCTTTGTACTCCAAAATTTCAACATTAAGGCCTTTCAGCTCAATAGTCCTCAAATGAGGACAATCATTCACGTTCAGGTATTTGAGCTTCTGGCAAATTGGATGCTCTATTCTCAAATAATGCAGATTCCAACACATGTTCAAACTCAAGAACTCAATGTCATGACAATTCCATAGCAGATTCTGAACGTGATCGTTTGATACCAAATCAACCTTGGTGAGTTCCAGAGTCTTAAGTGTGCTGAAACCGGAGAAGGGTTTTTCCGGTGAAGTTTCTGCAATATGATGAAGGGTGTATTTAAGTACCTGTTGCTATGTACTGGGGCAACATAGCCTCTAGTGTCAAGGATTCTTGAGGAAACATGGGACTGGTCGTCTTCTTCAGGTCCATCTCTAGCCAGTCCGAAGTCAGAGAGCTTTGCATTGAAGTTCTGCAATATCATCATTCTTACGCAGTTGGATAATATGAAAAACGAAAGGTTGCTATATGAAGAGGTACGTAGTAGAGAGAGTTTAAGCATCAATTTTTAGCGGCTCACGGCATCTAGCAGGAGGTTGGAAGATTTAACATCACGATGAATTACTGGTGTTTCATAGCTGTGAAGAAAGTCTAAAGCCCTTGCGCCCCCAAGTGCTATGTTAATTCTTCTATTCCAGTTTATCTCTCTACTGTCTTCTGTTCATGCCAACACACAACATAGTATACAAGGAAACATGGTTGATGCTCAATTCTTTATTATTATGGCTGTTGGTTCTTAAGTAAGTCTCAGAGCGTGGTTACTTACCTTTCATGAGATGGTCCTCCAAGCTTCCTTCAACCGTGAACTCAATCACAAGCATTCTATGATGACCCTCCCGGCAATACCCTATTAGATTCACCACGTTCGGATGACTAATTTTGGTCAAATATATTATTTCATTCTGCAGCCACATAAAAGGTATTCAGATACTGACATGTACACAATTTTTACTCTTCTGCAAACACAAACACCCACACAAAGATGCTGAGTCAACCACTTGGAAAAAAAAAGGAAGAAACACTATGAGGTCTAAAGGAAGAGCAGCATGCAATGACAAATTCCAATGTAGGAAATGACAATAAGTCCATGCTGCTCACTTATTATTAGGATCTTACATTCCTTACTTGAGACCTCACAATGATTTTAAAATAAAAATATCGACTTTATAGACCCCCATGAATCATGTGAAAGAAAAAGGTGTTAATATCATTATTAGTCATTGCCGTTTAATTGAATTTTGGTTCTTGCCCTTGTATTTTCAAATAGTTGGTTTTTGTCCCTATAGTTACAAAAGAAGTTGGTATGAGTTCAACGATCGGTCCCTATACACTCTTAATAAGTTCCGATTACGGTTCCTATACTTTAGTTCAGATCAAGTTCTTATAAAACTATAATGGCTAAAACCAACGATTTATATTTCAAATACCTTTCAATAAACTCATACTTAGATCAATCAAAAGCCACCAATGTTTGACAAGTCATGAAATCATTATTGTTAGTGCATTTTATTAGGTTGATGGTTGACTTAATGTTTTTCCTTAAATGATATTTTGTGACCTTGTTAACTTCCTATTCCCTCCGGTCCTAATTATAAGACAAAGTTGACTTTTTTGGAGAAATTAAGGAAGCCAATTAAATTACTTTAGAGTGTTTATATTTTTAGTATCTTTAAATTATATATTAGTTTATTAGTCAAATTAATTAGTTTAGAGAAAAAATAAAAATAAAAATACTCTATAGTAATTTAATTGGCTTCCTTAATTTCTCTAAAAAAGTCAACTTTGTCTTATAATTAGGATCGGAGGGAGTATTAAATTAGATTAAATATATATAATATTTTTAAATTTAATTATTACGTCACTGGTCCAACCGAACGGCTCGACCGTTCCAATCAAATGGCTCGATTGTTCCAACCATTTGAATCATAACCCGCTGATCTTTCCGGCTCAACGTCCGGTTCAACTTTTAAAACATTGGTTGTAATCATCCTTTTTAAAGACCGTGCTATATTATTATCCATGTAAAAAAAGGAAGAAGCAACTGATAAATCGAGGTCTCTTAAATGGATTTTGTGGGCTCTTTTGTTAAGGTTGTCTTGGTGGCCGTTTAGGTTAGTTTACAAAACAACACTTTTACGCTATATATCCAAAGAGTTTTGTCTAATATGTAAAGTGATTATTTTAAGAGGTCGTACACATTCTCTTAAGCATTTTTTCTTTTAAAAACGTCGTTATGACTTAAATAGACTATATGGAATACCAAAATGGTTCACGTTGGAATAGAGATCCTTCTATTTGTGAAACATCTGTGCTTGGGTCGACACTTTTGTTTTTATATTTAATTTTCTTTTGTAATTTTTTTTTGGGTACAACGTCACAGGACATATACTCCACCGTAAATTATTCCTGAAATTACAAAGTAAACATTAAGCAAGTTGTTTGAACGTTGGAATAATTATGAACATCATATATATATATATATATATATATATATATAAAATATGGGCAAAATAGCTTTTTTGTCCCTTAAATTTGTGATAATTAGTTTTATTTTTAATATAACCCATGCATTTTATTTGTGTAAATTTTGTCTTATTGTACCCTTGTAAAAGGTTTTGTTGATTGGATGTGAGCCATGAATTTATGTTGATGTGGGAAGTCTTAGGTTCCATCAGACAAAATTAAACTTAATAAATAATACATAATAAAGTAAAATGACCGATAAATTCAATATATATATATATATATATATATATAAATTTTTTTGATAACAAAAATCTTATGTGAATTGGGTTTAGGAGGTCACCAATGGATAGGGTCAGGATATGCCTTCAGATTAAAAGATCGCTCGCAAAAATATTCATAAAATGTCCACCAACAAAATTCTCACATTTAATGTGGAACTTGAACCGTTTTGAGCCAATTTCTTATTGAGTACTTATCAGCTATGGACCAACCTTATTAAAATAATGGTCTTTCATTTTTCATACCTCATTTGTTGTGACACTCGTTGGGCCAAAAGTGGGGCTGCAGTTGATTGTAGGAGGAGGGACTCTTCCGAATTTACTGGGTCCTTGTGGAATCTATTCGAACGATTACTTTTTTTTTTTTTTTTTAATTGTTCTTTTGCTTTGGGATTTAGATTCCCTCCCTTGGTTCCCTTGGTTTTTATGGAGTGGCAAATTATCAAAATTCTTAAATATGTATTGTGACAAAATGACGAAAGGGAAAAAAATTCAAAATGAATGTAAATAAATGAAATAGATTTCATGTATATACCTTATCAAATTTTAAGAGAATTAAATTTAAATTTTGAAATGTCATGGAGTTATTTGTAATTGATTAAAGTTCAAGGGGGTTTTATGAAATTAGTAATTTACATAGGATGTCACGTAGGATGGCACATGTCATCTCATAATCTGATGTGACAATTTCTGTTAAAAAGATAACAGCCACTTAACTACAGTGAGTTAATAGTTAAAAAATGAAAGGTCAGGGGGTTAAATTAAATTTTGAAATGTTATGGGGGTTATATGCAATTGATCCAAAGGTCAGTGGATTTTGTATAATTTAGTCTTAATTAAAATAATATCATGGTGAAAACATTATTAAATTAAGGAAAAATTAATCTTTTAGTCCTTCAACTTTTAACTCACATTTAATTCAGTCCCTCAACTATAACTCACTCGATTTAGTCCCTGAACTTTTGACTCATCTATGACTCAGTCCCTTATCTTTTTCATTTTTTTATATTATCAGCGTTGTCATCTTGTGAGTCATCACATGTGGCAAAAATTATTAATAAAATTGTCGAACTCAGTGCCACGTGGGTTAAAATACTTCCTTGGACTTCCCTAATTTAGCTTGATGACTCACAAGGTGACAAAGGATGATAATATGAAATATGAAAAAGGTAAGGAACTAAGTCATAGGTGAGTCAAAAGTTTAGGGACTAAGTCGTGTTGAGTCATAGTTGAGAAACTGAGTTATAAGTTGAAGGACTAAAAGAGTAAGGGGCAGTTTAATTTTGTTTTTAAAAAATGTTTATTTTTTTGTTTTTTAAAAACAATAAAACCTGTTTGGTAAACTGTTTTTAAAAAATTGTTTCTAAAAACAAAAAAATAAAAAGTTGTTTTTAAAAACTAAAAAAACAATTTTTAGTTGTTTTCTTGTTTTTTTTTTTCCAATTTTTTATTTTTTGAGGTCACCACTTATCCACTATTGACACTACACTACCAATGACGACTACCGCCACGTCACCATTGACGACCGCATTGCCACGTCACTTCAAAAACAAATTTTTCAAAACCATCTATCCAAACAATTTCTTTTTGCTTTTTATTTTTAAAACTTGTTTCTAAAAACTGTTTTATAAAACTGTTTTTGAGAACAAAAAACAAAGAATAGAATCAAACAAACCCTACTTTTCCCTTAAATTAAAAGAAGGAAGAAGTTGAACCTTAGCTTGAGCGGGAGGGCGCGCCCATATATGCAGATAGATATGGTCGAATCAAATATGAATAAAAGGACGTTAAATTAGATGTATCATACATATATATATATATATATATATATATGAATAAAATGAAAATTATTCATTATAGTTTGGTCACAAAATGAGTCAGAAATGAAATAATCTTTCTTTTTTTCTCTATATATGAATCAAAGATTGCATGGAAGTAGAGTATATTATAATTTTCTGAACAATATAATCTCAAATCTCAATGGTTAGGAGCCGTTATGTGCATCGCAAATCTAATCAAGAGGTTTTTACTCAAAAAGGGTTTGTATTTAGTTATTACTTTATAGTAACTCGAAAGAGGTTAATTGGAATAATACACTCCATGTCCCAAGCCAAACAAACAAACAAACAAAAAAGGAAATGAGATCGACAATAATTAATTAGTGATACTACAAACGATTTGAAACACAATCACAGATATTTTAGGCCTTCCGTTTTCACTGAGGTACAGATGGGCAAGGGGTGGCTGATGTGCCTTTCCTGCTGCCCCCATGGCCCTTCATTTTGGGGACCTTCCAAAATTAAATGTACTTTTCATAGTTCATTAGGTTATTAGATTTTATATGAAATGAGTAACATTTTGATATCTTATGCATATGAAATGAAGCTGTTTTCAACTTTTTACGATTTTTCAAAGATTGAAGAGTTTAAAAGTGTGTAGTTTCTTTTTGATTCAGAGTCTTAAATTTCTAAAAAATTATAAAAAATTTGAAAATAGCTCCATTTTTTGCCCATAAAATATCAAAATATCGCGTATTTTGTGTAGAATCTAATGATCCAAAAAAACATAAAAAAAATATATTTGGGAAGGTCTCCAAAATAAAGGGGCAGTAGGGACAACAAGAAAGGCAAATCAGCCACCCCTACGCGCTATGGACATGATCATATCTATATAATAGTAAAGACTCAAGACTGAAGACAACGTACGTGGGAACAAGTCCCACATATATAACCAATAGGGATTGATTATAGCATAAAGGCTAGCCCCTCAACATCATGAATTAATATTCGAATATCTGTAGGAAGATGTGCCTACACTTGGTTTTGACAGTGCCTGAAACATAAATATTGAAAAAAGTCCCATATATATTAACATAGAACGGTTGATTCTTTTACTATAAATAATAAAACAAATATTCCATTTTACATACATAACCAAAAGCGTAGGTAAGAGCATTAAATTAATAGGAGTAAGAATTTGATCATATATATATAAAGGAAATATTACTAAGTATATCAAACAAATGTAAGAGCAATTAATCTCCATCTCTATCAATTATCAAGTGGCGCCAAGAGTTCCCTCAAACACTTCAGTGAGAGATGTAAAAATCATTAACTCAAAGAAGAGCCCACAGTGAAGTGTTTGTGGGGAACTCTAGGGTTCACCTGATTTTTTTCCTTTGGGTTTTAAAGTCTTGTGTTGGTAAGTAAAACACACACGCATGGTATTTATATATGGTTCTCATACATATTTGATGTTTAATGTTTGAGAACCAAATAAAAGCATCACCATAAAGCACAAGTGAACCTGGACGCATGTATAGACTATATGGTGAATAATGAATGCCACCAACATAGGAGAATATGAGTGTGTCAAAGTTTGCTTTTTTAATTTCTTTCCATTGATCTGTCCATTTTCCTATACCTTTTGTCAGTTTCTTCTATTATTCCTTGGCCTCACTTATGAAGTATATATGAACAACACTACTAACATATATAAATATATCTTGATGATTTCCAGATAGATTCTGGCATGCCAAACTGTGGTGATCATCACCAAGAGAGTACCTGTTCTTTGCAAATTGTTTGAAGCAGACGAGAGATAACTAAAACGGTTTTTTTTCTGGGGGGGGGGGGGAGGGGAGGTGGGGTTTTGATTCTAGCATGAAATGCAACAAAAGTAGGGTGTTCTGTGTAGATAAGGAGGAAAAGGATATATATATATATATATATATATATTCATAATAATCTTTCCCTCAATCATGACCAGGTTCAACTAAAAATCATTATAGAAGAGATGGAGACAGATTGGTAAAAATATGGTGTTTTGCGTCCGGATTTCTTTGCCTTGGACAATACAAAACAACATAAACAGCCTCCTTGGATTTCTTCATTATAGAGTGAGTCTTGGGGGTAGAGGTAAAGTTACTGCCATTGACTTGAACGTCACAGTTTCAAATTTTGGAAACAGCTTCTCTGATTCAGATAGCCCGTTTTATAGGTCAGGTGTCCCCTAGAGTTCACCTGAACGCTTCATTGAGTTATGACTATGAGTATCTCGTTGAAGTGTTTGGGGGAACTCTGGGTGCCATCTGACACATTACTCTACAACTTCAACATTAATATATATGCTTAAGTTTCAGTAAGTATATACATCTTCAATATTCTTCACTGTATATATATACTCTTGTTCTTAAAATAATTGTGCTCTGGTTTATGTTATACTATGCGTTTCTGCGTTTGTATTTTACTCATATAACCAATGATTTTTATTTGTTTGTCACTTCTCTTTGAGGGACAGTCTGAAAATGAAAAGCATGACTTGAAGGAGAAAATATGATAAGTAGATGGTTAATGACTGGTGAGATATAGTGAAGGGAATTCAAAAGCGACAGCAGCAGAAAGTGCATCTTAATTTTTGTAATGATTGAAAATGGAAAATATATATAGATTAAATCTGAATTTTGTGCTTAATTATGTAGGTTACTCTAATCAGTTTATTACTTATGCTGGAAATAACTAAAACCATCATTCTTTTTTTTTTTTGATACATGTAAAAACATCATTCTCTATGTACATGAATAATTAATAGCATCCGAGATCATCAAGGGGGCAATCAAATCATCCAAAAGAATAATTTTTTGTTATGACTATCTGACTAAGTCGGAATTGAGCACATTGAACCCATGTTCATTACAAGGTAGGGAGGCCAAAGTTCAAGATAATTAGCTCAAAGAAGAGGCCCAAGAAAAATAGATGGCATAAAGTTAATTATTCTCAAGTGGAGAGTTACATATACAAGTGACATGCTTGAAGACTTTAGAATGTTTGAAAAGCTTCTTATTTTATACTGCGTTTGGTCTTAATTGTAAGACCTTAATTGTAAGACCTAGTTTATAATGGAGGAGTTTGTATTGTGTCCTTAACTCCTTATTTTTTTTTATTTTGCTAGTTTCCTACTTTTGATGGTCAACAATCAAAACTCAAAAGTCTTTAGTTTCTAATTTTTATTAATTTGTTTATCATTGTTTTTTGAAGTTAAAAACTACTTGTAACTTAATTTATCTATAAACTATAATAATATAAATAGTCAAACAAGATCCTTCTCATCAATGGAGGAGATTCTATGATCCTTTTCACTTATGAAAGGGTGTTTCTTTGCTTTGTCTATTCCAAGTCTCCTTCCCAGCGTTGTTTGTGTGCCTTGTGTTTATTCAAATTAAAATACAATTTAACTTGTTATCTAGAGATTGATCACCTCTTGTAGCATTTATGGTTGGGATTTTAAAGAATACATTTTTTTTTGTTTTTTTGTTTTTTGAGTTGGAAGGAGGCCAAGCTCGCCCTGTGGAGAAAGAATCCACCATCTCCCCCTGTATAAAGGGATTACTTTGCCATTATGACAATGCATCATGTGCAGAATTGAGATTTTTCAAAGTCCTAATTATAATAATCGTTTCCTTCTCATTTTTTAGGAGTTTGGATGTATGGCAAGTGCATTTTCTGAGCTTGTAGAGCAGGTCACTTAGCAGGTATACCTGCATCAAATGTGTATTTGATATGATACATTGTCGTACTTTAAAATTCAAGCTCTTTTTTCTTAGCAAAAAAAATTTATATTCATATCATTTAAACATAAAAGAGTCTGCAAAGCACCAAAATATAATGGCACCAGGGCCAACAAAATCCTAGTAACAAAACACAAACATCAAAACTGACTGAAAGCATAAGGGAACACTCTGCAGCTGACCAATGAAAGCGAAAGTCCAGTGCTTCAAGATACAAGGTTGCTATACAATTAAAAAACTCAAAAACTTAAAGAGTTGGAGTAAGTATTGCGTGATATTTAAAATATGACGCTTCATAAAAATTTCTAACAAATGTATGAAAAGTAAAAGAGGCAATTACTTTTGACAGATTCACTTGAAAACTCTATAATACCAAGATCGATAGGAATTTCAATATCAAATTTACAATGAGATCACCTATTTTGAATCGAAATATGAGTGGAATTATATAATTCCATGTAGTAATTACACTGGAAGAAAATATACACAATGTTAACTCTTGAGCCTTTCAGAATAATTGGTAATATTACCGTACTTGTCAAAAATTTCCGACTACAAAAGAAATGCCCCCAAAAGGAAGATTGAGAAGGTTAGAACTATGCACATTAAGAATGTATTATAGCGTATGGCCAAGATCTTCGAAGCAATATTTGTGATCTGTTGGAGCCCTCATCGTAATTAATTGTTGTAAATAATGTGTGTGAGTGTGTCAAAGGAAGGAATCTCGTGTAATTAAAGATTGGGAATGCCATAATATATAATAAAATGTGAGCTTGAGTTGGTAAACAAGCCAATAAGAGGGATTCTTTAACCGACCGTTGGAGCTTTAATGTATTTCAATTGACAGGCATCAAAACATTTAAATGATTTTATTGCATTAAACCACCATTAATCCTTGTTTTTCAACTGCCATTTTAATTGTCATTATTAAGCTGTTTTTAATGGTTGTTGCTGCTGCTCAAAGATAACATGTTATTTGTCTATAAAAAGCAATGTTTGGCGCATGGTCAGGTTGTACCAAGGTCAAAAGGCCGATGCACGTGTCACCGAGCTCTATCCCCAAGCTCCCCTCCTCTCTCTTCTCCTGAGTTACAGTGGTAACTTTCTGCTATTCCGTCATTATGCTTTCTACAGGAATATTAGTTCGTTTTATTTTGGGGAATAACACTTCTTGAATTACTAGAGGGTTGTGAAATATCTTTTAAGGACAATCCTTGTACATGAGTCGAACTGTATATTATTGTTGTGATTTTGCAGGTGTCCACGTTAATTAACTTAAATTTGTTATTATGCAAGGACACTCATCAATGAGTTGAGCAAATGGTTGTTCAATAGTAATTGAAAGTAGCCTTTTTTGTTTATAATTTTAAAGCACCTTTATCATATAATTTGTTCTATACATGATCAACTCATCGTCATAGCTTCTAAGTACATTATCAAGTGCATTTCCTCGGTATTGTTGGAGAAGTGATATTTCTGTGCGTGTAAATCAAGATCTCGGAAAAAAAATAGGGGAGAAGAAAATATGGAGAAAGCATATAAAAGAAAATTCTAACCCAGAATCAATAAATTTCAAATTTTGAGCAAGAAAATTAGTCTTTTTTGGCTATGTTAAATGATATTCAGTACTACTAATCAAGGTAATTAAACCCGGACCGATGATTGAACCGGTTGAGATATTGGGTCAAGAGTCAGTGAGTCAGACCGGAGCTAACCAAGGGCAAAACCGGTGAGAAATTGAAGATTTTAGAGTTATTAATATGTAATTCTAAAGAAAAAAATAAAAAAAAAATTGATTGGAAGAGGTTATGGTTGCTTTTAAATATGAGATTTTGGGTTTGAGTCTGTGTGTATGGAGGGAACTAACCTTGATAATTGAAAATTAGAATCCTGACTTGCTGGGTTAAAAAATATTGCTCATGTCTCTAGATATTTGATAATAAATACTCTTCCGGTTTTTAATATAAGACATATTTACCTAATTTTATTAGACTAAGGAAGTTAATTAGTTAAGTTAGTTAATATGACATATATTTTCTTAAACATCCTAACCATCTTCCTTAATTCCCTTATTCCCTCTCCTCATTGATTATTTTTGAGTGGACATTAAAAAGGGAAAATCAGGAAAAATTAACAAATATGAAAAAATATGTTTTATATTTAAAACCAAGATTAACTTCTCACATATATCTTATATTAAGGACCGGAGGAAGTACTTGATTAAAAGACGCTACCCAAACCAAACAGCTTACCCTAATAAGAGGAGGAATATATATATATATATATATATATATATATATATCAATCAAACTAGTTATGTCCCGTTTGGTATCTTGGAAGAGTTTTTTTATGCAAATGGAAGTGGAGGTGGAGGTGGAGGTGGAATTGAAAGTGGAACTAGGAGTGGAAGTGAATTTTAAAGTATGTTTGGTATGTTAGTGGAAGTGGGATATAATGTTTTATCAATATATGTATTTTTCTTATGAAAAGACCAAGATGCCCTCAAACCCAAAAAAAAAAATCTTCCATCCATCAGATTGAACCTCGCCACTCAGATTGAAGATGGGATCAAAGTTTTACCCAGTCCATTGCCTAGATCAAAGTTCTTGTCACTCAGATTGAACCTCGGTCCATCCTCTTCTAAAACTGGAAAAACATATCAGAAAAAAAAAACAGATCGGAAGAGAAGAAATACCGGCCACCACAGATCGAATCTCATGCAAGGATAGGCTCTAAGGCAGAAGGTGGTTTAGATCGTAGGGGCATAGAGGGAGAGAGGCATGATGGAGTGGGCAATAGCAAACAAAAGTTTCAGATTCAGAGGTAAAATCGAAGAACTTTGAAGATATGAAATCGAAATGAAAATCGAAAGAAGACGAGAATGCCGTTGCCATCGCCGTCGCCGTTGCGGTCACAGATAAATGTTAGCGCCTCTGCACATCCACGAGGGGTTCTTCATTGCCATTGCAGGGGAGGTCGTCACTGGAGAGCATAGAAACTTGAAGGCTGTGGTTGAGGGTATAATGAAAAGTAAAATGGGTTCTAAGGAAGTGCCATCAGTTCTTTGGGGTTTCTGATGGAAGTGACTTCCGTCAATTTTGATGGAAGTGACTTCTCTATGGAACTAATTTCCAACACACCAAACATTCATGAATTCCAATTCCACTTCCCACTTCCTCGGGAAGTGAGTTTAATGCTGTTAGTTAAAAGGCGAGTCTCATGATGATGAGTTGCATTGTTATTGACCTTTTTGTTTCATTGATAATGGAGAAAGGGGAAAAAATAAAACCAGAATAGTAGGATAAGTTCGCATCTCTCTTCGGAATTTGTGAAATCCGAACTAAAAAAAAAAGGCATAAAAGAGGTTGGTGCAGGTGCGTCCTTTAATTTGCATTGAGCAACTTCGTTTCAGGGGTGTGTTCCATCATACGCAGAACATTCGAGCACCTAATTAAATCCTAAGCCATTTTAAGTTTAGGATAGTATTAACGTTGCTATAAACTTTAAAAATACACTAATAAGTACTTACCAATCGAATTTGAGAAATTGAGAGTAAATATTAATCATCTTTGGAAGGGCCATAGGTTATATTGGTGAACAATATCTCTATTTCAACTATATATCAAGTGGCATCAAGAGTTCCCCCAAACACTTCAGTGAAGTCAAAAATCTTTGATTCAATGAGAGCCCACAGTGAAGTGTTCGCGGGGAACTCTAGGGTTCACCTGATTTAATTTCTGACGGTTTTGGTATATAAGGAATACATAAACCAACATGTCCTATTTATAGTTCTGAGCTACACATACGTTTTGTTCTTATGCTTGTATGCTTTGAACGCAGCGAGAAGAAAAGCAACTCCAGAAATTAAAGCAGAAAGTGAGACATACGTGAACCTGGACTGATGTATAGACTATATGAATTATAATGAAGAATGCCACCAACTTGAGAATCTCACGTAGGTGTGTGTCAGAGTTTTCTTTTCTTTTGATCTGTCCATTTTCCTACCTTTCCATTTTCTGATATTCTTAGCTAGATGAGTCAACAGCTCTGTTAATTAAGAAATTCTTTTGATTTCCAGATTCTGGTACATATATGTCAAACATATAGTGGTCATCATCATAAGGATCTATTCTCTTCAAATTGTTGAAGACTAGTAATAAAAATAATAATTATGACTCTATATACATGTGATCAGTTAGACTTACAAGCTGAGTGAAATAATGGTTGAGGTGGTGAAGATTTGATTCTGATATGAAAAGCGACAAAAGTAGAGTCTATGTTGATGATAAGAAGGGAAGAGGATTGAAGATGATCGATGAGAGGCGAGAAGAAATTAAAAGCAAAGGAAAGCTCAGGGTCACGGTAGCTATCTTCCACTTTAACAATCATAGACATATATATTCTATTGCCCTAATCTTGCCCTCAATCACGACCAGATTCAACTACACACACACATATATATATCCTGATAGTGAAGGGTACACGTGGACTTAGCTTTGTTGAGGCTCTTCAACGTCTGGTCCAACCTAATTAGTTATGGAAGGTATGGGGAGAACAGACATAAGACATATTTGATTAAATTAAGGAAGTTAGTTGAGTTGATTGACATTACATGTATTTTCTAAAACATCCAAGTTATCTTTCTTAATTCCTTCGTTCCCTCTCCTCTCCTTAATTATTGTTCAGGAAGTATCAATAGAGGTAAATTAAGAAATAATTGAAAAATATGTAGACTGTCTTATATTAAAGATAGAAGGGAGTATAAATATATAAATGGTGTTTTGCTGCAGAAAAAGACATAAACAGACAGCACAGTACCGATGATGATAATAATTACAGGCCACGTGTCCCCTATAGTTCCCCGGAACACTTCACTGAATATGATGTTGCTTTGATGGTACCAATAATCGAACTCGGGTCTTCTAGGCCATTTAAACTCAAGCCATGAGCACCACTGTTACAAATAGTATATGATGCTTGCTTTACTCTCTCTCTCTCTATATATATGTCTCACTGAACTGTTTGGGGGTGCCTTCAGACTATGACTCTATCCTATGTTTGAATATAAAAGAAATTAGAGGGGGCTAAGAGAGAAAACTCTAAAAAATAGTAATTTTTTTTTATCATTTATGAATATTTTCTTTCCTAGAATCCCCCTCTCTATTTTCTAACATGCTTTAAGGTTCATTGAGTGTATATCTTCAACATTCTTAAATTTACTGCGCTTTATTCTTCACTGTGTCATTTGTCCTTCAAAATAATATTATTGCTTTATAAACTTATTCAAAATGCGAAACCCAATTTGTTCAGTTAAGATATTATATTTTATATTAATATTTGATATATTCTCGTATGTAGATATTTTATATCATTTGTTGATATTTGATATATCTTAGAAATATTGTCATTAGAGTTTATATTTGATTAAGATTTGTTTAGATTGGATCTAGGATTAGTTTAGGTTATATACTTTGCCTATATAAAATCTATTGTATTCTCATTGATTTAAAGATTAAATATATATTAAGGATTCAATAATATTTAGATACTCTTGTTTCCTCGCTACTCCAATCCTTCATATTCTAATTTGTTCATAATTAGAAGTATATTCAACGTTAATTATACTCTGTGTGTTTGTGTTTGTGTTTTGCTCTGCAAATTATGAAAAGGATTACTTCAAGGAGCTATATAGCTAGAAGAAAGATGGTGGTAACCAGACATATAGGGATATGGAAGTTATTAGCTACAAAACGACAAAGCAGAAAGTGCGGTTTAGTTTGTATGATGTTTGAAAATGTAAAATATAGATTGAAGTTGAATTTTGGGCTTACGTAATTACGTAGTCCCCTACATTTCTGCTACTCGATCTCATACAGGAATTTATTTAAGCTGCTACAAGAATTATTCTTAATCTTATTGTTTATCAGTTCAGGCCCAAGCTAAGAAAATATCTTGGGAAAATTACTCCTAGGTCCCAAGGAAGGGACATATTCACAGAAAAGTCTCAGGAAAAAGTCAAATATCTGAAAAGTCGCTAAGGACTTTTCTGTGATAATTTCCCGAAGTCAAATGACACACATACCCCTCTTCTATTATTTCTCTCTCTCATTCGTTGTGTATTCTCAGCTCTCGGATTTGACCTTTGTGTTCAGCTCCCTGTGCTCTCTCTCTCTGTAGAAATGGTGGCGATGGTGGAGGCCAAAGCTTTAAGGTGGTGAAAGATTTGTGGGATGTGATGTAAGATAGAAGGAAGGTTGTGGGGGTTTTTTTGATGCTCAAGCTTCCGCCTTTTTTAAAGAAGGAAGGGATGAAGGTAATGATGATGACGAATAGTCCAACTCATCCCCTTTTCCAACCTCATTGAAACCCCATCTCATAGTGGTGAAAACGCTAAAATCGAAAAAAAATAAATTGTTGTTAATTCGCGCAGTTGTAGTTGTCAATATAATTGTAGTAGTTGTTAATACAGAAAATGAGGTTGGGTGTCATAGTGCTATGTTTTTGGGGAACATAACAGAGGAAGTGGTATGTTTGAAGTGGGAATAGTTTATTCTCATAGTGGTGGGGTGCTGTGAAAAGGCTGATATGGAAAAAAAACAAATTGTTGTTAATTCGTGCAGTAGTAGTTGTTAATACAGAAAATGAGGTTGGGTGTCTTAGTGCTCTGTTTTTTGGGAAAGGAAACAAAGGAAGTGGTTTGTTTGAAAGGGGAAGGTTGATTCTCATAGTGGTGAGGTGATGTGAAATGGCTGATATGGAAAGAAAACAAATTGTTGTAATTCGTGCAGTAGTAGTTGTTAATATAGAAAATGAGGTTGGGTGTCATAGTGCTCTGTTTTTAGGAAGGAAAACAGAGGAAGTGGTATGTTTGAAGTGGGAATGGTTGATTCTTATAGTGGTAGGGTGATGTGAAAAGGCTGATATGGAAAAAATTAAATTATAGTTAATTCGTGCAATAATAGTTGTTAATATAACAGTTGTAGTTGTTAATACAGAAAATGAGGTTGTGTGTCATAGTGCTCTATTTTATGGCGCTGAACTAAGTACTTGGTAAAAAACCAGAAATAAACTTGTTTGAGATCATTTATTAATCTTCTTGACACTTGATTACTTGAGGCTAACCTCTATTTAGTTGCCATAAATTGCTGCAAAGTATGACTGTACTTACTGGTTTTTGGATGAGAATTATGAGTTGATGTGAGCTTGGTTTAGGTTTTGCTAGGCTAAGTACATAACTGCAGTGATATAATTGATTGGTTATGTTTGTGTTGAAACAAGTTCATTTTGTTGCACAAGAGACTTTGCATGTCGCAATGAAACAACCTTTGTTCAAAAAGTTAGTTACTGTAAAATAGGTTGTTTACTACTCGTGAAGCATGTATTAACAACAGGTTGCGTTCGTTTGACAACCTCCTCCAAGTTTCTTCTTGAATCAATGTTTTATCACATTAAGTATGACGTTCTGTTTACAACTCGTAAAGCGTATATTAACAATAGGTTGAGTGTGATTAACAACATATCAAGGTTCCTCCTTAAAACAATGTTTTAACTTGTTAAGTATGACAAACAGTCTGTTTACAACTCGTAAAGCGTGCATTCACAACTCTTTGAGTGTGTTTTATAACTTCCTACATGTTCCTCCCTGAAACAATGTTTTATCACATTAAGTACGGTAAACGGTCTATTTACAACTTGTAAAGCATGCATTAACAACACTTTGAGTGTGTTGTACAACTTCCTACATGTTCCTCCCTGAAACAATATTTTATCACGTTAAGTATGGCACACGGCTAGTTACAACTTGTAAAGCATGCATTAACAACACTTTGAGTGTGTTTTACAACTTCCTCAATGTTCCTCCCTGAAACAATGTTTTCTCTAGCTAACACTATGAAGTGGTACGTTTACAACACTATGAGTGTGTTTAACAACTTCCACATAAATATTAACAATTGGATATGCACATATTAACAACACTTCTTTTACTATCATATCAACTTTTTGTAATCACACAAAGCACAATCACATTCAATCACTCCCACTTTAAACAAAGCCAGATCTCTGTTAGGTTGCCAAACAATAGGGCATTCTCTCTATTACATTACCTAAAAATATAGCACAGGTTTTGTATTAACAATTACAAAAGTTATATTAACAACTACTACCGCACGAATTAACAACAATTTTTTGTTTCCATATCAGCATTTTCACATCACCCCACTGCCATGACAATCAACCATTCCCACTTCAAACATACCACTTCTTCTGTTACCTTTCCCAAAAACAGAGCACCATGACACCCAACCTCATTTTCTGTATTAACAACTGCAACTGTTATATTAATAACAACAACTATTAAACGAATTAATAACAATTTTTTGTTTCCATATCAGCGTTTTCACATCACCCCACCACCATGACAATCAACCATTCCCACTTCCTCTGTTACCTTTCCCAAAAACAGAGCACTATGACACCCAACCTTATTTTCTGTATTAACAACTACACTGTTATATTAACAACAACTACTACACGAATTAACAACAATTTGTTTTTTTCCTTATCAGCCTTTTCACATCACCCCACCACTATGAGAATCAACCATTTCCACTTCAAACATACCACTTCCTCTGTTTCCTTTCCAAAAAACAAAGCACTATGACACCCAACCTCATTTTCTATATTAACAACTACTACTGCACGAATTAACAACAATTTGTTTTTTTCCATATCAGTCTTTTCACAGCACCCCACCACTATGAGAATAAACCATTCCTACTTCAAACATACCACTTCCTCTGTTATGTTCCCCAAAAATAGAGCACTATGACACCCAACCTCATTTTTTGTATTAACAACTACTATAGTTATATTAACAACTACAACTGCGTGCATTAACAACAATTTTATTTTTTTTCCATATCAACTTTTTCACAGCACCCCACCACTTTGAGAATAAACCATTCCTACTTCAAACATATCACTTCCTCTGTTATGTTCCCCAAAAACATAGCACTATGACACCCAACCTCATTTTTTGTATCAACAACTACTATAGTTCTATTAACAACTACAACTAAGCGTATTAACAACAATTTAATTTTTTTCCATATCAGCGTTTTCACCACTATGAGATGGGATTGGAAAAGGGGGATGGGTTGGACTATTCATCATCATCATCATCATCACCTTCATCCCTTCCTTCTTTAAAAATGGCGGAAGCCTGAGCATCAAAAAAAGCCCACAACCTTCCTTCCATCTTCTTCCTTCTATCTTACATCCCATCCCATAAATTTTTCATCACCTCAAAGCTTCGGCCTGCACCATCGCCACCATTTCTGCAAAGAGAGAGCACAAGGAGCTAACCACAGAGGTCATATCTGAGAGTTGAGAATACACAACAAATGAGAGAGAGAAATAATAGAAGAGGGGCATGTGTGTCATTTGACTTTGGTAAATAATCACAGAAAAGTCCCTAAGGACTTTTAAGATATTTGACTTTTTCCTTGGACTTTTCTGTGAATATGTCTCTTCCTTGGGACCTAGGAGTGATTTTGCCAAATATCTTTATAGTTCCTCCAGTTCAATTTAAACTTCATGATCTAGTAACATCTAGTCCTGGAAGAAGAACCCAAATAGAGTCAAGACCCTTTTCACTTTTCAGTTTTAAACAATTGATGTGAAAAAAGTAAATAAAGAAATGCTATTTAATTTGCTAGAGAATAATAACTATAAAAATAATTGCTAAATATGCATAACGTGCATCATTATATTAATTATTAGTAATCGTCAACACATATGCTTGCTCAATGATTAATCAATAAAAATAGCTCCTTTTGTGGCAATAGCCAATGCCCACTTTATAAGAGCACAAACAAGGTTCATCCAGTCTCTGAGTCGTGTGGTAGGCTCTTGAAGTGCGTTGCGGTAATAGTAAGGGAAATGAGTGTCTCCACTTCTTCTCCTACCCACTTAATTTATGTATCTTTGGATTGACATTATTATCATTCACTACAAAAAAAAGTGATTTAGTAGCGGTTAAAAATGGTCATTAGTAGCGGTTTTAACCGCTACAAACAACATTAGTAGCAGTTCATAAAATTGCTACAAAATCGTATGTTGCAAGCGGTTTTGTAGCAGTTATTTAAAACCGATACGCAAGCAAAATAACACCTTTTTTTTTTGTAGCGGTTCAATCTCACCGCTACAAAATCACCATAAGCAATAATAATTTTTTGTGATATTTGTAGCGGTTATATAACCACTACAAATATCAAAAAGTGCAATTTAGGCGAGAAAAGAAGAATGTAAATTTTTTGCTATTTTGCAGCGGTCCATGAACCACTACTAATATGAATTTCTTTCATTAGTAGTAGTTATATAACCGCTACTAATTTCATCAAAATTCAAAGTTCACGCCAATAAATTAATTTCAGTTTGAAAAAAAGCGCGTAATTAGTAGCGGTTTAGTAACCGCTACAAAAATCAAGAAAATTAAAAAAAATACAATCATTTGTTTCAGTTTTTTTTATATTAAATTAAATAGTTTATTTTTTAGTAGTTTAGCTAATTTAATTAGCTTATTATTCAATAGTTTAGCTCATTTATAAATTAAAAGGAATAATTTAATTTAGTTGGATAAGTATAAAGATTGTATTGATAATATTATTAAGGATACGTATTATTACCTTATTTGATCGTATTATTAAGCTTCTCAACTCATAAAACAAATTTGTAAATGAGAGAAAATGAAAGAGGTGTAAGATGAAAATAAATGGGGGTGTTTGAAATGAGATGTGGTGGGAGTATTTATAGGGATCCGCGTAGCATTTGTAGCGGTTAATGTATCCATTTTGTAGCAGTTTTTAATTAGTAGTGGTTATTTTTATTTTTGCAGCAGTTTAAGAACCAAAACAAATATTATTTTATTTTTTTAAAATATTTTTTTTCAGTGCTTTTTTAAAGACAAAAGCATAATTTGAATTTGATCACTCATCGTCGCCATCCCTACAGAAATTGTGTAGAAAAATTATTGTTAGTGATGTATTATTTTGTTTAAAAAATTTAATTTAAATGATGTGAACTTGAAAAAACGCATCGCAGTAGAGGTAAATTGTCATCGCCTTCAGGGAAGAAGTTTTCAAAATTGGCTGGCTGAAATGACTCACTCTCATAGGCGATGTTATCGCCTTCACCTTTGTCGTAAAGGTCTCGTGGCTTTAAATGAACTACCATATGCCAATCCCTGTGCCTCTCATCCTCAACATAATAAACATTTTGTGCCTCTTACGTAAGAATATATGGCTCATCATCTTGAGAAATACCAGTATGAATTGGCCGTGAGAAATTGACTGATGTGATCCCTAAGTCGTCAGTTGTCATTCCTCGTGATTCGCGAAGTAGTGGTATTTTCCCACAAATACTTGAACAGCATCCTGGTGAAATGGCCTTGATAATTAAGTTCGATCACATCAAGAAGCTTTCCATAGTAAGGGACGCATCCGAACTGTATGTTGGCGTCTCTGCTGCTCGCATAACTCCTTGTCCCAAATGTACCATAAACACCCGAATTTTGAGTTTGCAATCCTTGATCCCATCAAACCGAGCAAAACTTGAAACTATTGACATTATATGTTGTAAAGCTTTTTGCATGATCAAGAGGTCCGATTGCGAGAGCTCTAAAATCTCGTGAGTATGGGTTGTGGTCATTTAGTATTCTGCGCACAAACCAGCTCAAGAATTCTTTGTGGACCTTTTTGTCAACTTCTGAGGATGTTTGTGTACAGATCCTGAGTTGACGCTTAACATGACTTCTGAATTCCCTGCAATTAATAATGGAAAGGCGATAGTGAAATGAAAGTGAAAAATGTTATGAAATATATAGAATAACATGTGAGTGTACAATTATTACTATATGAGAGGTTCAACTTGAGTGCAATTAATCAAGACATGTCTATGTGCTTGCAACTTCTCAGTTGCCGTTAGTTTGAAGTTATCAGTTCCTCCAACTGGTTTACCAACACAAGGGATAAATTCTCCTCATGTTGGCGCAGGTTCAGGACAATTTTCAACCCGAGGTGGGCGATTGAAAGCCATCTCAAGGTCATCAAAGTACCTTGAACAAAAATATAGCACCTCATCCCTTATATAACCTTCAGCTATAGAACGTTCTGGCCACGGGTTATTCCTTACGTAAGATTTTAATTTCCCAAGAAACCTACGAAGTAAAGAAAAAATTGATACTGAATGCTAAAAAGGACGACTAGCAAACATAAGAACTAACAATAAAGCACATATTTAAAATGAGTATCTCTCAATTGGATACATCCATCGATATTGTAATGGGCCAGTGAGCTTTGTTTCATGAACGAGGTGGACTGTAAGGTGAACCATCACAATAAAAAATGACAGAGGAAAGATCATCTCCAAATGACAAAGTGTAAGAATGATTTTGGACTGCAGCTGATCGAGCTCCTCAACGATCAAAACCTTAGAACACAACTTCCAAAAGAAAGAACAAAGTTCCACCAAAACGATGGAAACATCGGGAGGAAGTGCATTCTTTATAGCCAGAGGGAGTAACTGTTGCATTAGAACATGTGAGTCATGACTCTTCAGGCCAGCAAACATTCAAGCCTGCAAGTCAATACATCAAGAAATATTGCTTGAATAGCCATCAGGAACTTTTAATTTCTTCAACATCGTGAGGAAGACTTCCTTGTTTGGTTTTGTGAGGGTAAACTTTGCCGGCTGAAATTTGTCATGCTCATCTGGCCAAGCGTCTTCATGAACTCCCATGGCGCGTAAATCTTTTCTCGCTTGAAGGTGATATTTTGTCTTGCTAGGTTCGTTAAGCAGTGTATATAGCACATTATCGCAAACATTCTTTTCAATGTGCATGACATCAAGACTGTGGCGAAGTAAGTTACATCTCCAATATGGAAGAGTGAATAAAATACTTATCTTCTTCTACTGCTGAGGCACCGAAGTCCTACGCGTCTTTTGGCGAGTTTGTGCTGAATCGTTGCTTTTTCCAAACTCGAAGTCGACATGCTCAAGCTGCTGTAAGATATATGATCGGATAAAGTCTGAGGTGGTCCTCTTTTTTCTGGTTTCTCATTGAAGCGATTCTGTTGTAATATGAACTTATGTCTTCCATCGAGAAACCTCCGATGCCCCATAAAGCACCATTTTCGGCTGTGGGGAAGGCGCACTGCGTCAAAGTCAAAATTGCAAGTTGGACACGCTGACCCAATATGCACATTCCAACCAAATAATATGTCAAGGCCAAGAAAGTCACTAATCGTCCACATCAAGGCTGCACGCAAGTTGAACAAAGTCTTCCTGTAAGCGTCGTACATCTTGATGTCGACATTACACAGGTCCAGCAATTCCGTAATAAGCGGTTGATGATACACATCAATGTCATTGCATAATGCCTTTTTTCCTGGAATGATCATAGACATAATAAAGGAGCTTTGTTTCATACACATCCAGGGGGTAAATTGTAAGGAACTAAGACTACCGGCCAAATACTGTAACTTGTGCTAAGATTCCCGAATGGACTAAAATCGTCAGTCACCAAAGCAAGCCAAACATTTCCAGGGTCAGCCTCGAAAGATGGAAAGTCATTGTCAAATGTTTTACAAGCGTCTGCATCACAGGGATGTCTTACTTTACCGTCTTCATTCTTATCAATGGCATGCCACCTCATGTGCTCTGCTATTTTGGACGACATAAATATTCTTTGTAGGTTAGGTTTCAGAGGGAAGTACTTGAGAATCTTTGCAGGTTTCTTCTTTTGCTTTTTCCCCTTCTGAATTGTCTTGTACCTCGATGTGTGGCATCTCTTACAAGTCTCCCTGCTAGAATTGCCTCCCCAATACAACATACAATCGTTGGGGCATGCATCAATCTTTTGATAGTTCAACCCCAACCTGTTGATAATCTTCTTGCCTTATAGAATGTTGTGGGAATCTCAGCGACGGGGAATGCATCTTGTAATAATTTGAGCAACATCGACATTCTCTTATCTGTGATTCCACACAAGCACTTGATATGATACAATTTGATCAAGAAAGATAATTTAGAATATTTTTGACAACCTTGATATAGAGGATGATCTGATTCATCTATCAAGCTAAAAAAATCCTGAGCTGCTTCATTCCTTATGAACACCGGCTCATAACCTTGCACTTCTTCATTGAAGTTGTCGCCTTGAAATCCAAATGCATCATGCACAGCATCATTCACAGGATCATCTTCATCTAATTGAACTTCTACTTGAGAAATGCCCAGAATGTATAGTCCTCTGGGAAAGGCTTCAGAAGCAAATGTTCTTAACAACATTTTATGCATGCCACTTCTTGAATTTGCATCTCTGACACGGACAGACGATCTTGCCGTTACAGTTGGTATGAGTGAATGCGAACTCTAATAAATTGTTTAATCCGTACAAATATTCCAGAGAATTGCCTAGCAACCTGATCCATGACTTATCCATAGCTACTAGTGAGAGAGAAGAAAGTATAATGAAGAAGATGAGTGAATAAAGAATGACGAATGCTTGGAATTTTATATTCTGAATTTCCAACGTTTAAAAACCGCTACGGTACTACACATTTGTAGCAATTTTATGTCTAAAACCGCTACTAATTTTCAACCTATTGGAAATGAAATTGAAGAATTTTTTTAAAACTTATAGCCGTTATAAAAAAAACTGCTACTAATATACATTTGTAGCGGTTATACATTAGTAACCCGCTATAAATTTGCACAAAGTGGGGAGATATTCAAAATTGAAATGTTGAGTATTTATAGCGGTTATTTATGTAACCGCTACAAATAGTCAACATTTCAATTTTGAATTTTTCTCGCACATGTCTTTACATTTATAGTGATTTTTGTATTAACCGCTACAAATATGGAACTATCTTTGTAGCAGTTTTTGTATTAACCGCTACTAATATGTAACTATATTTATAGCGGTTTTCATATTAACCGCTACAAATAAAATTTTATTATATTTATAACGGTTTTATTATAAAACCGCTACAAATATATAATTAATTTTTTTTAATTTTAGAAACAATTAATTCACAAATTCAACAACGCGGCCTAAAAATATAAATATAACTACGGTAAACGCAATAAGAATTTAAGTTCTGAAATAAAAAATTATATATATTTATTTACAAATGTTTCAATAAGAGAAAACAAATATGTCCTAAACTAAGTAGCAAGGGGCTGATCATCTGGTCCTCCCTCAGGTGGGGCTCCCTCAGGTGCTGTTGGATCGGGGCGCTGGGCAGAGTTAACAGCACCATCATCATCAGCAGGAAGAGGAGTAGGCTAGATGACAAACCGAGGGACAAGGGGAACCTGTGGATGCTGCTTTTCTGAGAGCAGCCGACTCTACAACCGCTTGAGCATGCTATTTGTGATATCACGCCACTGCGTCTGCTGAGCGTAGATGAAATCGGCCTGCTGCTGCATCTACTGCTGCTGTTGAGCCACTGCAGCCTGTGTATGGGCCAAATAAGCCCGCAGCTGCTCAACAGACTCATCACTCTAACGTCTGACCCCTTTAGAGCTGCCAGCCTCAGAGGCAGCGCTCTTGATGTAATATAATATAAAAAATTTAAAATTAATAAAGTTCAAATTAAAATTAATTAAATTTAAATTATAATTTAATAAGTATCAATTACAAAATTATATATAAATAATCTAATAAATATATTACCTGCCCCTCAGCGCTCCTCCTGAACTGGACGAAACTTGCCCAGTTGTTCAACGGGACGCCGTTCGGGACGCTCTCAATCAGCTACTCCAGAGGCATCGTCCCATCCTTATCCACATTGTGGAAGAGATGATTCCTCCTGTTCCTCCAGCCGTCACCCATCTTCATCAGTATGTACCTCTTCCGGTTGGCCCAGATGGCAAACCGCAGCTGTAAAAAAATTATTTAAATATGAATAATTACAAGGATCCTATTAAAAAATATTAATTAAATATAATTAATTAAAAAACTATTAATTAAATACTATTAATTACCTGCACCACCTCTTCCCACGCTAAGTACTGCGGCCCCTTCGGAACGTGCCTCCATGTCTTGAAGTGAAGGGGGAACCGCATCCAATTCGAGCCCAGGTCGTTTAGGAAGCAGTTGAACTGGTGACCCCCATTGTTGATGGGCTTAGGAAGTAGTTGAACTGGTGACCCCCATTGTTGATGGGCTAGTTCGTACCCTCATTCCACGGCACAACAACTCATAGTGTCCGGTCCATGCTGTTCAGACCGGCCACGTCCAGCATCCTCGTGGACACGTTCCCCTGCTCATCTGTACAATTTACCGCACATTAGATAAATTGTAATTCAAATTCAACATTTCGAATTTAAATAAATAATTTATTAAATAAAAAATTCATTTACCTTGGACCTGCACCTCAAACCCAGTAGACCGCGAAGACGGCCCTTGTAGGTTGTTCTGCTCTCGCGCCTCCTCCTCATCGTGGAACTGCTCCATCTCTCTAATCCCAATCGGGATCTCGAAGTCCTCGTTCATGTCATAGTCATCGACGTTGATATTTCCCTCCCCCAAATTAGGCACCTCTGGTGCGGTCGTCTCCTGCGGCTGCTATGGGGGGATGGGCCAAAATGCCGCAGTCACCCTCCCTCTGTGCTGCCCCCTGCTCTACTGCTGCCACCCAGCAAAATTGATCTGGGGACCTTGGGCTCTTTCCCCCTATCCTGGCTTGAAGGCATATCAACTACAAAAATTCAAAAAAAAAACATTTTAGTCACATTATTATGCAAAAGTATAATACAAATTAAAATACAAATAAAATACATATTGTCCAAACCTCAAGTACAAATTACGAGAAATGCTACAGAAAAAACTCTTCCATAGACGTCTGAACGCGCAAATCTAAAAGAAAATACTTAGAGAAACTTCAGAAAACAAAATAGGCAAATGGGAAAATGGAAGGGGGCGTGGGTCTATATACTGGTGGAGTTTGTATTGGATCTTGAAATAACCACTACAAATAAGCTAGGGCAACTAAACTTTATAGCGGTTCTCTAATAATCGCTACAAATTACAAGACCTTTGAAGTTCTGTAGCGGTTATTCTACAAACCCGCTACAATTTTTCATGACCTCTGACATTCTGTAGCGGTTATAGCTTTATAACCGCTACAAATAACTGCCACACTATTGGCGCATCTTGGTCACGCCAAGTGGCAGTAACTTTGTAGCGGCTTTTATTATGTAACCGCTACAATTTTTGGCAGGAAATGCGCACCATATTTGTAGCGGTTTTTTTTTTTTTATTAACTGCTACAAAAAAAATGTTGCCAATCTGTCACGCCATTTGGCGCGTAGCTTGCCGCTACAAGTTTGTCGCACTTTAGTATATAACCGCTACAAATTTTACTATTTGTAACGGTGAATTATAACCGCTACAAAATAACATTTTTTGTAGTGATTTAATATTTAATATTACAATAATCTTATTGATATAATATAAAATCTCAACCATTAAAAAAATCTAATGATGGATAAATTAAGTAGAGAGAGGGTTAGTGGAATACCACTTTTCCGTAAAAGCAAACGCCTCACTGACTCTACGGTCGTGGTATCAACATCTTTCCAATTTCGGAGTTTTTCTCTTGTAGTTGCCTTGTCATTATTTTGGGATATAAACAAGGCTTATATGGTCATTCCAGATGGTTTGCAATTGGCCTTGGTGCTAACTTTGCATGTGGTCGCCTCACCCTTTGCTTGTGTTCGCCTTCTATCTTACAGCATTATGGTACGAGTTGTGCCATTCAGGCTCTTCTCTCTTCCGTTTGACACTTATTGTTATAATTAATAAAATCATTACGTTATTATTATAATCATAACGCTTTTTTTAAAAAAAAAATTATAACTCTTTTTTTAACAAAAACTAATTTTGTGTTTCCTTTATCTTTCATGAGCATAACATTTTACATACACGCCAACCTAATTTATAATTATAATTATATTAATATTTTTTACACATTATTATATTTGTACATAACATTATTTAAATTTTATTATTATATCTCCCATCCAACCAGACGGCTAGACCGATTCGGTTTGAACCATGACTTGTTGCCTTTTTCGGCTCAACGTCTGGCCTGATTTTAAAACAGAACATTGATTGGAATAATACACTCCATGTCAAAAAAAAGAAAAGAAAAGAAAAGGAGACAATAATTAATTAGTTACACTATAAAGGATTTGAAATACAATTACAGAACTATTTTAGGCCTTCCGCTGTCATTGACCTACGAACATGATCATATCTATATAACAGAGAAGACTGAACTAACGTGGGAACAAGTCCCATATATATTACCAATAGAGGTTGGCTATAGCATAATGGCAAGCTCCTCATAATAGAATGATGAACTATGATTTGAATCCCCAAAGAAAGATGTGCCCATATTTAGTGTCTCACAGTGCTTCAAACATATAAATATTAAAAAAAGTCCCATATATATATATATATATAACATATATAGATCGGTTAATTCTTTTACGATAAATAAAAACAAATATTCCATTTTACATACATTACCAAATGGGTAGGTAAGAGCATTAAATTAAAAGGAGCAAGAATTTGATCATATATATATAAAGGAAATATTACTGAGTATATCAAACAAATGTAAGAGCAACATATATGGAGTGTGCGTGCGTGTGTGTGAGCAATTAATCTCCATCTCTAGCAACAACATAGTCCTTCTTCCCATTCCCCTACCAAATTTAAAATTTCCAATATTATTTTGTTAAGTTTTGGGTGTATGGTGATTGTATCTTCTTAGTTTGCAGGATATGGATTAAGAGAATCCCACATCCACCATGTTGAATTCTTAGATATTTATGTATCTATACGTTGAGCTTTTCTTTCTATCAAAATTATGACTTAAGTTTATTGATATAGGATGACCTACCTCAACGTACCTTTAGTTTAATGTCCAATTGTGGGACTCTCTTAATCCATTCTAATACTTATTAGTACCTGCATCAAATATATATTCGAGATTTATTATACATGTATACTTCACAACATTGTTATTAAACCCGAACTGGATCAGCCGGTCTGGCCTGGGAACCGGTGAGCCAGTCAAAGAACCGGTCCGATTTGTGAACCGGACCGGTTTAGTAATTTTTTTTAAACTCTTTTTTTTTTTAATTTCTTTATAATTTCATATTAATAAGTTTAAAATCTTCACTCTCTCACCGGTTTGGTCCTGTGTTAGCTCCGGTTTGACTCACTGACCCTTGACCCAGTATCTCAACCGGTTCACTGAACGGTCCCGGTTAAATAACCTTGCCTCACACTACAAGTAATATATTTAAAAAATTTTATTATAATTTTCTCTCTTAATAAATGTTCCAAAAATAACTCAAAAACTTTCAGATACGCCGGAGTTTTATTGCAAGATCTTTGGTATATGATGGTTTATAAGAAATTTCGAACCAATGCACGAAAAGTAGAAGAGGCAATTGATCGATAGGAATTTCAAAAATCAACTTTAAAATATGATCACATATATTTTTAAATAGAACCATATGTGGAATTATGTAATTCAACTTTAAAATATGATCACATATATTTTTAAATAGAACCATATGTGGAATTATGTAATTCCATATAATAATTACATTTAGAATAAGTCCATATAGTAACTATATTTAATTTGATGAAAGAAAATATGCACAATGTCAGCTCTTGAGCCTTTCAGAATATAACTGGTACTATATTATTGGGTTAGTGTGCAAAAATACCTATGCAATTTTTCCGTATGTGAGTCTAGCATCATATACATTACTTAGGTGCAGAAATGCTTATGAACCTTTTTAAATTGGCAAAAGTGCTAGCTCCATTAAATAATGCAAACATCTGATAACTTTTGATTTTAGTGGGGCCCAAACTAATTATTTTTACCCATGAAATTTTCATAAAAGTACACCTGATATCATAAACTTTTCTCAGGTGCAGAAATAATTAAGAACTTTTTAAGATGGGGGCGAAAATACCATTTCTGTTATCTACACCAAATATTCATCACTTTTTATTTGTGTGGCGTCACGTGTGTCAAAGTGTTAACATTTATAAATCTGTGTGCTGAGTCACCATGGTCAACTACTAGACCTTTGTTTTGTTTGAGGTTAGGGATTCTCAAAGAAGTCCTTCATATGCCTATTTTGATAGATTTACAGGTGAAAGAGAAAGAGAAAGAAGGGGGGAGTGAGTGGGCGCGGGTGGTGAGATAGGGAAGTAAGAGAAACAGGAAGGGTGGGAGAGGGAGAGAGAGTTGACATAGTGACTCACATAGATTTCTAAAGGTTGAGACTTGGAGACATGTGGTGCCCACAAAAATAAAAAGTAATGGACATTTAGTGTAGATAACGGAGATGGTATTTTCGCCCATTTCAAAAAGTTCATAGGTATTTTCGCACCTAAAAAAAGTTTACGGTGTCAGATGCACTTTGGCAAAAAGTTCATGGGTAAATTTGCTCCTTAATCCTTCTTTAAAAATAATTAGTGTAAGGCCCAAAAAAAAAAGTTTGTCTTAGTTAACGGAGCTGGCATTTTTTGCCTATTTAGAGAAGTTGGTGCACATTTGTACACTTAAGTAATGTGTATGGTGCTAGACACACAAATGGAAAAGGTGCATGGTATTTTTGCACCTTAACCTTGTATTATTTGTCAAAAATATCCCATTACAAAATAAATGCCACCAAAAGGAAGATTGGGATTGTTAAAATTATGCACATTAATAAGGCTGCGTTGTAGTGTATGGTCAAGAGCCTTGAAGCAATATTTGTGAACTATAGGAGCCACATCCTAATTAATTAACTTTAATTTGTTATATATCTTCTGTTATGCTAGGACAATCATAAATGAGTTTAGTATTTGTTCATGAGCAAATAGTTGTTCAATAGTAATTGAAATTAATAAGTAGCCTTTATGCTCATAATTTTAAAGCACTTTTTTCATAATCTGGTCTATGATGAACTCATTATCGTCACAGCTACTATAGTATATTGTCAAGTGCTTTAATTCTTTTAGGGTGTGGAGAAGTGATAATAATTCTATACGTGTTAATCAAGATCTCCGGCAAAAGCCAACAAAAGTTGATCCATTTAATAAAGAATGTGACTCATAATCATGAGTTTGTAGGTTCAAATTCTATCAATATGAGGATTTTTGTTGATTGGCGATTTGTAATTACCTCTATACACGCTTTTTAAGCCCGGAGGCATGTTCTAGCCCTGGCAAGCCCTGGGATCCAACTCATATATACTTTTACATCACAGAAACAAAATCTCCCGGGAAAACTAGGAGGGAAGATAATAAAAAGCACATAAAAGATAGTTCTAACCCAAAATTCACAAATTTTATTAAACAAAATTCACTTACACATTACTATCAAATTTAATTTGAGCAAGAAAATTGATTTTCTTCTACTGTAGCTATGTGTTATTAGTACTACTACTAAATCATCAGATTTAAATACTGTTAGGTCAAATTGAAGGCATTTTCTACTTTCACATAAGCTCGAACCTGTTATTTCATGCTTAGCCATGACCCCTTCTATTATAGGACCAACGCCTGATGATTGACTTGATGGGTTAAAAATTATTGCTCATATCTATAGATATTATATTATAAATGCTTGATTAAAACGCGACCAAACAGCTAACCAAACAAGAGAAGGAATATATATCAATCAAACTGGTTATAAATTCAGTGTGTGTATGTGATGAACTAATGCAAAATTGAAGATATACATAGAGATATCTAATTAAAGGTGAGTCTCATGATGAGTTGCATTGTTCTTGGCCATTTTCTTTTCTTTGATAATGGAAAAAGGAAAAAAGAAACTACAGAACAGTAAGCATAAGCTTGCATCTTCTCTCTACGGAAATAGTGAACAACCGAACTAAAAAAGGCCAATAAAGCAGCTTCTGCAAGAGGTTCTTTTAATTTGCATTAAGAAACTTCGCAGAGCATCCTAGCACATCTAAATCCTAAGCCATTTTAAGTTTAGGACATAGTGTTAGCATTGCTAAAAACATTAACTTAATAGAAGCAAGGATTTTGAAAATACACTAATAAGTACTTACCAAAACGAACGAGTAAGAGAAATTGAGGGCGAATTATTTTTGGAAGTAGTTAGAGAATGATATATTTCAACTATCAAGTGGCATCAAGAGTTCCCTCAAACACTTCAGTGAAGTTAAAAAAAAAAAAACCCATTGATTCAAGGGAAAATTACAGTAAGGTCCCAAGTAAAAGGAAAAAAAATTGAAAAAATAGTCCCTTGAAATCTCAAAATGAAAAAATGGTCCAATTGACACCTGGAGTTGTCAATGACCTGCACACCTGGAGTGTTCAATTGGACCATTTTTTCATTTTGAGATTTCAAGGGATTATTATTTTATTTTTTTTCTTGTTTGGTACCTGAATGTAATTTTCCCTTAATTCAATGATAGCCCACAGTGAAGTGTTTGCGGGGAACTCTAGGGTTCACCTGATTTAACTTCTTAGGGTTTTTGCAAGACGTGTTGGTAAGGAAACAAACACCAGCATGTCCTATTTATATATAGTTATGAGCTATACATACGTTTTGTTCATATATATGATATCGTTTGCTTTGAACGCGCCAAAGAATAAAAGCAACTCCACAAATTAAAGCAGAAAGTGATGAGGCACACAAGTGAACCTGGACTGAAGTATGGACTATATGAATTATGATGAACGTAACGCCACCAACTTGAGAGTCTTAAGTGTGTGTGTCAGAGTTTGCTATTCTTTTGACATGTCCATTTTCCTTCTTTTCCATTTTCTGATATTCTTGGCTTCAGTACTTATCAATAGTTTCTATTAAGAAATTATTTTGATTTCCAGATTCTGGTATATATGTCAAACAGTGGTCATCATAAGGATCTATTCTCTGCAAATTGTTGAAGACTAACACTAATAACTATGACTATATATATGTGTGATTAATTCTTTAAGCATCATCAATTAGACTCATAGGACAAAAAACCAAACTGGACCAGACTGGCCAGTTCAACTGGTAACCGGTCAGTGGTCTAGTTTGGTTCAGTCATTGGCCATGAATCGGTTTGAACCGGTTAAAACCGGGAAAACCGGTGGTTTAACTAGTTGACCGGTTTCATTTTTGTTTATTCTTTTAACTATAATCTCATGTTATTTTTTAGGAAAAAATGAAAGGTTGAAGACCAAAATAAATAGAAAATTAGGTAAAGAAAAACAGATCTAAGAAAAAAAAAAGATGATGAAAAAAATTATTTAAAAGGATATAATAATTATAGGAAAGAAGATATCATTACATAAATATAGGCATCATAACTAATACTAATAGATTTTAAGCATTTTTTTCTAAAGATCTTTATTTTTATCTATAGAAATTTAAAAATATATTAAAATATATATATTACCACTAATAAATTTTAATATTTTAATATGACCGGTTTGAACACCGGTTAGACCTTGATTGACCCATTGACCCTTGAACCTGTGCTGTGACCGGTTCATTACCCGGTCCTATTTTTTGTTCCTTTTTTAGACTAATTAACTTCATTCTATAAAAAGCGAAGGAGAGATCTGAGCGAAATAATGCTTGAGCTGGCCGATGAAGATTTGATTCTGATATGAAAAGCGACAAAGTGTGCATTGATAAGAAGGGAAAAGGATTGAAGATGATCCATGATGAGAGTAAAAGCAACGGAGAGCTCAAGGTCACGCTAGCTTCCACTTCAATAATGATATATACAGATATATTCTGTTGCCCTAATATTTCCCTCAATCACGGCCAGATCCAAACTACACTTGTATATATATATCCTGATAGGCAGGTACATATGGGCTTAATTAGCTTTGTTGAGGCTCTTGAACTGATCTGGTCTAACCTAACTAGTTATATATGGAAGGTACTTATGGAGACAGATTGGGTATAAATATATATACATACATATATATATATATATATATATATATATGGTGTTTTGCTGCACAAAGCAACATAAACCAGACAATACAGTACAGATGATGATGATTAGGTCGGGTATCCCCTAGAGTTCCCTGGAACACTTCACTGAGTATGATATTGTTGAACAGTTAGATTGCATTAGTTGGTTAAAGTTCTATAAATAGAGGGCTTAGTATAAGGTTTAGAGGCTATAGCATAGTGAAATTCACACCATGTTAAGAGAGATGTTAAGTCCCTCCCTAGAGAGAGAAGTCCCTCCATGATCCCTAAAGTTAGGTTCGTTGTTAATCATCCTCAAGTAGGGGATGATTATGGTTAAAAGTGAGTTGATTTCTATCTTGTAAGCATTCATTTTGTAATCAATGAAGATTCTTTTTTATTTTATTAACATGTATATATACACACACACATTTGGGGGAACTCTGGGTACTAACTGACAACCTACGGCGACTCTGCAACTCTGAGACAAAATTATGCTTTAAGGTTTAGTGAGTATATATCCTCAACAGTCAACATTCTTAAATTCACTGCGCTTTGTTCTTCACTGCATCATCATTTCTCTTGTCCTTCAACATAATATTACTGCTTTATAAAATCAATCAAAATGCGAAACCCAATTTCATCAGCAGTATATATACAATGTTAATCTTATTAATTATACTGTGTGTTTGTATTTTGCTCAAAATCTATGATTTTTTGCTTTGATTGTTGAACTTGAAGGGCAGTCTGCGAAAGAAAAGGATGATTTCAAGGAAGAAGTGGGGGACGGATATATGGTCATAAGCAGAGAGACATATAGTGATATGGAAGTTGGCTAGAAATAAAAAGAAGAAAAGTGCAGTTTAGTTTGTGAGCGATGATTGAAAATGTGAAATATACATTGAATTTGAATTTTGTGATTACGTAATAGTTAGTCCTCTACATTTCTGTTACTTAAGCAGTAATTTAATTGATTTATAATAGATACAAGCATTATTCTTAATCTTAGCTTATCAGTTCAGACTCAAAAAATATCTTGGTTTCAGCAGTTTTAAACTTCAAGATCCAACATCCAGTCCTGGAAGAAACCAAATGGAGTCAAGATCCTTATCACTTTTCAATTCTAATTAAGCTATGAAGTGAAAAAGTAAATAAAAAAATGCTATTTAATTTGCCAGAGAATAATAACTATATATATAATAATTAGGGAAAATTCCAAAAAACTACACTCAAAATATAAAAAGGACAAATCAGTACATCAAAATTCAGAAAAGACAAATCAGGCGGGTGTCAGAAAAAGGAGGAATCTGGCATTTTGAAATTTCGTACAAATTACGAAAATGCCCTTCAGCACTTCAGAATAACAACATGATCCTCGGAATTAACACCTCTGGATTCGCTATTAACAACTTCAATTCTTCTTTTACAATTTACAAATTTCAGGGCTAATAACACCACCAATTTCGCCATTAGCAACTCCGGATTCGATATTAACAACTCTATTTTCTACTTTCGCACTTAACAAATTTCAGGGCCAATAACACCATCGATATCGCCATTAACAACTCCGGATTCGCCATTAACAACTCCTATGTTGTTATTCCGACTGAGGGCTGAAGGGCATTTTCGTCATTTGGCCGAAATTTCAAAATGCCAGATTTCTCTGCCCGTCTGACATAGCCTGATCTGTCCTTTTGCAATTTCAATGTACTGAATTGTCCTTTTGCTATTTCCAATGTAGTTTTTTGGAATTTTCCCTAATAATTAATTAATATCCCACTGTATAAGACAGCACGGACAACGTTTGTCAAGTCTTTGAGTGGTTACATCAATTTAATTGTTGTACACTATACAATTAACTGAAAATTCTTGGTACGGCTGAGTTTTTGTGATTAAAAAGCCATGCCTAAACTTAGTTCAACAATAAATTGAACTAATTTTTTTTTTTTTTGCTTTTTTTGACATAAGTAGTAATAATAATCAACTTTCAATGGAGAGAGTACGTTGTTTTAAATTAAATTTGATAGAGTACAATTTAGAAATATTTATTAACAATGAAGAGTGGGTCTGAATCATTTAAAGCATACCACTCTGGTCGTATTTATAAGTCTAAATTAACTAATTCTCAAATACCATGGAGAGTTAGTTAACTCGTTAATTATAGGTTAATTTTCCAATTTTGCCTTTTGATAGGAAGCAAGGTAGTATGGGCTGCCAAAGTCCCACATCGAGTAATATGGGCTACTTGATAGGGTACTTAAGTGCCTTGACTCTCCGACCTCAATAGTTAGCTTTTGGGGTGTGGTTCTCCAAGGTGTTTGGGTGCCTATCATTTGGTATCAAAGCCGGTGGCTGGCGAACAGAAGAGGGCTACCTATGGTGGAGCCGTTGAGACATCGGTTTTTTCAGGGAGGGTGTTTTGATAGGGACCAAGGCAGTATCTCTCAGCTTTTCAGGGTACCTATCTCTCGAACTTTCAGGGTACCTATCACCCTTATTCATGATTGGTTCTAAAAATTAATATGAATAAATTCTTTTTTTGTTTGTTGCAATTAATAGGGGTAAAAAAGTAAAAAACACATTTATTACTCTGAAACTGAATTTAAGGGAGGGTGTATTGATAGGGGCTAAGGCAATATCTCTCAGCTTTTCGGGGAGGGTGTATTGATAGGGAACAAGACAGTATGTACTTAAGTGCCTCAGCTCTTTCACCTCAATAACTAGCTTTTGGGATGTGGTTCTCCAAAGTGCTTGGGTACCTAAAAAGTAAAAAACACATTTATATTGGTTCTAAAAATTAATATGAATAAATTCTTTTTTGGTTTGTTGCAATTAATAGGGATAAAAAAAATAAAAAACACATTTATTAATTTGAAACTAACTTATAATTAGAGCCAAATTTTTTATCAAAATGGACTTAATAGGATCACGATGGTAGTCTTTAGCCCCTTCCTATTAGTTTCTCAAAATCTTTTGAGCCACCAATATCCTTCTTCATTGGTGCTTTGGAACATATAACCTGCCAAACAAAATGACAAAATAGTCAACTGACTGAATCTCGGAGGAAATGTTCTGAGAAGTATATTTTGATTGGCTAATTTATCTTACAAACACAAACGAGGACATTTTCTTGCGATGTTTTTTTTTTGGCCAAACAGTCAGTTTTATTATAAAAAAAATTGGAATTACAAACACCAATAGCTGAAGTCAAATAAAACTCTCAGAAAATCCTAAACATACAACCTACCTCACCGAAAACTCACCAAAATCCTAAAAATACAATATCAATCTATAAAGAAAAAAACACTACCAGAAACTAAAGTTTAGCATATCAGTAACAAGTAGATATTAGCCAAAACCACTTTTCTTCTCTAAACCATCATGCAAATTCTGATTAGGGCTTCTCAGACCTGGAACATCAGCAAGTAAAATTCCCCTCAAAGGAGATGATGCTTCAACAAGCCATCCCTTGTGACACATCTCCTTAGTACCAATTGCTGCCAAATAATTTGCAGCTTTATTTACCCTGTCTTCTCACTAGGGAAAACGACAAGCCACTTGCTGATTTCTTCAAATTCAATAATTCCTAAACCAAATCCAAGCATTGCCAATCACATACTCTCTGTTTCTTATCAGTCATTAAAAGAAACAGCTCTTCACAATCAATTTCTAAAATAGAGTTCACAAAACCCAATCTATTCACAGCCCAAATCCCTTCCTTAAGTGCCAAACATTCAGACATAAATGCAGAGGAGGCAACCACTTTACATCCCAAACCACCAATCATATCTCCATTACTATTCTTGCAAATGACACCAATACCAGCAACATCCAAAGCACTAGTAAAAGCTCCATCTGTATTGATTTTAACTATCCCAGGTGTTGGAGCTACCCATTGCAATGCACTAACTCTATTCCCCCTACAGTAGACTTTGAAGCCAAATTCATATACTTAGCGTCAAAACATTCATTTAATAAAACTTGTGATATGCAAATCACTCTATCCACATCCATCCCTTCCCTATTAAAGACCCAGGCACAATGACCCTTCCAGATATTCTAACAAAGTATAGCTACAACAGCTTTTCCCTTATTATTGATCAAGCCTACTGTTTTCACCAAAATTTTCTAATAGCCAATGCATCATCCTTTTAAATGCAGATTTAGAAATTTTCATACCCAAGTTGCTACCAAACCAACACCTTTGAGCCCAATGATAGAAGAATAAGATATGGTCAATATTTTCTACCTCATTTAAACATATAGGATAGATAGGGGATTTACTACACTTTATCTTAAAAAGAGCCTCTTTTGTGGGAACAACTCCCATTACAATTCTCCATAAAAAAATGTTTGATTTTGTCAGGAACAATTAAACTCCATACCTGCTTCCATAAACAGCTTGGTACCTGAAAAGAACTTTTCGGCTCTCTCTCTTGCTTCTTCCGTAACTGCTCCTTTGTCACCATGTATCTTAACTTAACAGAATATATATCATCCTTGCAAAGTAACCAAAAAAACACATTCATCACTTCTACCCTCACATAATTGAATTTTTAAAATCTCCTTCTATTTCGCCTCAATAATACAGTCCTCAATGATGCTTAAATCCCAATTGTTTCCCATAATCAGCTCCCATACTTTCATATCAGCATTCATATTATACCAAGTTTGCTACTCAAGATAGCACCAAGCAATCTAGGAACCCACTTGTCCTTCCAAACTCTTACAGAGGCTCCACTTCCAATCTTCCATCCCAAATTCTTTATAAGAAAATTTCTTCCCTTCATAATACTACTCCAACACCATGAAGCATGTCTACCCTTTTTAACCTTAAAGAAATTTTCATGAGGGAAGTATTTTCCTTTAAGAATCCTACACCAAAAGTCATCTAGATTTTGCAAAAGCCTCTAGGTAGTTTTAGCAAGCAAGACTTTATTAAGATCTTTAAAATCTCTAAAGCCTAAACCACCTTCCCTCTTTGAATTTGTAAGATAATCCCATCTCTTCCAATGAATCTTATTACTTTCCTTACTATTATTGCCCCACAAAAAATCAACAATCAGCATATCCAACTCTCTACATGTCTTTTTAGGAAAGGCAAAATATGTTATAGGATAAACTGGGATGGCATTAGCTACTGCCTTAATAAAACTTCTCTCCCAGCAAAGAAAGCAACCTTTTCTTCCACCCCTAGACCTCTAATCCTACCTTGTCCTTTATAAAGGCCAAAGCAACAACCTTTGATCTTTCCCAAATCATAGGCAGACAAAGATATTTTCTTGGCTAAACCGATTCTTGAATATATAGAATGTCAGCCGCTTCCTCCTTCAATCCTGGTGTTGCATTTGTAGAAATAAACAAGCAAGACTTATCCAAATTTATCTCTTTCCCTGAAGCTTCACAATAAGTCGGCAAGATTTTTTTCAAAACCATGCAATCTCTCTTCTCAACATTTATAAAAAACAAGGAATAATCCACAAATACATAATGGGATAGAATCAAACAACCATCAGCTAGTCTAATACCTCTTACCTCCCTCCTTTCCACATGATATTGAATACTTGAGATAATACATCTGCCACTATAATAAAGATATAAGGTGAGAGAGGATCACCTTGTCTTATATCTCTTCTCAGAGTGAAACTTGAAACACTTCTTCCCCCTATTGTTAATTAAAACTCTATTGAGGATACACATTCCATTATCCACTGCACCCAAACAACACAGAATCCCATTGTTCGCTGTTTAACTTCCGCAAGCACATGGGTCGCAAGTAATAATTTAGTGAGTAAACGAGTGTCGATCCACAAGGACTATGACGAAAGTGCCTTAATTATTATAACTATGTTCTTAACTAGGTTGAATGAAAACATTTGAAATTGAGTATGTCTGATTTGACCGTGTCTTTGCGTCTTGGGGTCAAATACAAGATTTTTAATCCAAGAATTGCAGTATAATGCAATACTCGGGTCGTCTCTCTTTTCTCAAGGAGCCTTTAATTGAATCCTAGGTAATACTAAATGTCATGTAAAACAAATTCAATAAAACAAGGGAAAATTGATTTTTGGGTTTTTCTTGTTAAAAAAAATAAATAAAAAAAATAAAAGAAAATACAATTTAATTAAATATATAAATAAACACTCCACTCAAATTAATTTAAATCATAGGCAAAGTATATATATAAATCCCACAACACAAATTTAATCACACATTGTTCCAACAATAATCAAACAAAATATTTGAATAAGAAAAAAAAATAAAAACAAAACTCCCCTGATCAGTTTCCACGTGCATGCATGACAAAAGTTGTAATATGCATGATGATGTCAGCATACATGTATGATGATGTCATCATGCATTCAGCTAATGAACGAAATGCAACACGAACTGCAACACGAACTGGAGCATTTCTCATTCACAGATCCTCAAACTCATGGCTCCAGGTGGTGTAACTCGAAATTTCAGCTGCCTCAATTTCTGCAACTCGGGCTGGTGGTTGATGATGAAGAGCTCGCCGGAATTGAGGAAGAGAGTGATGCGAGGTCGCCGGAAATGGGGGCCGGAAAACTACAAAACTTTGCCGGAAAATTGGAAACAACACGAGAGTCACAGAAAAACCGATGGAAAATGATGATGCGGTATTTGCATGATGAAAGGACGATGGTAGGAAGAAAATAAGACACAACGGAGGAGAAAATGTTTCACAAAAAATCAAGCTTCGCCGGAAGTGGGGGTCGGAAAACTAGAATAGTTCGCCGGAAAATGCAAAACTTTCTAAACTATCACATAAAGGAGATGAGGGTGCTGCACTTGTAGTTTTTGATGGCTTTTGGTGGAGAAAACCGAAGGTGATGGTGATTGGAATGAAGGTGCTGTTAGACTCTGAATAAGATGATGGTGTGGTGATGAAAATGAAGAACGTGGTGGTAAGGAAGGTGCCAAGCTAGTAAGGGTGAATGGTGGTGATGAAGGGAAGAGGTCGGTGGTGTAAGTGGTGACCTCGTTCTTACTTCAACTCCCCGTTCTGTAGTACTCGGCAAAAGAAAATGGAAGAAGAAAATTGAAGAAGGAAGAGTTGCAGTCAGGATACTCCTGGTGGTGAAGATGGAGGTATATATAGTGAGATTGCATCTGTCCATTTCCCTTCACCAACCATTGTTAGGTGCAGTCTGAAAGCAAGCTGCAACACAAATCTTTCCGTGATATGTGCGTATGTATTTTCTTCATATTCCAGAAGCTCAATGAAAAACCCCCCAGATTTTGCTTTTCTGTCGGTTTGAATGTTGAATTTGTGGCTTGGGTATTGTTCTGTAATTTTCTCCAATAAATTTTCCTCATGAAAAAGCTGATGGGTACTTTTCTGTAATTTTCCCTGGCCCTTTTTTGTAATTTTCCTTGTCTTCAAAATATTAATTCAGACTCCAAAAATCACCAATTGTGTCCCAAAGCATCTGCAATGCAAAATTAAGCATAAGGTAGTATTAAAAGTTCAAGAGATCATATGTATAAATATTTAATAATTATGGTCATTTTACCCTTTTATTACAATTAATTCAATACAAATGCCTCTAATTAAAATGAGTGCTTAATCATGCGATAATGCCCTGGAAAATACATTAAGAGTCCCTATTTAATTAATTAAAAATATATAAAATTATGGTTAAATCAATGTCAATTAAGGAAATTTGCTAAAAACAATAAGGTAAAACAAAGGTGATTGTAAAATTTATTCTACTTCAAGGTTTAAAGGCTTAGGATTACTTCTTCCTCATTGTATTTCATAAAACTATGCAATTGATTCACTTATGCTAGTTGTGTGAGTCCATATGCTTGTCAAAGATTCTAAGATTATCAATCAAGCTCTCTCAAGTCAATATTGATTTTTAATCTTCATTGACAATATTCAATCTCTTGTCTATCATTAATGAAAATCATCTTTCCCAAAGCAATTCTTCATTAGACTATGCTAGGTTGTTAGATATATCTCTATTCTTACAACTAACCATCTATTTAATCCATAAATTTCAAGTCTAACATGATTTTTCTCAAGTCCTACAACCAAAATAGCTCTCTCAAGCATCATTCAATTGAACTAAACTAATTATGTGGTGATCAAGTACAAGATAGTAATTAAGCATAGAGACAAATTAGCATATATTCTCAACAACTAGCAAAAGCAAGAAAATATAGGAGTTTTAATCCATACAATGAGTAGAAGTAATCCTAAACGAGAGTTCTATTTACTCATAATCAATACAAACCAAAAACTCAACACAAAACTCATAACCATATCAGCAAATGGGAAGATAAGAGGAGAAAAACTAGAAAAAGAGAGGAAAATCTTGAGTTTCTCCAAGAATCTCCTCCAACAAGCACCAAAATTCTCCCCAAGCTCTCCAAGAAGCCTCCTTGTGGTTCTTGGCCTCTTCCTTGTGCAGAATGTCTCTATTTCAGTGCCCCCATTAGGTTAAAAAGCAAGTTACAGCTTTAGTTTTTCAAAACGCACACTTGCAGTATCGTAACTTTGCTTTCACTTTGTTATAGCGAACCCACAGCGTATGCGGTCAAAAGGGCCTATTTTTTATGTGTTTTCGCTTTTGCTTCACTGAGGCGTATCAAAAGTGACCGGGAGCACCTTCAAGCTACTTTGATCTTCCTCTTTGGCTTTTGTTCTTCTTTTCTCCACCTCCAAGGATCCATGTAAGCTTCTATTTCTTGTCCTCATCCTCCTACAAAGAGAAGGATTTTATGAGCTTTCCAATTTTCTTCAATTTAATCTAAAACCCTATACATTTAGCTCAAAATTTGCACTTTCCAAAGTATTTTCATCACATCACATTTTCCTTCATATGTATAAAGTTTATGCACAATTTTAGTTTAAAACCACAAATATATAAGAAAAATGTGATGAAATATAAGAATTTTCAGAGAATAACACCCATCCTTAACAAAAAATTGTTTCAAAAAGTTCCATTCCACTCGGTCATATACCTTGCTCATATCAGCCTTTAAAGCCACTTCCACTCTAGACCCCTTCTTCCTACCCCTTAAATAATGGAGGGCTTTGTGCTCAACTACAATGTTATCATGAGCCATCCTATCAGAAATAAATCCTCTCTGTTGTGGCGAGATACATTTCTGCATAATATCTCTCATCCTATTCATCATGATCTTAGCAACTACTTTATATATCACATTTCAAAGTCCATTTGGCCTAAAATGATTAACATTTTCAGGTTTATTAATCTTAGGAACTAGTGCTATATTAGTCTTATTAATTCCCTTCAAACTAAAACCATTACCAAAAAACCCCACACCATCTTGCACACATAAGTTTTTATATCTGACCAAAAAGATTGAAAAAACAAACTGAAAATCCATCAGGACCTGGTGGCTTATTAGCACCCAACTGGAAAACCGCCTGCTTTATTTTGTCTTCATGTATTGACAGCAAAAGCTTTTGATTATCTTCCTCCGAAATAGCCCTCATTACATAGTGCAATGCCCCTTCCATATTTTGAGGATTAGTAGTTGTGAACAAGCTCTTATAGTAGATTGTGAACTCTATCTCTTTGGCCCTTTCTAACCATATTCCACCACTAGATTTTAGCCTCAGCAATTTATTCCTCATTCTTTTTTAATTTGAATCACAGTATTATGAAAGAACGAAGTATTCTTGTCACCATACTAGATCCAGTTCAAGCCACCAATATGCTTCCTCCCTATCCCACATTTCTTCAACCTTTGCAATGAGCTAAGATATCTTAGCCTTCTTTTTCTCAGTGAGTCTTCCCATTCTATATCTGCCCAATTCCCCTAGTAGCTCATCAATAATTTTCCTGCTATTAGGGAATTCAGTTTTAGTCCAATTTGACAATTCTTTCCTGTAATGATCTCCTCTTTACATTCCACACCCCCACAACATCCAAATTAGCTACTAAATTCCAACTCTGCCTCACCACTTCCTTATATTTTTCATGTTTAACCTACATGGGTTCAGATTTGAATTTCTTCATTGACTTACCATCTTTAAAACAGCAGTCAAGTAGGATCAAATGATGATCAGAACCAAATGGTCCCACATGAAAAACCACTGCTTCGTCAAATTCATCTCTAAACTCAACATTAACCACACACCTATCTAATCTCTCCTTTTTGTGCCCTTCCCCAAGTCTGCCATTATTCCTTGTATATCTAGCTCCTTTAAACTCCATATCCAGAAGGTTAAAATATGATAATACTTTATGGAAGTTCAATACCTTCCTCACATATCTTGGATTTCCACCTTCCTTCTTACTAATTGAAGCTAGATCATTAAAGTCTCCAATGCAACACTAGGATCCCCTAACTTCCCTTGATAAACCCTTAAATTTTTCCCACACCAACATGCTTTCTTTTTCTCTCAGATGCCCATACACAAAAGTCACATATTGAGGCATATTCAAAACTGAAGAGGCTAAAACAGTATGAATTAAATTTTTTGAACCATATAGAATCTCAATCTCAATATCTCAATCTCTTGCACCAAACTACCAATCCCCCAGACAAACCCCTTGATTCCACATACCATTCCTTATCAAACCCACACCTCCTTCTAACTTTTTTATTTTCCTTTCCTGTATTTTTGTTTCCACCAAAAAAATTATTGAGGGATTATATTTTCGAATTACCTCCCTCAAATTTTTAATTGTCAAGGCCTCTCTTAGGCCTTGATAGTTTGAAGATAAAACTTTCATGGTCCCTTGGTGGCTGTTGAAGGACAGCCACCACCTCCTTCATCCTTCAACCTCCTAGCCTCCTCCAAAAAACATGTAACTTTCTCTTAATTATGAAACCATTTAGGGAAATCTTCCTCAAGCTTTCTCTCTTAGTAACTTTCTTCAACACCCTTCCACCACTTACCCTTGGCTTCCTTAGAGCTCTTTTCTTTTTTTGTTTATCCTTCTCTAACCGATTTGCTAGAAGAGAAATAGCATTATCACCATTCGCTTGCCATTCCCCAATCCTCCTACGTTTAACCTCATCTGCCACCAAATCATCTTCTGCTTGTCTCTTCAGATTTATAGCCTAAAATTTGTCAGTCATTTCTAAAATCATTTCCCTCTCAACATAAGGGATAATAGCTTGGCTACTATCTTCTTCATCACTAGGAAGACTCACCACATAATTCTGAGACAGATTCATGCTACCACTAGCTTCCTCTTCACAACTTTGCCTTCTTACTCTTAAAACTTCTAGGAATCTATAAAAAACTAGATTCAACATCCAGTTTCTCTTGAACCATACCTTTTCTTTCCCTTACTTCTTTATGAATCAAACTTTCCTCTATATTACCTTTCCTACTTTGAATCCCCTTATCCATCTGCATATTGGCTACTACCTTCATATCCAATATGTTTTTAGAGGTAATCCGACCACTTTTTGCCCCTGTATATACTCCATACTTTCTGCTTGTCCCCAAAGTACCCTCATTCTCTGTATTTTCCACATCTACCATTGATATAGTTTCATATCCTTCAATTTATCCTTCCTTCCCCTGCCTATACCCTCATATTTAAACCATTCAACATCTTCTATAGCTAACGCTTCATCAAAATTCCTCGCTTGACCCACACTCATCTAAGATTGATATCGAGGCTCACTAGGATTTAGTTTAGACCTCAATCTCTCTACATTACATGATCTAGATTTATGTTCTAGACAACCACATTTACAATAGAAATTAGGCAGTTTCTCATACTTCACCTTTGCCCAAGATTTTGATCCGTCTGGCTTCTGAATCCAAAAACCTGTAACTAGAGCTTTATTCGCCTTAATTACAGCTCTAAATCAAAGGAAGCTTCTCAACATTGAATCATTAGCTTCAGGATCATCCAACATCACAATCTTACAAACTCTCAAACCAAATCGCTGAATATTTTCTACATTCATGGCCTCAAACGAAACATTATGTATTTGAACCCAAACCAAAGTACGATTACACTCTGTTTAATCCAAAACAGCATATTGATCTCGTTCTTGTAAGCAGAGCAAGTGACCTTGGATTGACCATGGTCTGCCTCTTAAGATCCGCCTACCTTCCCCCCTTCGAATCCAGAGTGAAGACAAAGACATTTCTTCTAACATCTACCACCTTCAGTCCTTCAGCAATGTTCCATGACTTTTGCATCATTGATAACACCATGCCACAGCTAAAATTCTTCTCTGTAAGAATTTTCCCAACCAGTATAGCCTTCTACGAAACTATACCACAGTCCTCCTTCCATACTAATGAATTAGCTTCCACCACCGACTCACCTCCAAATCCCTCCATCACCAATACACCATCGAGAAGCGCCAATGTAGATAACTCACTCACGCACCACCGAGAAACTATGACAGTATCAATTAGATACAAGCAAAAACTCTCACACTCACGCGGAGAGAAAAAAGAAACTCACACGCTTTTTTTGTGGTTTTGTTGATTCTGGATGAAGCTTTCTTAAGATGTTATTAAGTGTAACATGTACTCCCTATGGTCCTTAATATAAGACATATTTACCTAATTTGGTTATATTAAGAAAGTTGGTTAAGATAATTAATGACATATATTTTTTAAAATACCCTAGTCATCTTCCTTAATTCCCTCATTTCCTCTCCTCGTTGATTATTGTCGAGGAAGTATTAATAGGAATAAATTAGAAAAAGATTGACAAATATGAAAAATTAAAATGTCTTATATCTAATATCAAGATTAATTCCCCAAATAGGTGTTATCTTAAGGAACGCGGGGAGTACAAGATATCTTCCAAAAGATCGTTGCAATTTCGGCCCCGGGACTTGTATATATATATATATATATATACCCAAAATAATCCTTTTACTAAAATTCAAGAGATTTTATTCAATGGTGGATTTTGCAAGCTCACCAGCGAATATAACTCAATCAGGTTTCAACTTTCTACTAGCCAAATTAATTAAAACTCAAAATATATGCTCTGAGTCTTTTACAAGCTAAGCCACAACTTAACAGGGCAATCTAGTTAATTTGATGGAGCTCAGACATAGCTCTCATTGAATACATAAGCTTAAAGTACAATTTTTTTGTCAGCTAAAAGTACAATTTATTTAAGCTAACTCAAAGTAAGTTTGGTGAATATTACTGTAAAACGTATAGATGTCTTTTCCTTCTGTAGCTATACTACTCTTCTTGCCTTTCATATATTTAGTCTTATGCTCCAAGTCACTTTTAATTTAGCCATGTTATATATCATGCACCACGTAAAACAGTTAAATGTTATTAAAGTTGTCATATAATACAATTAGGTTTTAATATTATCTTTATTAATTACACTAAATTCAAAAAGCATAATCCATCCTATATTCTTTTTAACTTTACAATAATTTCTTTCGTTCCTCGTTTCAAACAAACTCTCTGCATTGAGATGCGTACATTAGCTATTTGTGGGTCTCCATGGGACTCTGAGCCATTGAACCTGGACGCAGTTTTGGTCTATGGGAGAAGAAATCCGAATCCAATATCTGAGTGGAGGATGACTAAAATATTGTCTGTTTACCATCAAACATTTGGATCGACTAACCATGAGTTGTTCCAGCTTAATTAATAGTCTTAATTTCGAATTTTAGATATGCAGCTGTGATAATTACTTAGAGATCGATAGCAATGATCCTGAGCCTACATTCCTACAAATCGGATTAGTCAATTGCTAGTCGTGCCAGACACTGGTGGTTAAATTAAAAAAACATTACTTAGACAAACTTCATTCTAGAAAAAGCAAGAGGCCAAGCTGAGTGAAAATGGTTGAGGGTGAAATTTGATTATGATATGAAAAGCAACAAAAGTAGAGCGCATCAAAAAGAAGGAAACGCATTGCAGATGATCGATGAGACGCGAAGAAAAAGCAAAGGAGAGCTCAAGGCCACGCACCCACTTCAACAATGATATACTGCTCCTTTAGTCCTTAAAACATATTTATCTAATTTGAAGAGATTAAAAAAGCTAAATAAATACCAACATAGAATTGGTCTCAACTAGATCCCATTGAGTCTCGAGTTCGAGTTCCAGAAGAGACACCTATGTTGGGAGGAGAAGCCACAAACCCTGAATCGGATAACAGATAATAACATAAAAAAAAAGGTTAAATAAATTACTTAATTATAATATGTATGACTTGATCTCATTAATTTTGATGACATACTTAAACTTGACTATTCATTAATGAAGAATTGAGTCTGAATCATTTAGCTTACTCCTCTTAGTTTCTCAAACTCCTTTGAAGCACCCTCTGTGTGTGTGTGTTATTCATTAATGATATTTCGGAACATCTAAGAAAAACCTGCCAAACAAAATTGTAGCTCCACTATTCTTTTCGCTAGTCATAGATTTAAGTAGTTAAATGTTAGTTTAAATATTAATGTTATCATAAAATAAAAGTATATTTTAATATTATCTTAATTAATGATATATACTAAATATATATACTCCCCATTTCCTCGGGCAAAAAAAAAGCTGCCCATTTCTTTTTTTAGTAGATCCTTTCCTAAATAAAAAACTTACCATTTCAAAATCATGAGGTTATATTTTTACGATGCATTACTAAAAATATCCTTATTTAATTAAATTCATGGTACGTTAGAAAAGAACTAGCTAGCTAGTTCCCAACCGCTCTTCGAAAAAGTTGTTTTACAAAGACGTTACTATCATTTTATTTTGGAAAAAAAAAAAGATTAAACATGTTAACTAATTCTCCCTCCTATTCTTTTTAGAAGACACTAATAACTGAATTACGTAGTTTAAGAAAGCAGTTAAAATTAGTTAAAAATAATAAGTGTTTCTTGAAATAAACTTTTTCCTATTCTCTCCAGTTTCCAATATAAGTCACTTTAACTAATTCATCAGAATTAATAAATGGTAGTTAACTTATTGAATTTGCCTTAAATTGATTTTTTTTTTTTTACTTTACCCATATTAAATGTGGTTTTTAAGGAGAAAAAAATATAAGAAGTCACATATTCAAGCATTAATTGCATAGGAAAAATTGACAAATAAGCATTAATTACTCTTTAAGTGACTTTTTAGAAGTAACTTATATTGTAGACTAAAGGGAGTATGCCCTTATTTGTAACTTATAAGGAAACAAATAAGATAGAGAAATAAAGTAAATATAAGTATTAACAACTCTTTAATTAATGATATATATATATATATATATATATAATTAATACGGGGCACAAATGAACAAAAACTCTTGCCGAGCTCTTATAAAAAAAAATCAAGACAATTCAAATTTAGAGTTAATATAAAAAGCAAGGGAGGGAGTATTAATTTCTTATCTTAATCCTTAGTTAAAAAGAATTTTATATTTAAAAACTACATGAACCACTCCTTTCAATCGTACTTAATGTTTATAGGTCACACTCTAAGAGCTTTTCAATTTTCATAGTTCTATTCAAGTCACCTTACAAAATCAACGAATTAGTAACTAGCAGTTTTTTCAATGATGTCCTTGATATTAATAAGTATAATTTACGGTGGAGAAAGTGGTTAAAAACAGACGAGTAAAGATTGGGTTAGAATTTATAATTAATTGATTAAGGATAATAATTAAAAGATGATATGATTTAAAGAACATTAACTTAATTTAATTAACCATGACTAATAACGTGGGTGTAATTTATTGGCATCCTCATTTTCAAAGTTCTTGCGTCATGTGAGGCTCCACTCAATCCCATCCCGCGCTTTTTAAATTTACAATAATATCCTTCCTTCTTCCTTTCCATGATCCTCTGAGCCATTGAACCTGGACGCTTGTTCGGCCTCTGGGGAAGAAATATCCTCATCTGGTCAGAGTGGAGGACGACAAGAATATTATCACTCAGCTTTTATTACTCTACGCCTCTTTTCTTTCTTGTTCCGCAATTTAGGGTTATATCTTTTTCCCCTATTTTCCTAGAGGAGTCGAATATTATTACTATTATGGCATCTTCTGTTATTTTAGGTTTTTGTTGATGCTTCCAAGAGTCCACGATCTGTATGTACCTCACTGCTCTGTGCGGATCTCTCTTGGTCCTCCTCCTCGGCCAGGTTCAGTGATTCCTCAATTTTAGTAATTAGCTACCAACTTCTTCATTTTCACTTTTGATTTCTTTCGCTTTTGTTCTGTTCTTCCTAGCTTATTGCTTCTGTATTATAAATACATTCGCTTGCTCATAGTTTCCTACCATAACAAACACTTGTATGTATATCAATCTGTTGGGTGTCTCTTGGAGTTCCTCTGAACACTTCACCTTCATCATGGCGGACACACTCACACTGTGTCCCTTCATCGATCAATGAAGTGTTTGGGGGAACTCCCCGGTTCAACCAACATTGCTTCTCCTTCAATAATATTTATATACATATACATGCATTTATATATAGGAACTGAATTTTTTTATTTTTAGGCGCAGGTATCCTGCTATTGGAGGCATTTACGGGATCCTTCGGCTAGACTGAGTTAACTGCACAATCATTTTATTCCCAACATGCTCATAGAGCATATACATAAAAACATCCGATTTGAAGTGTTTGGGGGAGCTCCAATATTGTTTTCACACCTAACTAACTCCCTGGATTATTTTCTGGCAAAACTGGTGAAAAGTGCTTGTTTGATTTTTATTGGTTGGAGGGGCATGAGTTCTACGAGAGCAACTTCGTTTTTTTTGTTTTCAATTGTATGTAACATATCTTCAATAGCCATGTGCAATTAACTTCTGTTTTGAAAAATTTTATTTTTTGCATAGTTGAAGATAGGTTACTTACAATTCAGGATATGTTGCATCACATCTATCTATAGCCAGTTTTCCCTTGTACCTTTTCTATTCTATCATCTTTCCTTGCATTTTCACGATCTCCTTATTCTGCACTACTATTTATCTAGAAAAGCACACAAATTCATACTCTCCAGCATATAATCTAACCAGAGTTATTCCTTTGCGCTATCTCAACTCAAAAGCTTAAGCTATTATATATTCCCTGCGTCTCGGGCTGTCACAAGAACAAGAGTTGAACTGCTGCACCAGCATGTTGATGTAGATAATGTTCTACCTTGTTCCTTCCAGTCCTTGCCCATATCTCATATGGTTCTAGCTGGTGCCATTTTCCATTTCCCAGGTAACCAGAGTTATTCCTTTGCGCTATCTCAACTCAAAAGCTTAAGCTATTATATATTCTCTGCGTCTCGTGCTGTCACAAGAACAAGAGTTGAACTGTTGCACCAGCATGTTGATGTAGATAATGTTCTACCTTGTTCCTTCCAGTCCTTTCCCATATCTCATATGGTTCTAGCTGGTGCCATTTTCCATTTCCCAGGTACACTCTAGGACGAGGGTCCATCTCCATAATTTGAAGTGAAGTTGCATTCGTCAGTAGATACGTCGCAATGTCGATCTCGCCCGATTGGCCTTTCATGCCTCTTATCAGTACCCTTTGAGATGGTCATGTGGGCATCTTGGAGGCCAGTTTCTGTCCCTCAGTTCTTCTCCAACACAAGAGTCCATTCCTAACTGTGAAAATAGTTATCAAACTAGAAGTTTTTCATATGATATGAAAGTAAATTGTGGTCACTTCAGGGTTGAAATTTGATAACTAATATACGTAGATTTTATATGGAGGACCGGAGGAAGTATATGTATCCAGCATTAGTGAGATTCAAGCATTGCTAGTTTCATTGCTACCTCTTCTAATGAGTCATATATAAAGTTCAAATCTTCTATCTTCCTTGAAGAAAATCGAGTTCTTGGTCTAACAGCTTGTGTTCCCACAAGTATATTTATACTTGCCTAGCAACTTGTGTCCCCGCAATTTTATAGCACAATCCAATATCAGATATGCAAAGCTTTTCCTGTTTCCCAAGCAGTGTACAGACACATACACTGGTATGAATGCGGACTTTACATTTATCCTATGTTTTGATAGAGAGAAAACTAGAGTAGAAAGAATATTAGGAGGGTGCTCATGGTGGTTTATTGACAAATTTGGCACGAGCTCAACAGAGAATCCACATGAATGAGATGTGCCCCTTTTGTCAAGAAGAGATCGAATCAATTATGCATGTACTTAGAGATTGTGCTGCGGTAAAAGAACTTTGGAGTGAGACGCTACCTAGTCAATGGTATTGGCATTTCTTTGACTTAGCCGATAGAAATATTTGGTTAACATGGTGTTTAAGACATCGGGATAAGGTGTATGGCTACGAGTTTAGACACTGGTTTGCAGTTTTATGTAGACACATTTGGTTAGTGAGGAATGACCGTATTTTCAACAATAAATAGTGGAGTAAACAGGAGTTACTGGCACGTGTTAGTTTGGTGTTGTCTTGGGGTATATCCAGTCCCATTCAACCGAAGTCCTATATCGCATCAATTAGGATTTGGCGCCCTCCACCCACTAGGATGGTTAAAGTTAATACAGATTGGTCTAAGAATGAAGTTTTGGGATGTTGTACATGTGGCGGGGTGATATGGGATTACCATAGCTGATTTGTTCAGGGGTGCATGTTTCGGATTGGACACGGGTCGATGATCACAGCAGAAGCCTGGGGAATATTGTGGGGTATGAAGTTGGCTTGGGAAGGAGGATTTAGGCACATTATTGTTGAAAGTGATTGCAGCAAAGTATTGGAGCTTATTCAAGGAATGGTCTTTGATGAACATCCTGATTCTAAGATAAACTTAGAAATTCAATCGATGCTGGAATGTGAGTGGGAAGTGGAGCTGCTACATTGTTGTCGGAACGCAAATAGGGTGGCAGATTGTTTCTCAAGGAGAGCATGAAATATGGTGATGGATTTTCTTGTAGTTAACAGAGAGCCTGCTGAAGCTAAAAGTTTGCTCATAGAAAATGTTGTAAACAAAAATATTTGAACTGAGTTAGTGGGGTAGAGCCCAATGGGCTGTTTGTTGTCTTTTCCTTCACTATAAAAAAAACAAAGAAAGAATATTAGGAGGGAAAACTCCCAAAAATAGTAAATTTTGTTACCATTTTTGACAATTTTCTTTCCTAGTGGTCCCTCCCCCTATTTTCTCCTCACTTCCTCTCCATCCAAACATAGGATTAGTTTATATAAAATCTATTTATAAATGAAAAAATGCAAAAAAAGAAGAAGAAAAAAACGGTTTTTGAATTAAGAGTCTAATGAAGTGTGATATATGAAGGAACTTACATGTAGTTCTAGTTTTTGGAGTCTTGGGAAAGCCTTTAGAATTGAGGCTATCCAAGAGATGTTGTTGTTGTGTTCGTGCTTGTGTAGTTTCAGAATTATCAAGTGTCCAAGATTACTGAATCTGGGGATGGACATAGCCGCTGCCTGAAACACACACACACACACACGGAACATCAAACATTAGATAATAAATCAAACGTTAGCAGAAATGTTTTCAAGATGTTCTCCTGCAATCATTAATTATTCATCTTACCATGTGACAGGTGCTAATTCTAAGAAGAGAGTTTCAAACTGAGGCAGATCAATTGGAAGGGTACAAACTGGCCAAATATCTCCATAACTGATCCTCCAATCATTCAAACCAGTGAACACAGTTCTCAGCCTTGGAGTATCATGGAACTAGAACCGCACGAACCTTCCTTTGTACTCCAAAATTTCAACATTAAGGCCTTTCAGCTCAATAGTCCTCAAATGAGGACGATCATTCGCGTTCAGGTATTTGAGCTTCTGGCAAATTGGATGCTCTATACTCAAATAATGCAGATACCAACACATGTTCAGACCCAAGAACTCAATGTCATGACAACCTTGGTGAGTTCCAGAGTCTTAAGTGTGCTGAAACCGGAGAAGGGTTTTTCCGATGAAGTTTCTACAATATGATGAAGGGTGTGTTTAAGTACCTGTTGCTATGTACTCGGGCAAAATTGCCTCTAGTGCCAAGGATTCTTGAGGAAACATGGGACTGGTCATCTTCTTCAGGTCCATCTCTAGCCAGTCCGAAGTCAGAGAGCTTTGCATTGAAGTTCTGCAATATCATCATTCTTACGCAGTCGGATAATATGAAAAACGAAAGGTTGCTATCTGAAGAGGTACGTAGTAGAGAGAGTTTAAGCATCAATTTTTAGCGGCTCACAGCATCTAGCAGGAGGTTGGAAGATTTAACATCACGATGAATTAATGGTGTTTCATAGCTGTGAAGAAAGTCTAAAGCCCTTGCGCCCCCAAGTGCTATGTTAATTCTTCTATTCCAGTTTAGCTCTCTACTGTCTTCTGCATGCCAAGACACAACATAGTATACAAGGAAACATGGTTGATGCTCAATTCTTTATTATTATGGCTGTTGGTTCTTAAGTAAGTCTCAGAGCGTGTTACTTACCTTTCAGGAGATGGTCCTCCAAGCTTCGTTCAACCGTGGACTCAATCACAAGCATTCTATGATGACCCTCACGGCAATACCCTATTAGATTCACCACGTTCGGATGGCTAATTTTGGTCAAATATATTATTTCATTCTGCAGCCACATAAAAGGTGTTCAGATACTGACAGGTACACAATTTTGTTTCTTCTGCAAACACAAACACCCACACAAAGATGCTTAGTCAACCACATGAAAAAAAAAGGAAGAAACACTATGAGGTCTTTAGGAAGAGCAGCTTGCAATAACAAATTTCAATGTAGGAAATAATAATAAGTCTATGTTGTTCACTTATTATTAGGACATTACATTCCTTACTCGAGACCTAACAGGGATTTTTCAAATAAAAATATCAACTTTATAGACCCCATGAATCATGTGAAAGAAAAAGGTGTTAATATCATTATTAGTCCTTGCCATTTAATTGAATTTTGATTCTGGCCCGAAATCCTTCTGTCTGAAACAATAAACAGATTCTTCCGTTCATTGGGAATTCTTGGTCTTCCCACGGAGGCATGCCTTCCTGCAGATGGAAAAAAATTCATAAAGCAGTTAAATAACAGAACATCCGAAGAAAGCAGAGGAATTCAGTTTAGTATTAGTTGAAGACTTTTTCTGAAGGAACTTGAACATGAAATGCAGTAAAATACCATTAGTAGAACATTGTAGGGTTGGTTGGGTTTGTGATTGGGATTCAGAGAATTCGAGCTTAAACATACTCCCATTATTATTTCTTTTGAGAGCTAAGATCTAGACACAAAGAAAAGATATCCGAAGTGGGTTATTTCAACTTGAAAATACAGAGCCTGGAAAAAAAAAAAATAATTTAGCTGCTTAGTTGAAGCCGGTAGGGTGAAGTCGACTAAGAGAAAACTGTTTGTGGCGTCTTTTACTGATCTGAATACAAAAATAAAAAAAATGACAACTTTTTCATCTATATAAACATAAACGAAGTGATATATCACTCAGTTTCTTAATATAAGAGTTGGTTGACTAATTTGGATAGAATAAGAAATATAGTTATATTAGTTATTAATAATAACTAGATGTTGGTTTTCCTAAAATATCATCTTTCATCATGATTACTCTTAAAATATCTCTTAATGTATGCAATCAATAGGAATATTTTGAGAGAAAAATTATAAATTTAGGAGACAAAGCAAATTGGGATATTATATTTTGGACAAAATTCAATTATAAATTTAGGAGACAAAGCAAATTGGGATATTATATTTTGGACAAAATTCTATTCCCAATTAGCTTTTATATTGAGAATTGGAGATAGTAATTAATTCGATGGTCATGTTAAATTGATAGATTACAAAGATAGGGGGGGAAGGATGTTTGCAGGTCGCTACTTCGCATTCTAATATCACCCCTTTCATTGAGGGAATTAAGAATAAAATAACAGAGTTGTAATCAAGGATTTGAGACCCGTACCATCAGACTGTCGGCCAGTTACTGAGGTGGACCGGATATGTGCATTAGACCGTTTTTTTTTAGCCATTTTGAGCCGTCATTTATCTATTTTTGGGTCATCAACCGTTGTTAAGCTGGAACCCATACTGATTTTTCAAGAACAGTCTGGTCCAATAAACATGAAAAGAAAAATATGCTCCAAATTGTTTTTTAATTTGATGCTCCAATTTTTTTCCTAAGCTTTTTATTTTACAATTTACACTTTACTTAATTTTGTATTGGTAACAAAAATTAATTAAATAACTTCTAATAATAATACTAATATTATGTTTTCATGTGTTTTTTTAGAGTTGTTAACAAGAAAAGAGATTTGATCCCATTGATTATGAAAGTATTGATAAGATTGAATGTTGGATAATGGAAGAAGTTGATTCTCCTCCACTTTTAATACTTTGTACTGAAGAGATAGAAGAAGACATCATTTATGAGGATATCACACTACCAATACCAAAAACTACCATCAATTATGAAGGTTAGATATTTTAAATTTTAGACATGTTAATTTTTTATTTATATTATATGTTACTAATTTTAATAATTTGGTTTGTTGCATACTATTTTATAATGATGCTTTTGAAGAACAAGGCAATGAGACTAATCCTCAAACTAAGGATGGAATTGGAAGCTCTGGTATCGGAGTTTGAGATCTTGATTTTGGGTCATTTCCTCAAAAAGATGATGACATTTATAGTTCAAATACCTTTCAAAAAACTCATGCTTGGATCAATCAAGAGCCACCAATGTTTGACAAATCATGAAATCATTATTGTTAGTGCATTTTATTAGGTTGATGATTGACTTAATGTTCTTCCTTAAATAATATTTTGTGACCTTGTTAACTTCTTATAAAATTAGACTAAATATATATAATATTTTTAAATTTAATTATTATGTCCCTGGTCCAACCAAACGGCTCAACTGTTCCAACCGAATGACTCGACCGTTCCAATCAAATGGTTCAACTGTTCCAATTGTTTGAACCATAACCCACTAATCTTTCCGACTTAACATCCGATCCGAATTTTAAAACATTGGTTGTAATAATCCTTTTTAAAGACCATCGTGCTATATTATCATCCATGTAAAAAAAGGAAGAAGCTGCTGATAAATCGAGGTCTCTTGAATGGATTTTGTGGGCTCTTTTGTTAAGGTTGTCTTGGTGGCCGTTTAGCTTAGTGTATAAAAACAACACTTTTACGCTATACATCCAAAGAGTTTTGTCTAATATGTAAAGTGATTATTTTAAGAGGTCCTACACATTCTCTTAAGCATTTTTTCTTTTAAAAATGTCTGTATGACTTAAATAGACTATATGGAACATCAAAATGGTTCACGTTGGAATAGAGATCCTTCTATTTGTGAAACATCTGTGCTTTGGTCGACACTTTTTGTTTTTATATTTAATTTTCTTTTGTAATTTTTTTTTGGTACAACGTCACAGGACATATACTCCACCGTAAATTATTCCTGAAATTACAAAGTAAACATTAAGCAAGTTGTTTGACGTTTCAATAATTATGGACATAATCATATATATATATATATATATATATATATATATATATATATATATATTGTTATGAATATTAAATATGTGGATGTCCATTGACTCATATTACTCTTCCAGTCAACTTGACATAAAGAAGAAAAGATGATTTAACACAAAGCAAAAGTAAAAGAAGACAATGACATAAAGACAGCAAAAGAAGACAAGGACATAAAGACAGTAAAAGAAGACAAGGACATAAAGACGATTATAAAGTAACCATGGTCATTTAAATATAACCATGGTAATACAACCAGGGTTAAATTTCTGCCTCTATATAAAGGGCTGTAATCAATTGTTTCAATTGAACTAAATTAGAACTTCTCTCTAACTTCTCTCTAGAAATTCTATAGATTTTCTCTGAATCCTATCAATCTTCTCTCTTATCACATATATTTTTATAACACGTTATCAGCACGAAGCTCTAAAAGAAGGTATGATCTTCTTATGGTTTCTTTAATGATTATACATATCCTGTTTTATTTTATAGATCTGGGATAATCTGAGCCACTATATGGAATTAGAGAGATACTTTTACCGATTGTTATATAACATCGGGTTCCATGGTTAAGATTGGAGATCGTTATTGTTTTTATATACAAGTTCTTTTATATTATTATTATTATTATGGCCAGAAGCCATATACATATGATTCTTGAAATTATGACTAGAAGTCATAATGTTTTAATTTCTTATAATACGGCCAGAAGCCATATCTATTCTTATTATATAGCCAGAAGCTATATACATTTTTCATCTTATTATATGGCCAGAAGCTATATATATTTTTATCTTTTATCTTATTCTACGGCCAGAAGTCATGTACAATTTTTATCCTGAAGATAATAGTTAATTCCTCATCTTGAGATTAAATGGCCCGAAGCTATACATGGCCTGAAGTCATGAGATTAAATGGCCCGAAGCCATACATGTTTTAATTTTCTTATCTCGCCTTATGAATTATTTATTTCCTTTATGAATTTACAGTTATTATATTGCATATTTATATTTCATATTTTAATTATTTTTATTTATTTCTTTAATTAGTTTGAACCATGGTAAACCTAGCAAAACTTGAAATTGTGGCTCTTGATATTACTAGGAAAGAAAGGTATATTATTGAAAGAAATGTATGATCACTAGAAGATGATCATTCTTCCAAAAGCTCATTTTGAGTGGATGCATTTGCGCTTGCAAGATTTTAAATCTATAAGCGAATATAACTCAGCTATGTTCAGAATTACTTATAAATTGAAATTATGTGGAGAAAATGTTACTGATGATGATATGTTAGAAAAGACATTCTCCACATTTCATGCATCCAATTTGCTCCTGCAGCAGCAATATCGTGAAAAAGGTTTCAAGAAATATTCTGAGTTAATTTCTTGTCTCCTTGTGGCTAAACAAAATAATGAGCTTTTGTTGAAAAATCATGAATCTCGTCCAACAGGCTCAACTCCATTCCCTGAAGTGAATGTAGTAACAAATGAATTTTATTGTGGCTGTGGATGTGGGCGTGGCAGTGGTCGATATTAGGGATGAGCAAAAAACCCGGTGGTCCAGGTAGTCTGACCCGGTCCGGTATGACCCGACCCGGTCTAAGAAAAAAAAAGTTGGCCCGAAACAGCTTATGACAGACCAGACCAGACTAGTCTCCTCGGGTTGGACTGGACTTCAGTCCAAGGCCTCTGACCCTATGGTCTAGTCCGGTCTGACCCGAGTTATATACTTATTAATTATTATTATTTTTTTATTTATAATCCCCAAACTCAAACCCAAACCCAATTAAAACACTAGAGTCTAGATCTAGAGACACACCTGATGCGCCCACAACCCACGCCCACCAAGTCTTTACTTCTTTTTTTTTGGACGGAGGAGTTTACTTCAGCGTTCAGCATTTTAGAAATCAAAAAATTCAGAATTCATATCAATTAGCTTCACTCGATCTCCATGTCCATGGAACCCTAGATTAGAGACTTAGACACTTGAGACTTCAAACCTCATCGGCTCCTCTCCCTCTCAGCTCTGATTTTCGTCTCACTCTCAGCTCTGGTTTTCGTCTCCCTCTCAGCTTTGGTTTTTGTCTTCCTCTAGAGTCTCGACATCTCGAATCTCGACATCCCCTGCTCCCTCTCGAGTCTCGGCATCCTTGTCCCCATCTCGGCGTCTTAGTAAGAAACTTACTGTGCATTCCATCTTATTTTTTGCATTGATTGGCTGCTGGTTTTCTTGTTGGCTGCTGGTTTTCTTGTTCGCGTTTCAGTTTCAGTGAGAAAGCTCTACTTAAGAAAAATAATAAAACTCTTAAACGTTTGACTAAAACTTCAACGTTATTCCTTCAATTGTTCCACGCATTTTTGTATTTGTTGGTTGTCATCATCGCTGATATGCTGCTTTCCCATTGAAAATAAAACATGGTCGAAAAGTGCTATAGAGATCTGCCAAAAAAAAAAACAAATGGGTCTTGGACTGCCTGGACTGGTCCAGGCAGTCCGCTGGATCTGGTCTGGTCCAGCCCGAACTCGGATTGGTGCTGGACCAAACCGGACCTCGGGCTGCCTTGTTCAGCCCGAGGTATTTTCCAGACCAGACCTCGGGTTGAGGCCAAACCCGGTCTGGTCTGGTCCATGATCAACCCTAGTCGATATCATGGAGGTTCAAATTCCTACCAGAAGTAGGAAAAGACTGATAAAGAACCAAAAAGGGCTAGAATTCTGAATATGGCGATATAGATAATAACTATTTGGATGTTACAGATTTCTTAATATAATTTTAACTGTTATATTTTATTTAAAGTTGTTTCTATCATATATATATTAATTTTAATTATGTTTTATGAAGAATGAATCCTATTGGCATCAATCCTGAAGATTTATGTCTCGTTGATAGTGCAACAACACACACCATACTCAGACATGATAAATATTTTTCTTCACTGGTAATACGAGAAGCCAATGTTCAGACTATATCTGGTAGCATAAATTTAATTGAAGGCTCCGAAAGAGCTAATATTTTGTTACCTGAAGGAACAAAATTATGCATTGATAATGCATTTTATTCTACCAAGTCTAAAAGAAACTTATTGAGTTTCAAAGATATCCGCAGAAATGGATATCATTTAGAAACAACAACTAAAGATAATAAGGAATATCTTGTCATTACAAATATAGTTGTTGGTAGAAAATGCATATTAGAAAGTTTTCCTATTTTTTCTTCTGGTTTGTATTACACATGTATAAGCACAATTGAAACACATACTATTGTGAACCAGAAGTTCAATAATGCAGACCAGAAGTTTGCCAATACAAACCAGCAGTTTGATAATATAAACCAGAAGTTTACTAATGAATTTAATGTTTGGCATGACCGGTTAGGCCATCCCGGTTCAATAATGATGCGACAAATAATTAGGAATTCATGTGGACATACCCTGAAGTGTAAACAAATACCACAATCCCATGATTTCTCATGTGCTGCATGTTCCAAGGGAAAGTTAATTATTCGCCCCTCACCAAGCAAAGTAGAAAGTGAGTCTCTCACATTTCTAGAACGGATACAGGGAGATATTTGTGGCCAATACACCCACCATGCGGACCATTTAGGTACTATATGGTTTTAATTGATGCATCAACTAAATGGTCGCATGTTTGCTTATTATCTTCTCGCAACCTGGCGTTTGCGAGATTACTTGCTCAATTGATTAGATTAAGAGCACATAACCCTGATTATCTTATCAAGAAAATACGTCTTGATAATGCTGGTGAATTTACATCACAAGCTTTTAATGAATATTGTATGTCCCTTGGAATTGATGTTGAACATCCTGTAGCTTATGTTCACACGCAAAATGGACTTGCAGAATCATTGGTTAAAAGGTTGCAACTAATTGCAAGACCTTTACTTATGAAATCTAATCTACCAATTTCTGCTTGGGGCCATGCCATTTTGCATGCAGCAATGTTAATTCGCATTAGGCCAACAAGTTATTTAAAGGTTTCCCCCTTACAAATGGTTTTTGGTCAGGAACCTAATATTTCCCACATAAGAACTTTTGGGTGTGCGGTATATGTGCCTGTAGCACTACCACAACGCACTAAGATGGGCCCACAAAGAAAGATGGGAATATATGTTGGGTATGAATCTCCATCAATTATAAAATATTTAGAACCATCTACAGGAGATTTATTTACGGCATGATTTACCGATTGTCATTTTGATGAATCATTTTTCCCAATATTAGGGGGACAAAACAAGCAGCTGGGTAATGAAATTAGTTGGAATGAATTATCATTGGCTCATTTTGATCCTCGTACAAAACAATGTGAACTTGAAGTTCAAAAGATAATTTATTTACAGAATTTAGCTAATCAAATGCCAGAAGCATTTACTGACCCAAAGAAAGTGACAAAGTCACATATCCCAGCTGCTAATGCTCCTATTAAAATTGATGTCCCTGAAGGACAACCTGCTATGAATGAATCCAAAGCACGCCTGAAGCGTGGCAGGCCCATCGGTTCCAAAGATAAAAATCCTCAAAAAAGAAAAGGAGCGAAGAATTTAGATGGTCAAGTCGAGCATAATGAAGAAAAATTAGTAGCTCCAGAAGAGCCATCTCCTGAAGAGATATTATCTCCAGAAGAGAATGTTGTAGTCCCAGAAGAGACCCAGGTACCTGATATATGTGAAAATAATGAGATCTCGATAAATTATGTTATGAATGGAATCCGATGGGATAGAAATGAAGTCAATGTTGATGACATCTTTGCTTATCATATAGCATATGATGTAATGAATGATAATGAGGATCATGAGCCAAAATCCATTAGTGAGAGCCAACAGAGAAGAGATTGGCCCCTATGGAAAGATGCCATTAATGCAGAATTAAAATCATTGGCAAAACGAAAAGTATTTGGACCTGTAGTCCTTACACCTGAAGATGTAAAACCAGTTGGATGCAAATGAGTCTTTGTACGAAAAAGAAATGAAAAGGTCAAAATAACTAGATATAAGGTACATCTAGTAGCCCAAGGTTTTACGCAAAGACATGGCATTGATTTTGAAGAAACGTATTCACCAGTAGTGGATGCGACTACTTTTCGTTATTTAATCAGTCTAGCAGTAAATGCAGGACTTGATTTACATCTAATGGATGTTGTGACTGCCTATTTATATGGATCACTTGATAATGATATTTATATGAAAGTTCCTGAAGGACTTAAGATGCCAGAAGCATCCAATTCAAGTTCTCGAGAACAATACTCAGTTAAGTTAAATAAATCCCTGTATGGCCTGAAGCAATCAAGGCGCATGTGGTATAATCGCCTTAATGAATATTTGTTGAAAGAAGGATACAAAAATGATCTGATATGCCCATGCATCTTTATGAAAAGATCTAATAGTGAGTTTGCTATAATTGCTGTTTATGTTGATGATATCAACATCATTGGAACTCCTGAAGAGCTTCAAAAGGTAATTAATTATTTGAAGAAAAGAATTTGAAATGAAAGACTTGGGAAGAACAAAATTTTGTCTTGGATTACAGATCGAATACTTTAAGAAAGGGATCTTTGTATATCAAGAAACTTATACAAAGAAGGTCCTAGAGCGATTTTACATGGATAAATCTCATCCATTATGTACCCCAATGATTGTAAGATCTTTGAAGGTGGATAAAGACCCATTCCGACCTCGAGAAATTAGTGAAGAAGGTGATAAAGAACTACTTGGTCCAGAAGTACCATATCTTAGTGCTATTGGAGAACTAATGTATCTTGCTAATCACACACGGCCTGATATATCATTTGCTGTTAATTTACTAGCAAGATATAGTTCTTCACCAACACGAAGGCATTGGAATGGAATAAAACACATTCTTCGTTATCTCAGAGGTACATCAGACATGGGGTTATACTACTCAAATGTATCCAAGCATGAACTGGTTGGTTATGCAGATGCTAGATTTTTATCTGATCCATATAATGGTAAATCACAAACGGGCTATCTATTTACATGTGGAGGTGCAGCTATTTCATGGCGATCTATGAAACAGACTATATCAGCCACATCATCTAATCATGCAGAAATTCTAGCAATACATGAAGCAAGTCGAGAATGTATGTGGTTGAGGTCAGTAATACATCATATACGTACAACTTGTCATTTATCTTCTGGCAAAATGATCCCAACAATCCTCTATGAGGATAATGCTGCATGTATCGCTCAACTTAAAGAAGGCTATATCAAGGGCGATAGAACGAAGCATATTTCACCAAAATTCTTCTTCACTCGCGACCTTCAAAAGGATGGTGAAATAGATATCCAGCAAATCAGTTCAAGTGAAAATCTAGCAGATTTATTCACCAAGTCACTTCGAGGTACAATCTTTGAAAAACTTGTTCATGATATTGGTCTATGGAGATTCAAAGATTTCAACTGATATTATCAAGAAGGGGAGTCGATACACTCTGTACTCTTTTTCCCTTATCTAGGTTTTGTCCCACTGGGTTTTCCTAGAAAGGTTTTTAATGAGGCAGCACTTGACGGTGTATCAATGAATGATGTACTCTTTTCTTTGGCTAGGTTTTTATCCCACTGGGTTTTTCCTAGTTAAAGTTTTTAATGAGGCACATTCATAATGGACATCCAAGGGGGAGTGTTATGAATATTAAATATGTGGATGTCCATTGACTCATATTACTCTTCCAGTCAACTTGACATAAAGAAGAAAAGATGATTTGACACAAAGCAAAAGTAAAAGAAGACAATGACATAAAGACAGCAAAAGAAGACAAGGACATAAAGACAGCAAAAGAAGACAAGGACATAAAGACGATATAAAGTAACCATGGTCATTTAAATATAACCATGGTAATACAACCAGGGTTAAATTTATGCCTCTATATAAAGGGCTATAATCGATTGTTTCAATTGAACTAAATTAGAACTTCTCTCTAACTTCTCTCTAGAAATTCTATAGATTTTCTCTAAATCCTATCAATCTTCTCTCTTATCACATATACTTTTATAACATATATAACATGGGCAAAATAGCTTTTTTGTCCCTTAAATTTGTGATAATTAGTTTTATTTTTAATATAACCCATGCATTTTATTTGTGTAAATTTTGTCTTATTATACCCTTGTAAAAAGTTTTGTTGATTGGATGTGAGCCATGAATTTATGTTGATGTGGGAAGTCTTACGTTCCATCAGACAAAATTAAACTTAATAAATAATACATAATAAAGTAAAAAGACTAATAAAGTAAAAAGACCCATAAATTTAATGTATAAATTGTTTTGATAACAAAAATCTTATGTGAGTTGAGTTTAGGAGGTCACCAATGGATAGGGTCAAGAAATGCCTTCAAATTAAAAGATCGCTCACAAAGACATTTATAAGATGTCCACTAATAAAATTCTCACATTTAATGCGGAACTTGAACCGTTTTGAGCCAATTTCTTATTGAGTATTTATCAGCTATGGACCAACCTTATTAAAATAATGGTCTTTCATTTTTCATACCTCATTTGTTGTTGTGCCACTCGTTGGGCCAAAAGTGGGGCTGCAGTTGATTGTAGGAGGAGGGACTCTTCCGAATTTACTGGGTCCTTGTGGAATCTATACGAACGATTACTTTTTTTTTTTTTTTAATTGTTCTTTTGCTTTGGGATTTAGATTCCCTCCCTTGGCTTTTATGGAGTGGCAAATTATCTAAATTCTTAAATATGTATTGTGAGAAAATGACGAAAGGGAAAAAAATTCAAAATGAATGTAAATAAATGAAATAGATTTCATGTATATACTTTTAATTTTTTTGGTCACTTTTTTTTAAGAAGATAATCCTCTTGTGATAAATTAAAAAAAAATCAATTACATAATCTCACCATTAATTAAAGGCTAAATTATACAAAATATCCCTGAACTTTGGATCAATTGCATATAACCCCCTAGCATTTCAAAGTTTAAACACTACTACAAAAGGTTTAAAGGTGGCGCACATTTTGTGGCATTTCTTTAAAAAAGTGCCACAGCTGCCCTTTTTTTTCCTTTTTCTATTTAATTTTTTTTTAAAAATTTTGGGTACCAACTGTGGCGCCTGGTCCACCAAGCGCCACAGCTAGTGGGTCAAATTTGGCAGGCGCCACAATTGGCCCAGCTGACCCAGTTGTGGACCAAGTGCCACAGCTGGTCTCTGCCCAAGGGTGGGCAAGCGCCACATCTGGTCCACAAAATTTTAATAAAATAAAATAGAAAAAGAAAAAGAAAAGGTAGCTGTGGCACTTCTTTAAAGAAGTGTCACAATTGGATGGATGTAAATTTTCAACTCTCCCGCCAATCAGATTTCCCTCCTTTAACTTTACTTTTTATCGTTTCCCTTCCTTTTTCCTTTTTATTCCCTCTTCCTCAGCTCGCGTCGACACCCCTCCCCTGTAAAAGATATCACTTTCTCTTGCACAACAAACACACACACTCGTCTTCTTCATTAAATTCTCTTTTCCCTTTTTCCATTTTTGTTTCGTCAGCAAGCTCCCTTTTCTTCATACTCTCTGTCTCTCTTCCTCTTTTGAACCCCACTCCAGTTGATCCCCACTCCACTCCACAGCTCACATTTGCTCATCCTTGTCACTCAAGCTAGAGTCGCCAACATAGTCCCCCACTCCCTACGCTAGTCAATTAATATATTTGTAAGAAGAAGACTGTTTCATTCTAGCTTGCTTTATTTAAATTTTTTTTAGTCAAGATAAACCGTAATATAACGATTGCCTTTTTGTTTCTAATTTAATAGGAAATAGTGAAAACCTAACTTATTTCATTTGCCTTTTTTGCTTTGTTTAAATTTTTTGGCAATCTTTTAATTTACTTAATTAGTTGTTGATGTACTGTGTTCACATATCAAGTTCTTATATTGTGATATTTTTTATGTTAGCTTTGGAGAGTATTAATGTAAGAACATTATTGTTGGAGAACTTGAATTTTAAATGTGAAAATTATATATATATATATATATATATATAATTATAATAGGTTGAAATATAAAATAGAAAGATTGACAATTTGTGGAGATGATAAACACGAAAATCACTCATTTTATATAAAGCTTCACAATCAGGAAAGAAAAGAAAGAAGAAAAGAAAAAAAAAAAGGATCCTCCTGTGGCGCTTCCTTAAGGAAGGGCCACAGGAAGGGGGTCTCCTGTGGCGCTTGCTTACGTAAGCGCCATAGTAGGTCTGGTCTCTTGTGGTACTTGCTGACGCAAGCGTCATAAGAGACCCCCTTGTAATATACCAAATTTTGCAATACTAAAAACGTGTAAATATGGAAATGTTAGAAGAAAATAAATATCAGTATTTATAATTAAAGGTAGAGTTACTTTCGAAATTCCCAGATATCTATTGTGTCATTCACAGAAATCAAGAAGTCAATATTGTAAAAATACAAGTGTAAGAAGTCGGAGCAAAATTCGTCGGTGGCTGCAGGGTTCAGGGGCGTCAGTTGCAAGATCGGAGGAATTCGGACATTTTGTGATGTGCCTCGATATGCATGCCATAGTCCCATATGGGTCCCACATGGAATTCCGGGTATGCACCGATGGAGCAACTTTATTAAAAAGAACTTCAGTAAAGTATGTAATGACAGCTCATTATGACTCATGATGACACATCTTTCGTGTTGGCCAAATAAGGAAATGACAAGTGTCCCGAAATTATTACAAAGTAAAAACATGTTTTTGTGTTGGCCAAATGAGGGGTTGACATGTGTCCCTAATCATTACACCCACTTTAAGCCTTTCGTGTTATCATCTCCGGAGTACGCCATCTAGCGTCCGAGTCCGGGGAATTCATCGATCTCCGGCCGGGTCGCTTACTTTACGAGTCGAGCACCAAACCTAGGAGTCCAGGCAAATTGTCAGGCCTTCCCTTCCCCTGACCATTTATGACCCACCAAAGAAAGAGAAAAGTGGAAGACCAATGGTTACATAACACGTGGCACTCTTAAGCATTAAACTTGTGACACGTGGCAAGATGAGATGAGATCATTTTATGTGATTAAATCACAACCATCCATGCCTAATCAAATGGTAAAATTTCGTGCAGGCATGGAAAGAGAAAGAGAAATCAGATTTCTTAAGCTTAAGAACACAAGAAGAGAGAAGGAGGAGTGAATAGTGAGTTTTCTTGACTACCAGAGCCGATTTCAACCCTGAATAACCGTTATTGTCTGATAAGTCCTTCAGAAAACTTCCTCTACTCACTATAAGCTTCAATTCTATGGTCTTAGATTTCTCATATGAGGTGTTTTGTGTCAATTAGTCTACCAGAGTGCCGCCGAAATACCGAACTACTTGTAGAAATGCGAAGAGGTAAGCGTAGGCTTTCTTTTTAATCGAATACTTTGTGATTTCATTGAGTTTTTCTTAGCTCTTCAACCACCCATGTATTTCATTCAGGGGTGTTTTTGAAGAAGGAAGATGTTTTAATCACATATATAAGGTGATATATGATGTTTGGAGAAGTATTAGACTTGTTGGTAGTTAAAATCACAAAGTGGAATTTTTGTTGTTTTGGGAGGCAGATTTCGGTTGGGGCTAAATCTGGTAGAAATAATTTGATTTTGGTATTTTTGAGTTTTCCATTGGATTCTACATGAAAAATTGTGTGGGAATAGGCTCTGGTTATAATTTTTGACATACTGGTTTAAAGAATCAAAAATTGGAAATTAAGTCTACTTGTGCAACAAAGTTGCCAGTGTGCGTTTTTGTCTGGCAGTTTTGTTGTGGAGACACTTTCACTATCAAAACTTCATCTGTTGATTATGAGATTTTCCAAAATTAAATTACACTTATAGACCTTTAATTTGATAGGTATTATGAAGGATTTCAATAAGTATACTAGGAGTTATGAATTTTTGAAGTAGACCATTAAAACTTGTCAGATTTTCTGGCAGCAGGGAGAAAAAGAAAAACTGGGAAGTGTGTGCAGTCTTTCGGCCACTGAAAGTATTTTTCACTTAAAATAGACTTAATAAGGGTTATATAGAATTTTGGATCACCTCAATTCGATTTTTCTAGAATTAGTTATGATTTTTCAAATTTCAATGAAAAATCTGCCAGATTTTGGTAATTGTGCGAAAATTCAAAGCAAAGAGTTTTTTTAATAAAATTGGACATTTAAGAGTTAAGTTAAGCATTTGGAATAGCTTGAGCTCATTAGCTTCATATTGGGCCTAATGTAGTGACCCTAATGGTAACCAACATAAGAGAATAATTTATGAAGAGTTGGACTAAGAAATAACTCATTGCCCGTAAATTATAATTTATAGGAATTGACACTTGCCCAGGACATTCAAAGCACGTCAATCAAGATCAAGATTTAAAAAAATTATCAGGTAGTAACTTATCCCTCACATACTATGTGATATGTTATATGCATGTTTGTACCATTGTGAATTTAAAACATTCAGATGAGAAGGGCTAAGGCCCAGTAGAATTTCCCAGCGCTGTGGCAAGGGACGGTTGTCCTTAAATTGGTAACTTTATGCTTTCTGCATATTGTGAATTTATCTCTGAATGTTGAATATGTTGATTGTACTGTACCTTTGGTTGACATGGCATGATATATGTGCATTTTATATGAGTGATATCTGTTACTACTGAGATTCATTGAATCTCACCATATTTTTCCAAAACAGATTTTCAGCTCAGGCAAGTAGTTCCTCAGGCAAGAAGGTAAACAAGGGCGAATGAAGCAAAGGACTTAGAATTTAGTTTTATGTTAATTAGTTATCTATTTTGGAGATTGTATGTAATTTGTATTTAAGTGTGGTCAGTCTCATACTGACATGTATGTAAGCGCCTGTATATAAGCGAACGCGCAACGACATTCGTACCAGTAGTAGACAGTCGTCCACCTAGGTCCGTTAATTAAACATAGTAGCTTGGGTTTCAGCAGAGAACTTATTAGTAAACACTCTGATATGAAGAAATGAACCTGAAACGGATAGCTTAAAATAAATCATAAAATAATATGAGACCCAATCTGAAAATGATTTTTGAAAAGATTTTTGAAAACCCATTCAAGTACAGCTCCACACTCTGCTTGAAGTTGGGACTTCCGCTGTTTACAAAAGATTATTGGTCTCCTTTTTAAAGATATTACTACACTTATGCCATATATATACTTTCAAAACATGGGTGTTACATTCCTCCTGTGGCCCTTCCTTAAGAAAGCGCCATAGGAGGGTATTTTTAAAAAAAAAATTTAAATGTTGTGGCGTTTCCAAGCGCCACCATTTTTTTTAGTGGCGTCCAGATTGTGGCACTTCTCTAGCGCCACAACTAATGCAATTATAAGCGCCACAACTTTGCTTTTTTGTAGTAGTGAAATTTAACCCCATTGATATTTCATTTTTTATATTAACTCCTGCCATTAAGTGGCTGTTATCTTTTTAATGGAAATTGCCACATCAGATTATGAGATGACACGTGTCACCCTACGTGGCATCTTGTGTAAATTACTAATTTCATAAAATTCCCCTGAACTTTGAACAATTGCATATAACCCCCTGAACTCTAATAAGTTATAAATAACCCCTAAACATTTCAAAATTTAAATTTAACTCCCTTAAAATTTTGATTTATAATAAATAAACCTCATGTTGTTACTTTAATCACTTTAATAAATTTATTAAGTTTCTTACTATTATTTATCAATTAAAATAGTTTTCTTGTATGGACAAAACTAGAAGAATAATATTTAAAAAATATTATTGTTTAAAAATGTCATCATTTGTATATCATTTACTTATATATATGGGTTAATTGAGCATTGATGGAATAAAATTGTCATAATTTGTGTTAAATATATTATTGTGATGATTTAGCATTAATAGTTTAAATATCAAATTTTCGTAATTAGATATTATCTCTTGCCCTCATTAATTTTTTATTAATAATGCATATAGTTTTTTTTTTAATTAGGGATTCAACATTTATTTTATATTTTTTCAAATATTATTTTTCTAGTTTTTGCCATACAAAAGAACTATTTTAATTGACAAATGTTAGCAAACATTTTAATAAATTTATTAAAATGATAGAAAGTAAAGGCATATGGTTTAATATTATAAATCAAAATTTTAAGAGAATTAAATTTAAACTTTGAAATGTCAGGGAGTTATTTGTAATTGATTAAAGTTTAAGGGGGTTTTATGAAATTAGTAATTTACACAGGATATCACGTAAGATGACACATGTCATCTCATAATATGATGTGACAATTTCTGTTAAAAAGATAACGGCTACTTAACTGTAGGGGGTTACTGGTTAAAAAATGAAAGGTCAAGGGGATTAAATTTAAATTTTGAAATGTTATGGGGTTATATGCAACTGATCCAAAGATCATGGGAGTTTTGTATAATTTAGCCTTAATTAAAATAATATCATGGTGAAAACATTATTAAATTAAGGAAAAATTAATCTTTTAGTCCTTCAACTTTTAACTCACGTTTAATTCAATCCCTCAACTATGACTCAACTGTTTCAGTCCCTGCACTTTTGACTCGTCTATGACTCAGTCCCTTATCTTTTCATTTTTTATATTATCATCCTCGTCATCTTTTGAGTCATCACATGTGGCAAAAATTATTAATAAAATTGTCGAACTCAGTGCCATGTTGGTTAAAATGCTTCCTTGGACTTCCCTAACTTGATGACCCACAAGATGACAAGGATGATAATATGAAATATGAAAAAGATAAGGAACTAAGTCATAGGTGAGTCAAAAGTTTAGGGACTGAGTCGTGTTGAGTCATAATTGAGAAACTGAGTTACAAGTTGAAAGACTAAAAGATTAAGGGGCTGTTTAATTTTGTTTTTAAAAACTGTTTTTTTTTTAAAAAACAATAAAACCTATTTGGTAAATTGTTATCAAAAAATTGTTTCTAAAAAAAATAAAAAGTTGTTTTTAAAAGCTAAAAAACAAAAATAGGTTTTAGTTGTTTTCTTGTTTTTGTTTTCTAATTTTTTATTTTTTGAAGTCACTACTTATCCACTATTGACACTACATTACCAATGACGACTACTGCTACGTCACCATTGACGATCACACCACCACGTCATTTCAAAAACAAATTTTTCAAAACAATCTATCCAAACAATTTTTTTAAAAAAAAAACTTATTTCTAAAAACTGTTTTATAAAACTGTTTGTGAGAATAAAAAACAAAGAACAAAATCAAACAAGCCCTAATTAAATTAAAAGAAGGAAGAAGTTGAACCTTAGCTTGAGCGGGAGGGCGCGCCCATATGCAGATAGATATGGTCGAATCAAATATGAATAAAAGGACGTTAAATTAGATTTATCATATATATATATATATATATATATATATGAATAAAATGAAAATCATTCATTATAGTTTGGTCGCAAAATGAGTCAGAAATGAAATAATCTTTCTTTTTTCCCTATGAATCAAAGATTGCATGGAAGTAGAGTATATTATAATTTTCTCAACAATATAATCTCAAATCTCAATGGCTATGAGCTGTTATGTGCATCGCAAATCTAGTCAAGAAGAGGTTTTTACTCAAAAAGGGTTTGTATTTAGTTACTACTTTATAGTAACTCGAAAGAGATTAATTGGAATAATACACTCCATGTCCCAAACCAAACAAAAAAATAAAGGGGAAATGAGACAATAATTAATTAGTGATACTACAAATGATTCGAAACACAATTACAGATATTTTAGGCATTCCGTTTTCATTGAGGTACGGACGGGGTACGGACGGGCAAGGGGTGACTGATGTGCCTTTCCTGCTGCCCCCATGGTCCCTTCATTTTGGGGACCTTCCAAAATTAAATGTATTAGGTTATTAGATTTTACATAAAATGAGTGACATTTTGATATCTTATGCATATGAAATGAAGCTGTTTTCAATTTTTTTATGATTTTTCAAAGATTTAAGAGTTTAAAAGTGTGAGGTTTCTTTTTGATTTAGAGTCTTAAATCTCTAAAAAATTATAAAAAATTTGAAAATAGCTCCATTTTTTACCCATAAAACATCAAAATGTCGCGTATTTTGTGTAGAATCTAATGATCCAGAGAACCATGAAAAATATATTTGGGAAGGTCCCTAAAATGAAGGGGCAGTAGAGACAGCAAGAAAGGGGCATCAGCCACACCTACGCGCTATGGACATGATCATATATATATATAATAGTAAAGACTCAAGACTGAAGACAACGTACGTGGGAACAAGTCCCTCATATATTATAACCAATAGGGGTTGATTATAGCATAAAGGCTAGCCCCTCAACATGATGAATTAATATTCGAATCTCTGTAAGAAGATGTGCCTACACTTGGTTTTGACACTGCCTCAAACATATATATTAAAAAAAGTCCCATATATATTAACATAGAACGGTTGATTCTTTTACTATAAATAAAACAAGTATTCCATTTTACATACATAACCAAAAGCGTAGGTAAGAGCATTAAATTAATAGCAGTAAGAATTTGAACATATATATATATATATATATATATATATATATATATATAAAGGAAATATTACTAAGTATATCAAACAAATATAAGAGCAATTAATCTCCATCTCTATCAATTATCAAGTGGCGCCAAGAGTTGCCTCAAACACTTCAGTGAGAGATGTAAAAATCATTAACTTAAAGAAGAGCCCACAGTGAAGTGTTTGTGGGGAACTCTAGGGTTTACCTGATTTTTTTCCTTTGGGTTTTAAAATCTTGTGTTGGTAAGTAAAACACGCACGCATGGTATTTGTGTAATGAATTAAAAATGAAAGTGAATGGCTCAAGGGGCTAAACAAAGGTAAAAAATAAATGGTTTGTGTTTGGGTAAATGGGATTAGAAATTAACGCCCCTATCATGCTACAAATCCAATGCATTAATATAGCTTTGAAAAAGAACCTAAACAAGTTCTAGAGATTGACTAGCGAATAGGTAAATACACACAAGAGAAAAATAGAATCAAGGCTCAAGAATCTTCCAACAAGGCTTTTCTCTACCATATCAACTTCCTAAAGATCGAGTTAGGTGTTCAAATTAATAAACTTACATTAAAGACACTCCAATCGCTTAATTGAATCAAGAAAAGAGATTACTCAAACTTAATGCAATCATACTTGGAAATGCTTGACTTTCACAATCATCATGCATTTAAATTTTCATAAAAATATGCCAAGGAGTTGCATTAAGAAAGTGAAAATAGGAGTCCATTAAACGCCTGACAAAGCCAATTCTCCCATATTCAAAAATTTTTCAATTTTTTCTCAAATTTCATCAATCAAAACATTGTGACTAGAGCAATCCCTCCCCCACACTTAATCTTTACATCATCCTCAATGTAAATAATAAATAGAAACGAACTTGACTTGTTTCTTGGGTGAAGTAATGAGTTGTGAAGTTCAATTCAAGATTGAAGTACAACACTTCAACAATCACCATGAGGGGAAGAAGAAAGAAACAAGTGAAGTGACTTTAACAATAAAGTTCAAAATGTAGTAAAGATTAAGTACAAAATGAGAATGGCATATGAACACGGAGCATTTATTAATTTCCTAAGAAGAAAAACAAAGAAATCTACCTTTTACTAATAGTTTTGTCTCCCCCACACTTATTCTCTTCATATAATAATTAAGCTCAAGAAATATATAAAAATGAGAAGAAAGTAAGTGTGAAAAGAGACAAACTGATGCTTAAATCTCCGTAGACTCTTGTAGGAGAAGTTCTCATCCCGGATGAGAAACATGCATTTCTTCTTTATAACCACTTCTCCTAGAATGTACCCTCTTGGTAGTGAGGTTTCTGTAAACGAAACACTAGACTAGCAGCAGTATCTAGTCCAGAAACAAATGCATGGAAAGAACTAAAATAAAACATAGGCATTGCATGGACAAGCTTCTCCAAGTAAACTTCACAACCAAGAAAGTCAATTTGGTTCCCTTCAGTAGGAACTGAATAAGTAGTCACATTGTCAAAATTCTCTTGTGTTTGCAATGGGGAAAATGCGGAATCCAAATCATTTTTGCAATCACAAAAGTTGAGAGGTAAAAGAATGGAAGAAGAAAGAGAATTGATCAAACTATTACTACCTAAAAATTCAAAACATGTATTTGCATTTTCTATTTCAGGTGGCAAATTGCAAGAAAGAACTAAATGGAAAGATTCATTTGCATTTACAATTTTATCATTCAAAATTATTGAATCTTTCCTTATTAAACTACCTAAATCATGCAATTCAAAGGAATCAAAAGGTGCACAATTTTCAAGGCTTGTAGCAAGTGTAACATGCACTGTGATGTTATCAATTGAACTAGATGAAGAATCAAGGTCATGTGAAGAAGAGAGCCAATTATCAATTTCAGTACAAATGTCACATGACATATCCCCCTCACATGAACAAATAAAAGAAGAATGTAGGGAAAAGTAAGTTCTTCATCTTGTTCAATAACATTAAAAAAATTCCAAATCATGCTTGCCCACACTTGAAAGAGAGGAAGAATCATGTAAACAATCATTATTTAGACAATTATTTGAGCTACCATTAAGTTCACACTTTACCACAAATTGAGCATTCAAGCACAATTTATCATTTTCCACAATGTCATGCTTAATATAGTCATCACTCCTAGAACTAGGAAAACGAACATGTTCATCACATATAGAAGTATGGACTATGCAAGTAACATCATCAACTACACCACTACTATTAGACATATCACAGTGAGCATTTTCAACATCAAGCATATGAGGGGATTCAACCACAATTTCTTTATCCACCCCATCATCACCACAATATCAAGAATATTAGTAAAAGGAGGGTCAACATCTTCAAGAAGAGGATAAATAGTACCATTGTTTGGAAATGGCTCCTTTGGAAGTTGAAAATGTACTTGCTTCTTCTTGACATCTTTTGTGGAAGTAGGCACTGGAGGTATGAAATCCACTTTGGAAGTGGCATTTAGCTTTTGCTCTTTGGTTCCCTCATTACTGGAGTCATAAGTCCATGGAGCTCCTTCTTCTCCTTCGATCTTTATCCACAGCACATGATCAACAAATGCCTTGATAAAGCCTTCGAACTCCTCCATTTTCTCTTTATGCTCCTTGGACATTACATTTGCCTCATTAAACATGAACAAATTAAAGTGTTCAACTTTGAGCTCATCATACATTCTTCTCAATGCATGAGTTCTATCATCCATGTTTGGTAAGGTGAGGAAAGCATCAAGTCCACTAAGTTGAGGTGTAAGGGATTGTAGTGGAGGTTCATAGAATGATGGAGAGGGTGGTTCATAGAAGTTCTACATGGTAGGGAAGTAGGGGAAGGTGAAATAGAGAAGGTGGTTCTTGGTAGAGTGGAGTGGGTGATTATTGATGAAATGTGTAAGGTGAAGAAGTATGGTTGAAGTGAGATTGAGATGATGGAAAGGTGGGTTCATGGTCAAAATAGAAAGTTTGTGGATAAGATTGTTCCAAATGTGGATCGAGATACTGAGGTGGTTGAGACTTAGAGGCTCCTCTTTGATAATTTATGTCTGCATAGAGGGAATTCAATTCTTGTTGAAGCAAATCAAGCTTTTGAGAATATGTAAGATCAGAAAATTCTTCATGTCTCCAAGTGCCATAGATTCATCTAAGAATTGAGAGCATGAAGTTGTATCATTCTCTAAAAAGGAATACATAGGAGGATGGTGTGAAACTGAAATTCATGATCTTCATTAGACTAAGTCATTCAAATTGCAATCAATTAAATCCCGATAAATCCTAAGTTCTATAGATGCAAATGCAAAAACGAAGAAAATCTAGATATTTGTTTGTATTTTTTCAAAATTTTCTATGGAAAGAGGCAAAATGCTATGGTATACTAAAGAAAACATGCAAAATGAAAAACTATCTAAAATGCAACCTAAACTATGACTAAGTATGCAAAAATTCTAAAGGCTCACCCCAGTAAAAAATACTTGACACTTGGTTACTAAGAAACCAATTTCTTGGCTCCCTGGCAACAGCGCCACTTGAAATAGTCCCCTTTTAGTCGCCTCAGAGTTATCAAAAATAAAACCGAATTAATGTAATATAGTGCACAACTTGGGTCGTTTCACTTTGAGGAGTCGATTATGAAACTAATTCCTAATAAACTAAGTAATTATAATACAAATTTGATAAGGGTAAAACATAATTGATTAATTTTCAAAACTATGAATTAAATGTAATTAAAATAGATATTTTTGGATTTTTTGGAATAAAAGTGGAATGGAATGGATGAAGATGCTCTTGAAAATGGTTTTCAATGGCTATCCTTGCTCAAGTAAGATATTTAAAGAGTTAATATACTAAGCTTCTAATATTCCAAACCTCATTAACCAATGAATCTAGCATCACAATAGAGGAACCCATACTCTTAAAATGTTATTAAGCCCTCTTAGTGTCATGAGTTTCTCTAAGTTTTCTAAAATACCAAACCTCAATTACCATTGAGTTTAATGCTTAAACTCATGAACCCATTTATTTAAGCATTATTAAAACTTCTTAGAGAGTGAGTATAGAATAAGTAATGCATTTAGGTTCAACTACAATTCCAATTCAATTAAACTATCCAACAAAATCATATTAAATAGATAGAAAACAATAGAATCATAAAAAATATATATATAACCATATATATTGAAGAGTACAAATCCTCGTTATAAATCCAAAATCACAACAACTCAATCGATGGAAATAAAAATCACTAAATCATAGTCTCAATATACAAATGAATTCTCAAAACTAAGAAATCATAAATATAATGAGCTATGGTTAATTTAAACTCTCCTTTAAAACACATGTGAGTTTAAATCATCTCTAATTCATTTCTAAGAGCACAAAATTGCCTAACTAATCATGAGAATAATTCAAGAAACATAATCCCATTCTGATTCAGACAACCAGCCATATTAAATCACAGATTAAATTGATAAATCCACATTGAATCAATTAAGCATTGGGACTGAAATTAAACTCAGAACAGGGGAATAGGCACAGCTGAAATTAAACAAAGGAGAGTTACGGTGATGATTGGGGGAGGTGATGGGAGGCGAAGGTGATGCGGAGAGGAAGAAGCTCGCCTCAGCTCTCTCTTGTCCTTCAGCTTCCCTCTCCTCGGGTTCTCTCCCACCTTTCCACTCCCCTTGTTCTGCTTCTCGGTTCTTCTTCGCTGAAGCTCAGCCTTGGGATAAGTGGAATAGAAGGTCGCCGGCAACGGTGAAGGAAGCAAAAGTCGCCGGCAACCAAGAAGGAATGGTGATGGAAAGTCGGAGGAGGAAGGTCTCCAGGTGTTGTTGTCTGCGGCTGTGATCTGTTCGTTCTGTCTTAATGTTGTCCCGACTGCAATATCTAACCTAAAGAGAAGCAAAACGCTGTGATTTACTGATGGACTGAACTGGCATTTCCAAAATTCGTGGGACCAAACTGACAGTTTGCAAATTTTATCCCCAAACTGTCATTTTCAGTTTTAATCCCATTTTTCAAATGCCCACAATTAAAAATAATTAACCCAACATCAAATCTTCTTAAAAATAAATTATTAGAGTAATTACAATTTTTATGACAATTTTACCCTCTTTAGTCCTATTCAATGTATTTATTCTTAATATCAATTTAATGATAAAGAATACACTTTAATCTCTAAAAATATAATAAAATTATCAAATAAAATATAAAAATATATAATAAAACTGGGGATTTGTCACATGCTTAGCTATGACCCCTTCTATTATAGAACCAACGCCTGATGATTGACTTGATGGGTTAAAAATTATTGCTCATGTCTATAGATATTATATTATAAATGCTTGATTAAAACGCTACCAAACAGCTAACCTAACAAGAGAAGGAATATATATCAATCAAACTAGTTATACGGTTAATTATAAATTCAGTGTGTGTGTGATGAACTAAAGCAAAACTGAAGATATACATAGAGACTATCTGGGCCATCTAGGTGGGATATGGACGGTCAAGATTTTATTTTTTTTATTTTTTGTTTTTTGGAAAAAAATTATTTTAATGGGTACATAATCTAAAATAAAGATAATCTCTTACCTAATATTTTCTCAAAAAATAATTTTTTTTATTAAAAAATAACCAATTTAGAAAAATCAAATATAGACCGTGCCCAGATCCATCTGGACTGTCCAGATGGGACAAGCTTTCCGAAACGGTTCCGTGAGTCTCATGATGAGGTGCCTTGTTCTTGGCCTTTTACTTTTCTTAGATAATGGAGAAAGGTAAAAACAAACCATACATAACAGTGAGCATAAGCTTGCGTCTTCTCTCCACGGAAATAGTGAAAAAACCAAACTAAAAAAAGCCATTAAAACAGCTGCTGCAAGAGGCTTCTTTAATTTGCATTGAGCAACTTAGCAAACCATCCAAGTTGTTGGAAATGTCAATCCAGATGCATAAAAGAGTAGCAAGAGACCTGCTCATATATTTTATTCAAGTAAAAAATGTAAATGAGTTCTACAAGAGCTGGATCAAAGCATGACCCCTGTATTTATAATAACCACTACAAACTATTGGGCCTCAGGCCAACTAACTCACAAACACAAAACACTATCCAGTTGTTTCAGTTTACAATTACATACTCAACATATTTTATCACTCCCCTTAAGTTGGGGGCAGAATACATCTAATGCTCCTAACTTACGCAAGATCTCATTTTGTGTTACTTTGGTAACTGCCTTAGTCAAAATATATATAAGCTTCCTAGTCAGCAAAATTAACATGCACCAGCCAAATCAATTTTGATTGCACCTTCTCACGAATAAAGTGGCAATCTATATCAATGTGTTTGGTTCTTTCATGAAACACAAGATTAGTGGCAATATGAATGGCAGCTTTGCTGTCACAGTGAACATCTATTGGCTGCGGCATCTATTGGCCAAGTTCCTTCAACACTCCTTCAAGCCATACCACTTCTGAGCTTGCCAAAGCAAGTGCCCTATATTCAGATTTAGCGGACGAGCAGTACACCATAGGCTGTTTCTTTGTTTTCCAGTGAACCAATGAACCTCCAACCTTAAGTAAATACCTCGTCACCGATCGTCGTGTCATGCTGCAAGCCCCCCAATCAAATCATAGTAACAACTCATGGTGGTATCACCCTTGGAGCTGATTAAAATTCCCATGCCTGGACTTTACTTAAGATATCGCACCACATTTAATGCGTTGGCATTAGTACCTTCATAGGCTGCTGCATGAATTAACTCAAGACTTGAACAGAAAAACACAAGTCAGGATAGGTCACTGTTAAGTAAATCAACCTTCTATACCTATCTAGTTTTTTCAACAAGTCTATTGGCTTGTCCTTGCCCTCACCTTAACTAACTAATTTTAAATTTTCTGACATTGGCAATCCAAGAGATCTACAAGCACTCATTCCCAAATCAGCCAGCAAGTCTACTACGTATTTTCTTTGAGACACAACAAAGCCTTTATCAAATCTAGCCATTTCAATCCCAAGAAAACATTTCATTAAACCTAAGTATTTAATCTTAAAACTATTATGCAAAAAATCCTTTACTTCACTTATCTTATCTTCTACATTTCCAGTGATGACCAAGTCGTCTACATAAATCATAACCATCACTATACTTTCCAAACAATAGGGAGTAGTCATAATTACTTTGAATAAAACCTCCTGCTACTAAAGCCATAGTCAACTTACAGTTTCATTGCCAAGAAACCTGCTTAAGCCCATATAAGGACTTTCGAAGTCTACACACAAGGTTCTCCCCCTTGCTATGAAAACCTTGAGGAATAGTCATATAGACTTCCTCCTCTAAATCACCCTGCAAGAAAGCATTATGCGCATACATCTAATATATATTCCAATCATACAAGACAGCTAGTTTCAGAGTCATACGAATATAAATCATTTTGATAATAAGGGGAAATGTTTCATGATAATCCACTCCCTCCTTTTGATTGTACCCCTTGGTTACCAACCGAGCTTTGTATTTATCAATTTCCCCATTTGAATTATACTTTATTTTATATACTCATTTACATCCAATGGGTTTCTTACCAATAGGTAGAGGAACAAGATCCCAAGTGTTATTATTTTCAAGTGCTTCTATCTCAAGACTCATTGCTTTTACCCACTTAATTTATTGTGCAACTTCTTGATAAGTTTTTTGGTTCTGAATCATAGTCTATTTGACAAAGAAAACATATATAAGAAGCTGAAATATTATCATAAGAAATATAGTTCTCAATAGGATAGAGACATGTGGAACTGGTTTCAAGGGATTCTTTAGTGATCAAACTACATACATGGTCTTTTGCCCAAATAGGGTGCCTGCACTCTCTATCACCTCGCACACAAGTAAGAGGAACATGACTTTGTTCATGATAGCTGGATGACCCCTAATTAGGTACAAGAATGTTAGATACAAGTCTGCTGTAATGTCCCAAATTTTGATTAAGGGCTAATGACATTTATTGAGAATTTTTTGTAAATTAAAGTTGATTTGAGATCCGAATTAATTATTGGAAATGTCCAACACCCTATATTTTAGCATAATTATGTGACAAAATAATTTTTGGGGCTAAAATGAGGGAAGGGCGTAAGGAATAGAGAAAGAAATGAGAAAATGTATTATGTGGTAATTTAGTAAGAATTTCCATAATCAGGGGGAAAATTGAAGAATGGAAAATTACTTGGCCAATTAGTCAGTAATTAATGAAGAAATTAATTACTAACTAAAAGAAATGAGATGTGTGACTAAATGACTAGTGGACTAGTTAGTGTAACCATGTGATTACTTATTTAGTGAGAAATAAGGAGATATGGACTTGTGGCATTGTTTGAGTGTGCATGAAGGGAGTTGGTGGAAGGAAAAGTCAAATGCATGATATTTTATTATTTTCTCTCCCTCTCCCTCTCTCTTATGAGTATGGGCAAGGGAATGGGGCAGAAATTCTGCGTCCAGCTTCATCATCACACATTCTCTCTCTCTCTCTTGTTCTCTCCATTTTCGTTCAACAAGAAGGAAGAAAGTGAAAAGAAAAGCTTGAGACTAAGGTAAGATCTTGACCTCAAATGCCAAAACCTCCTTCTATAATCTTGTTCTCCTTATTGAGAGCTTTCATCCTATGGTTTTATATTCTCAAGAAGAGGTGTTTTTATGCTTGAGAAAATTTGGAAGTTGGTGAATCAAGAAACAAGTTTGGGAAAGTGAAAGAGGTGAATGAAAGCTTCATTTTGGTATATAAGGTGTGACTATTTGTTGAGCCTATAATTTTTGAAATTTTCTGCCCTATTTTCAAAAATTAGGGTCATTGAGTGTTTGGTATGTTGTGTTCATGGAAATGGTGTTTTGTTGTGTGTTTTGGATGGATTGAATTGAATTGAAGCTTAAATGTCAATTTTGGCAATTTTGGATTTTGTGTTGTATATATGCCAAAAATAGAACATATAGATGGAGTGGGAATTTGATTGTTTTGATATTTCTATTGGTTTCCTTGTTTTAAAATTGTGTGGGAATAGTGTTGGATGTGAATTTTGGACCATTAGAAACTTAAGTTTAAAAGTTGCAAGTTTTGGTTAGTGAAAATCATGTGCAGACAGTCAGTTTGCATGGATGTTTTGAATGGGTAAATGGTGGTGAAAAATTCTGAAATTTTTCAGTTTAATAGTGCACATGCCAAGCTTCAAAATGGGTAAATAATGTTTGCATTTCGATGTGTGAGCTGGGAGATAAGAATTTCCAAAGTTTGGTGTCGAAACTGGACTTAATTCTAGAACAGTATGAACATTTGTGGAATTCTGGATTTTTGTGGTTATAGACATCAATGATTCATATTTTTCCTGTAAATAGGACTTAAAAGATTTAAGTAGGACTTGGGATCACCTCATTTCGATTTTTCTAAAACTATTTATGATTTTTGGAAGTTTAGCCCAAAAACTGAAATTTTCTTGGCCGCAGCTGAAAGTCTTCTACCGCAGCCCAAAAGCTTCTGACTTGCTTTTAGCTGCAGCCAGGAGACTTTGGGCCGTAACCAAAAACTCTCTGACCTGATTTTGGCCGCAACCAAAAGTACGTGACCGTAGCCTAAAAGTTTCTAACTTGTTTTTTACTGCGGCCAACACCCAAAAATCAGAACTTTTCACTATCGTAACGTGATCTTGAGATAGTACTTCCCACCCCTTTTAGGCATTTGTTTGGGCTTTTAGTAGCCACCTAAGGGACTTTAATGATAACCAAATCTATGTGTTCTAGAGTCATTTGAGTACTGGGATAAGTGATAACCTGTCATCCTTAATTATAACTATAGGATTTGATATTTTCCTGGAGCATAGAAGGCCTATGCCTGAATAAGAATGAAAAGAACAAGGTAGTGGCACTTTCTCCTATTTCATGCTTAATGCATTGCTTGTTTGTATTTATTATTGAATGAGTGAGGGGAAGTGGCGGTTAGCCCGGCCTTGAACGAATGAGGGGACGTGGCGGGTAGCCCGGCTATGAATACTGATATTGTTGCACTATGATATGTGCTTACATGCTTTGTTTAATTATGCATCATATACGTGAAATACTACTACTGGGATTCTTTTGACTCTCTCTCTTTCCAATTAACAATTTTAGCCAAGGCAAGCGGGTCAAGGGACAAGCAAGTGAACAAGGGCGACTAGGATTGCCAGCGGTAGTCTTAGCTTTTGATTTTTGGTTATCATTTTGGACAATTGTATATATTGGATTAACCATAGACTTGTAGTTATATATTGTGTAATCTCTAGTATGGAAAATCGAGATTAGCAATGATGCCCTATAAAACTCTTGGATTAATAACATTATCACGGGTGAATGTCGAGAATTTTGCTAGCACTCTAATATTATGTATGTGACAAACCGAACAAGCCAAATGTTTTTATTTCAAAATGAATGGAGGTCTTATTTTATTGGTTTTGTAAATAGTTTTTAATTATCCTTGATCTCTCATTTATTTATTAAATGTGTTTAAACACTAATCATGACCTTCATGAGGATTACATCTGTCCTATTCAGAAACATCGAGGTCAAACCTGACCTGTGCTCTATTAGTGACAGATTGTTGTATCCTAGTGTGTGAGATTCCATTGTCATAAAAAAGAAACATGTCCCTTAACTTTCTTGAGATCGCTCCCCTTTATTTGAGCTTTGTTCATCTAAGAAGGGGAACTTGTTTTCTAGGAATATAACATGCCAACTAATAAAGACTCAATCGATTCCTTGTTCTAAGAGGACAAATCCGTTTTGGTTATTGGGGTAACCTAAGAAAACTCAAGGGGTGCTACGAGGCTAAAACTTATCTGAAATATTCAAGTTGGTTTCATATGCAAGAGAACCAAATGTTCAAAGATTTTCATAGTTAGGTTCAAGGCTATAAACTTTCTCATAAGGTGTCTTAAAACCTAAAACCTTGGACGTGACTCTATTGACAATAAAAGCATTCATACGAATACATTCCCCATAATATTTGAGAGGAACCCCTGACTGTAGCATAAGACTTCTAGCTATTTTCAATAAAGTACGATGCTTAAATTCTACTGTACCATTCTGCTATGGAGTATAAGCATAGGAAGTTTCATGAACAATGCCTTTATCATTCAAATAATTGTTCAATTCCAGATTAACAAATTAAGAATCATTGTTAGTTATAATCTTTTTAACATGTAAATAAAATTGTGTGAAAACATATGCAACAAAGTTCCGGATACATCGAATAGTGTCAGATTTGGTGCTCGTTTGGAAGAGCTTATTTTTTGCCAATAAGTGCTTATAATTCATGATTCACGGTATACGAGGTAAGTATGTGAGAGGAGTTTTTTCTCAGCTTGCGTAATAAAGGATTATTTCTCAATAATAAGCTCTCCCAAACACACCTTTAAAGACTTCATCAAAAAAGTTCAAGTGCTCCTAGAGAATTCATCTACAATAGCGAGGAAATAATGGTGTCATTGATGTGTAGGGGTCTTATAGGGGCCCCAAACATCCATGTGAAGTAATTCGAAACATAATTTTGATTTAATACAGCTAGAATTAAAGGGAAGGTGAGTTTGTTTTGATTGTATGCAAATATCACACTCTTTATTGAAGGAAGTATGTTTATCCTTTACAAAAGTCAGATGCCACAACACAGATAGTGGAGCATGTCCTAATCGTTTATGTAAAATTAGCAAATCAACAGAAGAATGAATTTCAGTGTTTAAACTATTTACATCAGCAAAGCATTTAGGAAAGCTCAATTTGTATAATCCTTCTTCAATCTTACCAATTCCTTTGTTCTTGCCACTTGGAAGTGCCTGCACTAGACAATGATCAAGATAAAATACCACTTTGCTATTCAACTCTTTAGTTAACTGGGGCACAAATTTAAGGTTAAATTGCAACTGGGAGGCATACAAAACATTAGTTAGGTGAATATCAGTAAAAAGTCTAACATTATCTATATGGGTGATAAGATTTTATCTCCATTCGGGATTTTTATTGCCTTAATATTACTGTTATTAACTCTATAGGTGTCAAATAAAGTAAGAACATCCATGATGTGTGAAGTGGCCCTAGAGTCCAATACCCATTTACTATGACTTGAGTTGATATAATGCAAACCTAGTTCAGTACTAGTGAGAGCGTGCACTATTTCCATAAAATCACATTTGAGCAAATCCAAAAGTCTTTCATACTGATCTTGAGTGAAGGTTGGAGAGACAATGTGAGCTACTGGAATGCGTTTGTCACCTTCAAGCATGGTTTCAGTCACTGATTCAGCAATTGCTGCCATATGGGTAGTCTTGTTCTTGTTGCATTGTAAGTCAGAAGGATAGCCAACGAGTTCCCAGCAACTATCCTTGTGGTAAACCTTTTTACCATAGTGTGCGCACTCTAGTCCTGAACCTGATCAACCATGTCCCTGACCACGGCCTCTGCCATGAGCAGTCATGGCCACGCCCTCAACAGGGTTGTTCTAAACAGTAGAGGCAAGGGACTTTTGTTTCTCATCTTCGGCTACTATGGCATATGCCTAATTAACTGAAGGCAAGGGGCTCATTAAGAGGATTTGGCTTCGAGCACCACTGAATGAATCGTTTAATCCAAGAGGAAACTATAAAAGCTTCTAGCGCTAATCGTATTGGCGTACATACGTGAGGTCTGATATTGATAAGAGGGGATGGAAAACAGTGTCAATTGTTCCTCCCATAGCTCTTTCATCTTCGTATAATACTGAGAAACTAAATGTAACAACTTGGAATAATAATAATAATAATAATAATAATAATAATAATTTTAATTTAAAAATAAATAAATCTTTCTTTATCCATTCCTTATTCCCCCTAGGCACGAACGGTGAAGAAGTTTCGAGACTTAATACTTAAAAGCCCCATCTTTATCTGCTCCTATCGTCTCCTCCCATCATTCTTGCTGTCATCGGTGTGCTTGAGTTTGCTCTAGTTCCCCTGCTGTCATATTTGCTCAGCATCACCCGTTTATCTCTTCTCTTTACCTTTCTCGATAGACGTTCCGATGACAGAAATAAGGAGATTGCTCGGGGTTGCTCGGCTGCAACTTCCTCCTTGCTCAGCGTCGTCAATTCTTGCCCTTTGTCGCTCGGATGTGTGCTTCAATCTTCTTGATTATTCATTCCTGAATCAGTCCATGTATGCCATTCTTTCAACGTCTTTTTTTTTTTGAGTGGTAAGATTGAATCCATTAAATTTATTTGGAGAAGGGTTGTGGAATATTTGAATTGGAGGATTTGGTTATTAATTTAATATGATTATGAGCTAAATCTTGTCAAGAAACCGAAATTAGGAGAGACTATGATTTAATACTGATTTTTTTTAGGGATTTATATAGTGCACATGAGGTGTTTGATTAAATGCTTTAGAAAGGAATTTTGTGGAATTTTAAAAGTACTGTAAATTATACATTGGTATTGGAAAAGAACTTGATTCTGTAATAATATGCGGATGTTAAGGCATAAAGAATTATATATAATGTTTTAATAGATATATACTTGTATGCATAGAGAAGCTAAATAATTCTTTCTTTCTTCTAAACTTGTTATGAAAAATAAAATTGTGAATATATAAACTTGTGTGTATGTGGGTTTATATGTGTGTGTTGGCTGTTAGAAATTTGGCGTTTAAATGATATAGGAAGATAAGCAAGGTTCTTAAAGAGGAAAGGAAATAATTTTTGCCAAATAAGATTACTATATATACATATTTCTAAAGACTACAATTGAAGTGACAGTGATGTTATTTGTATGTTAGGGGATTAAGGTTAAGTTATTTTGAAGGCTATTAAATATGATAGATTTTGGGATTACCAGGTAAGTAAATAACGCCCCACTTAATGTAGAAATGATATTATTACTAGGTGCTACCTCGACCATTTTCAAGCATTTTACTTTCTTGAGTATTCACATTTCAGAAAATTATATGTTAAAGCTTTTGATGGAAATGGTAAATTATTTATTTCATTTCTTCTATTTAACTTTAAACTTGTATACATGCATGGAAGGGAGAGATTTTGTTTTCCAAAAGGAAACATTCATCCATTCTGTATTGAATATTTGAGTTGCACGGTTGCTACTTCCATGCATGCCAGAAAATGTTTTCTTTAGGGACTGAAAGCATAACACTGGTTGCTAACGGCAGTTTCATTAGCCCTTGGCGTGCCATGGCACACCCAGCTAGTAGGGTGATTAGGAGGTGCTAGCCCCGTGTGACGGCCAACACACGTGGAACAGATGGAGGGATTTCGTGAGTATTACTCACGCCCGTTCTTCATGGCTTTTAGCCGCTCCAGATTGGTTACTTACCCTCGTGGACTGTGTGTCCACGCCTGTTATCGTTCTGTCTAGGTCTCGACTAAGAATAAAACTGTTTTTTTATTATGTTATCGATTTTCAAATAAAAAGTTCTTTGAATCTATTTTTAGTTTAAATAGTAATGATTAAATCCTTATTTGCCTTCTTATACATTTAGTTGTTGAGTTGTTTGCATGTGGAATAATTAGTCATTTCCTTTTCAAATGTCAAGTTACTTTATTCTATTATGACTTAACCGGTTTATTATTATCATATATTTGTATTTTATTGTGGGACGTTATTTACTAGAAAAGCATTTTTGCACTCAGATGGTAAAAGTGTATATGCTCCTCCTGTTGACTCCTGAAGCTCACCTTGGATAAGAAGTTTATGACCGCTGCCCACCTGAGTTCCATGGGCTAATGTAAATATTTAAATATACCTTATAAAGTTGTACTAGAGTCGCTCCACGTATTGTATAGGTAGGTTCCTTATTGTCTGTTGATACTTTGGGAATTTATGAATATATATATATATATATATATATATATATATATATGATGATGATGATGATGATGTGGAGTGGGCCTCCGTAGATGCCATGCTGAGTTACCAGGTTATTGTAGAAATATTGGGAAGTCCATCTTACGGAAGAGACTCTGACGAAATTTCTACAAGCAGCTTATTATTTTCTTTATGAGATATATGTTTATATATATGAACTATAAACGGTATAAGCATATGTAGATTATTACACTAATTATGATATTATAATTGATGATATATTATTATTATGTTAGGTAATTATTGTTATGTCCAGGGCTTATGGAATATGAGATTTTCTTATATTCCGTGCCGGTTACCCCTGAAATTCAGGGCGTGACACTAAAGATGTATCTTGTCGGAGACAATTCAATTCCCGGTGCAAAGAAAATAGGCGAGAACCAGTGATTTTGTCAAACCTTTCTTGAAGATCCTTCCAAACCAGATGCCCTTGCGGATATAAAATCACGCTATTGGCGAGGTCTTGTGAAAGGGAGTTCAGAATCCAAGAGAGGACGACGGCATTGCACCATTTCCACTGCTCATGAAGTCCTTCATCTTGTGATTCTTTGGAACACGACCTATCTATGAATCCCAATTTGTGCTTTCCGCGCAAGGCAATTCGCATAGCCTGACTCCACATGAGATAATTTTCACTTCCGACCGGAACATGTTGAACAATTGTGAATCCTTGTGTCTTCGATGGATGGAGGTAGAGGGGATGGTTGAAACTAAGCCCATCGATGGTGGAAGATAAGGAGGACTGCAATTTAGTGTCGGACATCGGGAAGAAACAGAGAATAGAGATGAGAATCGGTGAAATGAGTCATGGAGATGATGCAAGGAGCTTAGGGCAGCGAATGATGGAGCAAGTCCTGATTGTTTTAGAGCAAGTCGCAATTGTCTACGATGAAACGGATTTGGGCCAAAGTGAGGAAGATAATCATGACTAGCTGGGACCAAACAGGTTCAGGCGGCTGTGCGGGTTTCTTGTTTTCTTGGGCCTTCTTGGGTCGTATCTAAGGAGAAAGATGGCAGAATTCTTGAAAAGTAGCCTTTAGCAGGATAAAATCTTGTGGCTCTTGTACCATGTTGGAAATGTCAATCCAGATGCATAAAAGAGCAGCAAGAAACATGCTCATATATTTTATTCAAGTAAAAAATGTATATGAATTCTACAAGAGCTGGGTCAAAGCATGACCACTGTATGTATAATAACCACTGCAACCTATTGGGCCTCAGGCCCACTAACTCACAAATACAAAACACTATCCAACTGTTTTAGTTTACAATTATATACTCAGCATATTTTATCACAAGCACATCTAAATCCTAAGCCATTTTAAGTTTAGAATATAGTGTTAGCGTTGCTAAAAACATTAACCTAATAGAAGCAAGGATTTTGAAAATACACTATAAGTACTTACCAAATCGAACGAGTGAGAGAAATTGAGTGTAATTATTTTTGGAAGTAGTTAGAGAATGATATATTTCAACTATCAAGTGGCATAAAGAGTTCCCCCAAACACTTCAGTGAAGTTTAAAAAAAACCATTGATTCAATAATTAGCCCACAGTGAAGTGTTTGCGGGGAACTCTAGGTTTCACCTGATTTACTTCTTAGGGTTTCTGCAAGACATGTTGGTAAGGAAACATACACCAACATGTCCTATTTATATATAGTTCGGAGCTAGACATACGTTTGGTTCATATGATATCGTATGCTTTGAACGCACCGAAGAATAAAAGCATCTCCGCAAATTAAAGCAGAAAGTGATGAGGCACACAAGTGAACCTGGACTGAAGTATAGACTACATGAATTATGATGAACGTAACGCCACCAACTTGAGAATCTTAAGTGTGTGTGTCAGAGTTTGCTTTTCTTTTGATATGTCCATTTTCCTTCCTGTCCGTTTTCTGATATTCTTGGCTTCAGTACTTATCAATAGTATCTAGTCAGAAATTATTTTGATTTCCATAATCTGGTGTATATTTGTCAAACAGAGGTCATCATAAGGATCTATTCTCTGCAAATTGTTGAAGACTAATGCTAATAATTATGACTCTATATATATGTGATTAATTCTTTAAGCATCATCAATTAGACTAATTAACTTCATTCTGGGGAGAGATCTGAGCGAAATAATGGTTGAGCTGGCTGATGAAGATCTGATTCTGATATGAAAACCAACAAAAGTAGAGTGTGTATTGATAAGAAGGGAAAAGGATTGAAGATGATCCATGATGAGAGTAAAAGCAGAGGAGAGCTCCAATAATGATATATACAAATATATTCTGTTGCCCTAATCTTTCCGTCAATCACGACCAGATTCCAACTACACTTGTATATATATCCTGATAGTGAAGGTACACGTGGGCTTAGCTTTGTCGAGGCTCTTGAACCGATCTGGTCCAACCTAACTAGTTATATATGGAAGGTACTTATGGAGACAGATTGGGTATAAAAATATATATATATATATATATATATGGTGTTTTGCTCCACAGAAAAACATAAACCAGACAACACAGTACTGATGGTGATGATGATGATTAGGTCGTCAGGTGTCCCCTAGAGTTCTCCGGAACACTTCACTGGGTATGATATTGTTGGAGAGTTAGAATGTATTAATTGATTAAAGCTCTACAAATAGAGGGCTTAGTATATATTTAGAGGCATGTACAATGGTGAGATCTATATCATGTTAAGAGAGAGATTAATGTAAGCCTTTTTCTAGAGAGGGAAATCCCTCTAAGATTCTTAGAATTAGGATTAGTTGTTAATTACTCTCAAGTGAGAGATGATCATGGTTAAACCCAAGTGGGTTGATTTGTAGCTTGTAAACATTCATTTTGTTGTCAATGAAGATTCCTTTTTATTTTATTAACGTGTGTGTGTATATATATATATATATATTTAGGGGAACTCTGGGTGATAACTGACAACCTACGACGACTCTGCAACTCTGAGACAACATCATGCTTTAAGGTTCAGTGAATATATATCTTCAACATTCTTAAATTGACTGCGCTTTGTTCTTCACTGTATCATCATTTCCCTTGTCCTTCAACATAATATTAACTCAATCAAAATGCAAAACCCAATTTCATCAGCAGTATATATAAAATGTTAATCATATTAATTATACTAATCTGCGTGTTTGTATTTTTCTCAAAATCTATGATTTTTTGCTTTGATTGTTGGACTTGAAGGGCAGTCTGCGAAAGCAAAGGATGATTTCAAGGAAGAAGTGGGAGACGGATGTATGGTCATAACCACGGAGACATACAGTGATATGGAAGTTGGCTAGAAAACAAAAGAAGAAAAGTGCAGTTTAGTTTGTGTGCGGTGATTGAAAATGTAAAATATACATTGAATTTGAATGTTGTGCTTAATTACGTAATAAGTAGTCCTCTACATTTCTGTTACTTATGCAGTAATTTAATTGAGTTATAATAGATACAAGCATTATTCTTAATCTTAGCTTATCAGTTCAGACTCAAAAAATATCTTGGTTTCTGCAGTTTTAAACTTCAAGATCCAATATCTAGTCCTGGAAGAAACCAAATGGAGTCAAGACCCTTATCACTTTTCAATTCTAATTAAGCTTTGAAGTGAAAAAGTAAATAAAAAAATGCTATTTAATTTGCTAGAGAATAATAACTATATGTATAATAATTAATTAATATCCCCACTGTATGAGACAGCACGGACAACGTTTGTCAAGTCTTTGAGTGGTTAATTACATTAATTTAATTGTTGTACACTATACAACTAACTTAAAATTCTGAGCCCGGGTGAGTTTTTGTGATTAAAAAGCCATGCCTGAACTTGGTTCAACAATAAATTGAACTTTTTTTTTTTTGACGTAAGTAGTGATAATAATCAACTTTCAATTGAGAGAGTACGTTTTCTTAAATTAAATTTTATAGAGTACAATTTAAGAATATTTATTAATAATGAAGAAGGTCTGAATCATTTAAAGTACACCACTTTAGTTATATTTATAAGTCTAAATTAACTAACTCTTACATATAAGGAAAGTTTAGTTAACTCATTAATTATATGTTAAATTTTTAATTTTGCTCTTATTTATGATTGGTTGCAAAAGTCAATATAAATAAATTCTTTTTTTTTTTGTAATTAATAGGGGTAAAAAAGTTTAAAAAACACATTTATTACTCTGAAACTAGACTTATACTAAGAGCCAAATTTTTTAATTAAAATAAACTTATAAATAGAATTACGGTGTTAGTCTTTAGCCCCTTCCTATTAGTTTCTCAAAATCCTTTGAAGCACTAATATCCTTCTTCATTGGTGCTTTGGAACATATAACCTGCCAAACAAAAACAAAAACAAAATAGTCAACTCACTGAATCTTGTAGGAAGTGTTCTGCGTAGGATGGACACTTCATTTCTATGAGCGCTACTTCGAGAAGTAGATTTCGATTGGCTAATTTATCTTAACAAACACAAACGAGAACATTTTCTCGTGATGCTATTAAGCGTAAAATGTACTTCTTCTAGTCTTTAATATAAGATATATTTATTTAATTTGATTAAATTAAAAAAGTTAGTTAAGATAATTAATATAACATATATTTTTTAAAATACTCTAATCATTTTCTTTAATTCCTTCATTTTCTTTCCTCCTTGATTATTGTTGAGAAAACATCAATATGGATAAATTAAAAAAATATTGACAAATATGAAAAATTAATATAATTTACATCTAAGACCAAGATTAATTACTCAAATAGGTCTTAACTTAATGATGGGAGGGAGTACAAAACATCTTCCAAAAGATACTTGCAATTTCGGCCCCAGGACTTGTATATACTACATATATACCCAATATAATCCTTTTAATAATATCCAAGAGATTTTATTCATTGATGGATTTTGCAAACTCACCAGCTGATATAACTCAAAGTGTGTTTAGATTAGTTTTTAGAGAATAGCCTCTGAAAAAAAAGTAATAAAAATGATTATAGATAATAGATTCCGAATAGAATAGATTCTATAAAATAAAATAATTTTGATAAAACAAAAGTGCTTAGATAATTATTATTAGAATCATTTTTTTTCATATGAAAATTATCAAAAAGGACATTAACTAATATAATAATTACATATAAAAGTATAAAATTCCATTTTAAAATATTTTAATTATGAAAAATATAATATTTTCATTATGAAAAACTGATATTTTAATTATGAAAAAAGTAATATTTCATCCTTTAAGATAGATACATGATTTCCCATATTACAAAATTTTTATGTCCATAACATTATTCCATTTTTAAATTTTTTCCCTTCTTTATTTTTTTAATTTTTTCTCTCCATCTATTTTATTTTTCTTCTTTTTTCTTTGCCATATCCGTTGTTCCTCTTTTTTTTTTAAAAAAAAAAAATTCCTTTCTCCCGTTTTGGCTTTTTCCTTTCTCCAACTTTCTCTCTTTAGCATGTGACAAGATAAGTGTTGGACCAACTTTTTTTTCTCCTTTCCCGAGGCATGGGCAGGACTTTTGATTCAAGAAGAGAGAGAGAGAGAGAGAGAGTTACTCTCCAAAACCATAGTTTTGAAGTAAAAAGGGTTTTTTTTGATAAAATTTATTTAAGCTAACTCAAAGTAAGTTTGGTGAATATTATTGTAAAACGTATAGATGTCTCTTTTCCTTTTGTAGCTCTACTATTCTTCTCGCCTTTCATAGATTTGATCGTATGCTCCATTTCACTTTTAACCATGTTATATATTATGCATCACGTAAAATAGTTAAATGTTATTAAAGTTGTCATATAATATGATTAGATTTTAATATTATCTTTATTAATTACACTAAATTCTAAAAACATAATCCCTCCTATATTATTTTTAATGGCCTCTCTCATCCCCCGCTATTCATTAACTTAACAATAATCTCTTTCCTTCCTCGTTTCAAACGAACTCTGTGCATCGAGATGCGTTCCTTAGCTATTTGTGCGTCTCCATGGGATCTGAGCCATTGAACCTGAACGCAGTTTTCGTCTCTGGGGGAAGAAATATCCAAATCTGATATCGAGAGGAGGATGACAAGAAAATTACTAAACACTTGGATCAACTAACCGTGAGTTATTTTAACTTAACCAGTAATCTTAGGGTGTGTTCTTATTAGTTTTTGGAGAATAGCTTCTGAAGAAAAAATAAAGAATAGCTTTTGGAGAATAGATTATGAGGAGAATAGATTATGGGAAAAAGTGATTTTGATAAAATGAGAGTGGTTGGATGTTTTGATTAGAATAGCTTTTTTTATGGTGAAATTACTAAAAAGGACATTAAATTTTATGATAATTATATATAAATAATAAGCTTATATTTTATGTATTATTTAAGGGTTAATGTTCAAATTTAACAGTCAAGTTTTTCCTGAGGGGCATCTGATACAAATAAGTTATAGAAAATGCAAAAATAAAAATGAATAATTAAAAAAGATGTAAATTTAACAAAACTGTTAAATTTGACCTAACAACGTTAAATTATAAGAGAAGAAAACTCCTAGCGGCATTAAAACAGATGCATCTTAATCCATTATTTAACATTAAAGATCATAATTAATACCAAAAATGAAATAAATTTGTCTATATGTAATGTTAATTAACTTAACTAATTTTTCTAATATAATCAAATTAGATAAATAAGTCTTATATTAAAGATAGGATGAAACATTAAAATGTTAAAATTATAAAAAAAATAAATAAATAGATGCATAGAAAACGTCAAAATAAAAAAAAAAAAGATTAGAGAGTTAGTAACATAGGGCAAAACGCAAACAGCTTGGTGTTTCGTTAACGTTGTGGACGTTTACTCGAAATACATTAATGTTTACTTGATTTTTGGCAAATGTGAAGCTGTTAGATAATAGCTGAACTAGTCAGGAATCAGTAAACTGAAAGAATGAGACCTTTCAAACTAACAAGGGTTTAGGACACCCAAGTGATTAGTTCAAGCAGTTTTTGTGTATAAGAAAGGCATTGTTAGGCAACTATCAATACCTAAAACCCTTCAACATAATAGAGTTGTTGAAATGGAGAGATAGACCTCTCCTTGATTTGGTTATGAACATAATGGCACCAATGAGGCCATCAGCCATATGTTGGTAGGTGAACTCATAGCTATTATATTCACAATTAACCAAATGTCCTCTATGTCAGTCATGACCTTACCCTATGAATCGTGGATGGGCCTTATACCAGGGCCAAGTTCGTTAAGACCATAAGGGTCATCAACATTATATTCACACTTCTTCCTATGAGTAAGGAAGATTAGGGCTAAGGTATACAAGGTATCTCTTTGTGAGATGACATGAGAATTTGCAATGACACGTCTTCATTAGTGAAAATGATGGCGGTTCAGTGACTGAGAGAAAACCTTGGGACACAACGTTCATAAAACCAAGATTTCCTAGCAGGAAATGAGCATTAATCACAATAAATCTCTTCAAGAGGTTCACAAGTGACAAGGAATAACTAAGTGTTCCTAAATTCACTGCTCCGAGTGGGAGGATTGAGACCATTTTCACAATGAAAGAGGTAAGAGGTAAGTTACGAGAGTATTACCTCACTCATACATAGGAAAAGAATCCTATGAAATCCACCTCGGAGCAAATTGTCATCTAGCGAATGACTATAAGGGATAGTTTCCCTAATGGATTGAATGCTCTCTTCATCATTTAGAAGGTGATGATAACTACCTATAAGTGTCTGAAAGACACTAGAAGGACCTGCTAAGATGAATTGCAAAGTGTCATGCAGGAGGATGTGGATTCCTTTTAAGCTAAATACGTGTTTGGGTAATTTGTCACCTAGCCAAGAGGCGATTGGGAACAAGTAGGTTCTCAAATCTGTTGGGGGCATGTAGAACCTAAAACATTTAGTGGCTAAGGGGTAACACAATGGAAGGTTGTCCATTGTGTGTCTTAACTCTGAACTTTGACTATGACAATAAGCTTAGTCTTTGAAAATTGCATCAAGATGATGTAAAGACCACCTTCCAATTTGGAATTTTGGAAATTGGATGATAAACTCTGTATGAAGCAGCTTAAGGGCTTCATAGAAACAATCACCCAAATAGTAGTATATGAAGTTTTTCACAAGGTGAAAGCCTTACCAACTTCGAAATAATCGAAGAATACTACACAAGTCTCAAATGGTCTAGTGATGATTCTTTGTGAAGTCATCCTCTGTCAAATGACACATGAAACAAGTGTCAATGGAGTCAAAGGAATAGAGGATAAGAGAATCCTTAAATTCTGAGTTGAGAAAGTCATGGGTTGAATAAATATCTTGATTGACAAGATAAACGGAATTACACAAGAAAGATACAGTCTTTTCCAACTAAGACATGTACAAGTGTAATCCTTAGACATCTTAGGATGTCAAAAATGCAAACCCATGGACACCCCTGAAGTCAAGGGCATAAACCTAAGGAGGTTACATGTCCTATGAGGAATCCAACATAAGAAAGGTGGATAGAGTCCCATGTGAGACTATAGTTGGTAATGTAAATGCACATATTGGTGTACATAAGACCAAATGTCTTTTGGTCAGGCTTGGAAGTTGTTTCTGGTCCTGCTGTGAAATGGGTTATGAGATTAACCATGGATTAAGTTGTCAAGACAACAACTTTCTTTTTTGAAAGGATACTCCAATACAAGACCTAGGCAAATGTGATGGAGTAAGGAAATATACATAGTATTTTTCCTGTTATCCATGGAAATAGAACGCAGGGCGTGTTCTGCCATCATTCAAAGTGTCATATGGCTAAAGTAATTCCTATGAGAGATTGGGAATGAATGGTGGATAGAAGGATCCAAACGATAACATTTTATGATGAGGATCCTAAGTATCACAGCAAGGCGAAACATACCTTTTTGATATATCTCTATGAGAGATATGCTTTCAAAGAGGGAAAGCAATAGTTCAATGACCTTCTACTGACAGAATGTTGGTAGATCCCCTTATTGAGCCCATAGCTTGATTTTCATTGAGTTAGTGAAAATCTAGGGGCGCAAATAAAATATAAGGTCGTGAACTTCTTTTATATGAAGATAAAAGAAATGGTATGTATGTTATGAGTAAATACATAAAGGTATACAGTTTTGTATGTCGTACAGGTTAAAAGAGGTTGGTTCACTCACACGAACAACCGTCTTCCCATGTTTTTGCGGGGGTATGGGAAGGTAAGACGAACAAATGATCACCATGAGATGGTTGAGAAGAATCTTTGCGTTTGAGTCGCCTCAGTTAGACTGAGATGAGATCCACATGTGTGCATATACACAGAAAATGGATCGAAGCAAGAATATAGACCTGTAGCCAGGCAAAGAACTTTTTTTTCACAAACGAGATTGTAAAAGAGATATTGTGAAAAAGAAAGTTCTGGTTCGGATGTTGAGTACATTTTAGAATGTCTGTACGGTGAAAGATAAAGAAATCGACGTACACCTCAAACCATTCACCGTAGCATGCAATTCATACTGCATGTGCTTGAGAGTTAAACTGCAACACGGGATGTGTGTGAAAGATCCCTAGTTCACCACAGTGTGAGTCCTAGGAAGGAAGAATCCTTTCACGATGCCCTTAAGACTTAGGCGACATCATGAAAGCTTGGTTTGGTGACAGCTACTTTAGCTGAAGCTCCATGATCACACTCGATTCGGTCAGACGAGTGAAAACTAGGAAAGCGACCAAGTCAAGATGGACTGATGTTTAGTCAAAAAGGAAGATTTACTCCTAGATACATAAGATGTACTAGTATCTGTGGTCGACCCCTTACTAGCTCTATGTGTAGCTAGTAAGTGCGGATACTATGTGCGTGGAAGGCAATCTGAGTTAATCAACATATTAACTCGAGAGGGATTAGATATGCCATGAGTAATATGTATGGGAGAATCTGGGGCATATGAGGCGATGAACATATAGCTTACGGTTATATATAAAGGGTGTCCTTGGATGCTGGTCCGATATAAAGGATTTCTAGTATCACAAGCACCAAATCTGAAAGACGTTTTTGCCCACGCAGTCACGGCAGACGCCAAGTATGAAACAAGAAAGAGTAACGCACGCACGATGGGAGGCCCATCAAGTGCGAGTGGGAGATGTTGGACTTTGGGTCCAAGTCCGCCCTTGATGGGTCGGACTATTTGATTAGGAAATAAGTAGCCTAATCAATAAGAATAAAATCAGCATAAGATGCAGATTTGAGAATATTTCAGCAATAATTATGGATTTGTTAAAAGAGGAAAAAATCACCATAATTAGGGAATTAATTGAGAGACAATTAATTGCTGTCTTGGAGGGCAAGTAGGAGTGCACACATTTCCTAATTAGTGGCCTCCATAAACCATTATAAATAGGGTGTGCCTCCTCAATTGCAACTCACCCCGCCATTGAGTTTTCTGGCAATTCCCTTCTCTCCTACCATCTTTCTGGTTTTGGTAATCTGCTGTGCAAATCACAATTAGGCTCTAGTAGTCTAATAATTGTGTGGGCACGAGTATGGAGTTTTGGAGCCTTGACCCGGATCCGAACATGGATTCGTCCAGGTATACCTAATCTCCTTTTAGTTAATAATATTTATTTCCTACAGATTAAAACTAACAATTTGAAACTACAGGGAAGAAAACATTAATTCAACTATAAGGACCAACATTGATATTAACCCTAAGGTCAAAAACACATGCCCTGATTTCAGATTTTGCAGAATAGGTTTCTTGATAGTATCATGATATGTGAAGGAATCTTTTTCGTGAAGTCAATAATTGGGTGCTGAGTAATCAAATGTCAACCTGTTCTATTTTATAGGTTGTCTTGGATCAACTGGAACTTGGCATTTTCTATTAAGTAGGCATAATAACTTCTATTGTCTTTTAGCCAATCAAAAAAGAAGAATGTTTATGCCAAAAATCAAAAGGATTACAACCACATTAAAAGGTACAAACTTGCAGCTTTGTCTGGAACCATTGCTAATCTTACCGTTGTTGACTTGAAGGGTTCTTCTCTCAGTATTACTTTGTAGAAGTCCTGACCCAGATTATCAGCAGCTTCAGGACCATCTTTACCTGCTACATTGTCGGCAGCAACACCACCGGCAACCACAGCACCAACCGCAGCAGCTGTTAACCCAGCAATCGCAGCAGGACCTGTCATTCCCAATGCCATTGCTCCAAGAGCACCAATAGCTCCAGCGCCAACTCCGGCAGCTGTCGCTGTACCTGCTGATAAGGTGGCTGCTGCAATTTCTGCACTCTCCATTACCCACAGAATAATAGCTGAATAATCTATTATCCCAAGGTACCTGCCTCTCCAATCTGAACCTGTTTCTGCTTCTGTATCTCTTACTGGTGCTGATAATATGTTGCAATCAGATAGAATCCTAACTGCTTCACCAACCAATGTGTCTGCTGCTATTTCAACCACTATCAAAGTAATAACATTATTACAGGTTACTGACTCACATTAACCCCACAAGCTAATAATCATGGTGATGATGAAATGCTTATTAGTATAGTACTCCCTCCTGTACTTAATATTGGACATGTTTGGGGAGTTGATCTTGGTCCTAAATATAAGACGTATTTTTTATATTTGTTAATCTTTTCCTATTTTACCCCTATTGATGCTCTTTCAACAATAATTAAAGAGGAGAGGAAATAAGAGAATTAAGGAAGATGACAAAAGAGTTTTAGAACATACATGTTGTATTAACTAACTTCGTTAATCTAATCAAATTAGATAAATATATGTCGTATTAAGGTATCAAGGAGGGAGTAATATTTTCCTACCTTTTCCTCCAGGGACTCCAGGGAAAGAAGAAACAGGAATCTTAGCAAATGCGTCTGTCAATGTCTCCAGCAATGCCGGTGCTAATTTCTTCCGGGATTGGATGGTTTCAAAGTAGGTATCATAACTTGAATGTTTGGCGCCTTCTCTGATCTCCTGTTCTTGCGCCATAAGTGAATCTGAGGCAAGATTAGGTAATTACCAGTCAAGCCATTAATGTGCTGACAAGGCTATTCCTAAAACTCCTCATTTGGAAACTACTCTCATATGTTTGGCCTATAAGATTTGAGTTTGTGATTCAATGTCTTGTAAGATAAATATATTCATCCTCTAGATGCCACTATGATTCAATCCTGCTCTTGATCTTACTTATTCCATATATGGTTGCTATTTGACATAAGAATTCATAATAATGAAGAAATGAATGGAATAAAGAGGTTCAAATTGCAGCATATAATGGCTCTAATGCAGAAACAAAAGGGTTAAATGAAAGATTGAATATATTGAATAGCTATGATGTTGTACCTTTCAATCTGGGACTGCAAGTGGATTCTGGGTTCAGAGTTTGTATTTCCCTTTGTCGTGGTTTTCTTCTTTTGGTTTGGGATATCGTTTGCTATTTCTGGTTTGTTTTTCTGAGTGAATGTTGGGGTTTCTCGCAGTGCCACGTATGTTTCATATGACACGTGTCAGAGGTTAACGCAAACACTTGTTCACTGTTCACCTCTAACTGCTTTCCTCCCTTAATTCGTTGAAGGAGTAAACTAGGCCTGTCCTCAGACAGAGGCTCAAAAATAAATATAAAGAAAATCACTTCATCTCATTAATATAAGAATATAAAATATATTTAAAAAGATTATCTTAATTTTAAATATAAGATATATTTTTCATATTTATCAATTTTTTTTTGAATTTGATCATTTCTCAATCATAATCAAGGAGGAATAAGGGAATTAAGAAAGGTAATTAGAGTGTTTCAAAAAATACATGACATATTTGTTTTGATAAATAATACATACTCCCTCCGGTCCTAATTATATGACATATTTACCTAACTTTGGAGAAATTAAGAACAATAGTTAAATTAATTATTCTTATTTATTTTCCTAAAATGTCCTTATTTAATAATGCTCAATGCACCCATAATGAACAAAAATATAACTCTGGCAATGCACAAAATTAGCATTGTGGAATAGAATTCCTAGTCGTGTATAGATTTGAGGATCAACAATGAAGCATAATAGAAATTGCAATAAAATATTGCCAAAAAAAAAAAGAAAAAGAAAAAGAAACTGCAATAAAATGTGAAGTGGCATGCTAATGTGCAAAATGTCATAAAAAATATTATCATGAAGAAATCTCTTCCTGACGTTGAATTTTTTAATCTTTATTTTAAGAAAAATATGGATTGATCATTTTGTTTTAATTTTTTTAAAAAAATATTATTATTGTGCTTTATTATTATTGAGAAAGTATCAATGGGGGTATTTTGGGAAGAAATTGACAAAAATTTAAACATTGTCCTATAATTAGGACCAAGATCAACTCCCAAATGTTGTCCTATAATTAGGACTGGAGGGAGTATCATATTAACTAGCTCAACTGACTTTCTTGATTTAATCAAATTACGCAAATTTATGTTATATTAAGTACCGGGAGTATTGAAAGCTTATAATTAATATTCATTGTAAATATTAGACAGAAAAAGTTGCTAACGAATGAAAATTATTTAAAGTTTTAAACCATAAAATTTACCTATGATATAGAAATATATTAATTTGTTTTAGTGAAAGCATTATTGTAAAATTTTGAAGATTATGATATGGCTAAGGGACCAGTGATAGTTAACTTTAAGAAATATCAACATAATGTATTTTTACGATACTATAACTTTAAAATATTTTAACTGTCAACCGTGATTACTTTAAGGGTGTGTTTGGTTTGAGGGGAGGTAGGGGAGGGTGGAGAAATTACCATTTTGGACAAAAGAAACCTAAAATTTACCTTCTCATTTTTTTTTAAATTTTGGTTTCCCGTCCAAAATTTACTTTTTCATTCTTTTTAAATTTGAGTTTTCGCCCAAAATTTAAATTCTTTCAACCCAAAAAGGTAATTTACCCACCCTCCCCTCAAACCAAACACACCCTAATTTAAGATTTTGGGAGGTTTGGACGCAAGTCTCCCATTAAAATTTCTATTGGCAAGGACGGCCTAATTAAGAGTACTTATACTTTGTAATTTTGTATGTACAAAATTTTTTAACACTTTTTTATGCATAAGAATTTATCAAGTCCGTTGTTACTAAAAATTTTTTATCAAGTTCTTCTCGCCAAAAAATTTTTTTAATCGGGGACTTTTCTTCAAATTTTTTCATGATTTTAATGTTATTTAAAGAATATTTGTTGGCATCATGCTTCTAAAATCCAAGGTCCATTAACCCAGACTGGGTATTGAATCAGTTGGGATACTAGCTTAAGAGTCAGTGAATCAGATCGAGACTAAATCGAAATTCAACCGGGGTCAAACCGGTAAGAAATTAAAGATTTTATGTTTATTAATATGAAATTCTAAAGAAAATTATTATTTTTTTTTAAATAGGAACCCGAACCAATCTACCAGCCGGTTCGCCAGTTTCCGGGTTGGACTGACAGGACCTGTCCGGTCCATTAACCCTGCTAAAATCTTACATCTTTCTTAGAATCTTTTTGCCCATGAATACTTTATGAATTTTAACCTTCGGCAAAAAAAAAAAAAAAAAGACTTTTAATTAAAAAAATCCGGTAATTATAAATTCGATGTAATCTCAGATATTTTGGAAGTCGTGTGTAAAGAAAACGATAGAATTTTTGTTAGGTGATTTTGCCAACCCGCATGTGTTCTGTAGATAATGCGGTCTAAGCATTCAGTAAAACATGATTAGAATGAAGAACCTTAATTTAACATACTTCAAAAGTGGGGCAAGGTACAATTGCGATTGTTGACCAAATCAACCACTTCCATTGTTGACTTTATATCAAGCACATCACCAGATAAGGTTTGATTCTTTTGAACTCGATTCCATGGATTATGGAGCAAAGTTAGAAACACTGATACTGGCTTCTACTTCTCTTTCTATCCGTCTCCAACTTCAGCTCGCACAGATATGAATGCCCTGAATGAGTGTTTGGTTTCACGTTGAAAACCGTCAAACTCATGATTTTGGTAGTTTTGACATGGAAGCAAAGACACTCTAGAATATGATTAACTTCTATTAAAAGAGAGAAGATGCACACTTAGGGGCTGGTCATGATGACTATGTCAAACAATTACTATTCAAGTAGGTTGACAAGACACAACTTATGCAACTTGAGGCACAAGGGCGTACACTGTACAAGTCACCACTTGCACCTCCACTAGCTGCCCCATTATTTAAGGTACGTTGGTAAGGGTAGCTGCATGTGCTGATAGAAATTTGGACCAATTACTATGAGATCTTAAGTAATGGATTTAATTACTAAAAAGTTTTAATAATAACTGAAGAGCATGCAATGACAAATTTTAACATAAAAAATGAAAACACCTCACTTGTAATTGAGTCTTGTTGGTAATTTAAGTTTCTTCCTTGGAACCTCACAGTAATCCTCCCTAGAAATTTTGAGTTTGATGTGACTGTCTTGGTTGCTGCAGATGCAACAATGGTCTCTGCTTGAAACTGTTGCTGAACAACATGCCCCTATTCATCTCTATAATAACATGACAGTAATAGCATCATATGGAGTGCAGGACAAGAGACAAGATGTTTGGGATTTATCATCTAAATTAGATTTTGTGTTTAAAATATTTCCCAATCATCGACTTTTAGTGCTAATGACAGAACAAGGGACTTTATGCTTTTAACAACTCTGTTGTGGGTGAGGAGAGTGAATGACTAAAATGCCACAAGTGCAAACTGCAACGTATTCTTCATTAGGAAAATAACAAGTGATAGATAAACGCACACTACCATCTCAAAATTTCTTACCTAACAGGATAAACATAATACAAAACAAAGCTGAGAAACCTTGACACACCCTTCACCGGTGTATTAACCAACTATCTGCTCCATTCATAGTCTCCTCCATATCTTGGATTGGCGCTATTCAATCGGCTTTGATCTTCCGGTTTTATAGAATTTGCAAACGCATGCCAACCCAGAAGGTATGGCATGATATACTGCATAGGAAAATCAGTAAATTACAATCGGAATTAAGACAGATAAATTCATAAAGAAAGCTCTTGTTGGAGATTTAAGCCTTCTTTCCTTTTATCTTCCACATGTGCGCATGGTGAATTTGGATATATATAATTTAGACAATACCTTAAATTTCTAAAGCTCCACATATTTAAGAAGCCTATTTCTAGGTGCTACTTCATCATGAAAATAAAACATAACCAGGCCCCTCTTTCCTATGACTGTTCAGCTATTCCAGATTAAAGGTTATGTCTCCAGGACACCCCCAGCAGAAATTCTATAAGCTTTATGGCTTTCACACGTTTTTAGAGTAAAAGAGAAGTTAACTACTATATCTAGACGACTACCTCTCTGGTATGGTAACCATTTAACAGGTGCTGCTACGCATTTATTAGAATGGATAAACATCACACTGATGTTGGCCTTAATGAGTATGCCTTTTATTTTTTGTTGGGAGAGGGAGGTGGAGAGAGAAAGAGAGATAGAGATCATACATTGAAAATTGAGTGGAAAACTGATAGCTCTGCCTTTGTAATGGGGATATAGATGCTTTCATCCACGTTCTCCATCTTGTTTTGAACACCTTCATAAGATGCATATCAATGGCATTGGCATAAAAAATGGTCAGATAAGTTATTCTTTTAGACCAGTACATGAAAACTGATCACCTTTATATAACTGCAAGATGGAAGAGAAAAGGAATACAAAGACATAATAGCTACGGAAGTTAGGGAAAAGGGGATTACTTAGGTTAAAAAAGTGACCAGAACCATCTGGAAGAGGCTCCACCTTCAAAACTTTTCTGACTTTACCTTCATCACTGCAAAACAAGACATTTAAAAATATGGCAAGGAACAAAGCAGAGTTTTGACTTATCTATCAACAGGGAAAAAATAAATTAATCAAATGTGTGCAATGACTTAGCAACTCTATAAGCATTAGCATAGATAGGAGCAACAAATGCTACTCCTCCGGTCCTAAACGTAGGACCTAGTCTGTAGTGCAATTTGCACAACAAACTAGATCCTACGTTTAGAATCAGGGGAAGGAGTATTTGATTTATGGTCTAAAGAGACACCAGTTTTCTCCCAAAGATTTTTTGAATAAACTAAATCAGGGCCCTACGCATTGCTTGGAGTTTAAGAAATGAGTCACTCCATTCAAGACTTATGAATAGTATGAGTTCCTGTAGATTTCATATGAATACTTATACTGATTGATGTTGATGATGATGATAATTTAGACTTTGAAAGGCATCAATAGACATTACCTCCTCCCCTTAAAAGGATCATGAAAAAATTCACACGAATCCCTTGTACCAAGGCTAATCAGATTTCCCATTTCACTCACTGATAGAGAGAATACCTACATTCAATCAAACTGGATTTGTTACCTTACTTTCCAAAAGTTACACATAATCATGCATCTCAAAGAAATCGTGTCATTAAACATGGAAATGAAACTAGCTAAGAAAGCCTTCTGTCACTTGTTAGATGTAGGAGGGATGAAATGATTATTAAAATTATTTATTTATTCATACCAAATATTGAACATTATATTGGCTTAGGCTAAGCTGAGTTCATTCAAGGACTAATCTATCAAGTTTCTCCATTTCATTGAACTTAAACATACATATAATTGCATAGTCTTATAGAAATGTCAAGTTACTAAGCTAGGCCTAGTCTTTGTCCTCAATGCTCTGAGTCAAGCACTAGGATTCTCGTTTAAGAACTAACGAGAACCATTTCACATCCCTTTGTCAGGATTCAATTATTGCCCAAGCTAAATTGTGCCACTACACTAACTTACTATTGCAAAAATATTTACCATCAGTTTCTTCCAGCACTGGTATATCTTCTTACAACATACAAAACTATATTTTTCAATAAATAGAAAAATCTGAAATTGGTCTTGTACCATATATTTCACCAAAATACAAATGAAGTATATGTCACCTGCTTTCTGTTCCAGTCATACTGGCGCATACCAACTGCAGGAGCGAACTGAAGCAGCACATAACCTTCCCGAGATACTTTGAATGCTCCAGACTGCACACAGAAAATTAATCAGTCTATCTCAATGCAATATAACTAGCCAGAAACATTGGGACATAGAAAAATAGAAGACAGTGTTGCCTGAATTTACAGAACCAAATGCCAAAACGACCATACCTCCAATGACGCAAACTCTGGAGGCCTGGGAGTCACCGTCAGAGCAGCCTTCCCTTTATAAACCGAGTGACCCACATAAACCCTAGGCGGCAGAGCTCCAACTAAACAAGCAAGCAGATGAAACAAGGAAGCAAATGAGTGAATTACAGTACTAAAAATATAAAATTCTAACTACTTCACCAGTCTGTTGTAGTTCTTAGCATTGTGTATAGCATCAAGTCGTAATGCTTAGTAGAAAATTTCTGAAATGGAAACATTAAAAGTATTGGATGCTGAAAAACCCTGCTAAATCTCGGCGCTACCAGACAATATGTTAGGTTTATTTTCTCAACAACCAAATAGAGTTTTGCCCTCAATGGATAGGAATTGAAGCCGAACGACAATGGATAGGGAGGTGAAGTGGATAAGGATAAGAATTATATACCTGCATCGCTTCCGTTTGCATTTCTTATGGGTCTGTTGAAGCTTTGTTGTTCGAAGTACTCGGATTGGCGGCATTTGATAGAAAATGGGTCTGTGCGAGAGGATTGGAGGGTGAGGAAGAAGTTGGAGCCGCTGGACGTTGAAGAAGGGCGAAAAGAAAGGGACTTTTTTGGATAGAAACTGTGGGGAGGGCAGACTTGAATGGAATACTGTGCGGTGAGTGAGGAAGAAGAAGATAGACAGTGAAGCTGCAACATCTTTGGATTATTGCCGCTAGTCCTTTCTTCTCCCCCTTGGCTTTCGCGGCTAAGGTTCTGTTTGATTTCTTCGTCTCAAATACTGAAATACTCCACTGCGGTTTTTCCCCAGTTTATCTAATAACCAAGGAGACAAAAGCTTCGCTGGAAATGACGTGGCGAATGACACTGGTGATGACGGACCAATTTAATGACGTGTCACATGAAGTGGCATGGGACTAGAATGATGACGGCCAAATGAATGATGTTTCATATGATGTGGCACAGGAAGCAAATGATGACTAGGCAAAAGAATGACCTGTCGCATGATGTGGCATACGACTCTGATGATACTATATCTCAATGAATAAATGGTGGATCGCATGATTTGGCTCATGGTTCGGATGATGTTTAGATAAAATCAATGACATGTTGCATGATGTGGCACGTGACTCTAATGACTACCATGCCAAAATTGATGACATGTCACATGATGGAGAATGTGGCTTGGATGATGATTTGGCAAAATCAATGATGTGTTACATGATGTGGCGCTGACTCAAATGATGATTTGACCAAATAGATGACTTGTCACATGATGAAGTAGATTGACTACAATATTTTCATGAGTCATGATGTGTCTAGACAAGTGACCAATGACTTGGAAGACAGTTGGCCAGGTGTGATGATGTGTCGATTGATGTGCTGTCTTACTCATGATGCCTAAACTACTTTTGTGACATGGCAGCTTATGTGGTGTTTGACTGATGTTGACTGGACGTCTAATGATGTCGTGTCTCCCAATGTGGGGCATGACCTTGCCACCATACCTTCTTAGTATGGGTGTTCAAATCCTGGGACGGGACCGGAATCACCCATTCTCGATTTCCGTCTGGGGGTAGCCAGGAGTGGAAAGTCATTCCCGGGATCGGGATCGGGAATTCTCAGTTTTAATAATATTATTATATTAGTTAAATTTTTTATAATATAGTATTTAAAGTGATTATTTAACACCTAATAAGGTCATAAAAATCACACAAATTGAACTAGAATTAAAGAATAACATATTATTATTATCATCATCATCACATTCATCATTTTTGTTATAATCTTTATACATTATATAGTTAGGATTAGTATCACGATATATACGATTTAACTCTAACTAAATATGTGATATACATTTTATCAAATGATAACTTAATTTATAAAATAAAAAATAAAAGAATAACTTATTTTTTAAAGAAAGAAATAAACCGGGATTGAGATGGGACTTTGTTGATCCCGGTCCCGATCAGGACAAAAAATCTGTCGAGACGACCCAAACCGGGACACTTTAAAGACCCGCTAACTCCCGGCGTCATTTTGCTCCCTGTGGTTCTTCTTCTTCAGCTCCCTCTCGGCATGGCTCCCACTGTGGTTCATCTTCTTCATCAGCTCTCCGCATTGCTGACTCTGGTTCATCTTCTTCATCCTTTGATTTTTAGCTCGATAAAATAGCTTGAATCAACATACAGTAAATTTCCTCCTGAGTTTGAACTATTTTGTTGTATTTTGTTGATTCAAGAAGGTAACTATTGATTGGGGGTAGCCTAGTAAAACTTTTGTTGTATTTGTGGCTTTTCCTCATTGCATTTGTGGCCTCCGATAGTCCGATTTCTCAGGGCTTGCTCTCTCTCAAAGATGGTTTGAGAGAAAAATTCAAACAAGTTTTTTTCTACTCGATGTTTTTTAAGGATTATTTGCTTTTTTTTTTTTTTTTTCCTGACTAGGCATTGCGCGCCTTTTTGTCACACTCCTAGCCACACGTCCACAATAACACCGATACACAATAACACAAATATCAAAACATCCAATTTCGCTTCGCGAATCACAGATCGTTCTCAGTCACCACTCGGCAGTACCAAATATTCTTTTCCTCATGATTTCCGTTGAAATTTACTCCTCCCGAGCTTCATTTCACTTCCTGGGGTTCTCTACATGGAGGCGAACGAACATGCGGTTCTTGATTTTTCTCCCTTCCAAAACCAAGATGAGCTTCTTCCCATGCATCGCTTGTAGCGATGAATCCTTTCCGTTGCCAGCCCCAAAACAGGTGCGCACTCTCTCTTTCTCGTGAACGTTATGTTGCCTGGCACAATTTGTGGGTTTGCCTCTGGTTTGTCTTGATGTAATGATTTTGTGGCAGTTGGGTTATGGTCCTCCGGAGGAATTGTTCGGTCTCGATGATGAACTGAAGCCGAGGTTTGAACTTTTTACCTGTTTCTTTAAAATTAGGAAAAGTGTTATTTAAGCTTAACGACTTTTCTTTTATCATGAATCACTATATCTGTTATGCCTATATATCCGCATGTAATCATTCAGCCGTAATCAAGTGCTTTTTCTTGCTCTTCTACTGTGTTCCTTCCTCTTTCCCATTTCGCTACTCTCTGAAATCTTTCAAGAAGGGGACAAAGGCTACATACGTGATTGGATTTTTAAATGACGATTGCCAAAGAACGTAAAGTAGTTTCGAAATTATATTAAACTTTCTGTGCTTCATTTCTGCTGTTGAGTGTATTCATAAACTGTCGTCATACAATAATGTCAATTATGTTTCAATTGCTCAATACGCATTCTAAAATTGCTAAGTTGGTATGATCTCTTCCATTTTTTTTATTTGTATTTCATTGGCGGTTCTTTTGGGAAGACAAAATAAGTTATGTATTCATCTATTCATTTCAGCAATGGCAGCTCTCAAACATCGGAGCCCAGGTCGTGGTTTGGTCCAAATGGACAGTACATCAGAGAGTTACCTTGTCCAAGCTGCCGGGGAAGGGGTTATACTCCTTGTACAGAGTGCGGAATTGAAAGATCTAGATCAGACTGCCCAAAGTGTAGTGGGAAGGTATTTGGTTACACATTTGTCTTTATATAAAAAGAGGTATAATGTGCCAACATTGCTTGAGGAGGTTATGAAAATTATAAGATGACGGTGATATTTGTTTGGGATACACAAATTGTTTGTAAATGATTTGAACCAAGCTATAAAGGCTTTAACTCCTTTGAAGACGGATATGATATTTTATTGTTGGTCCTTTAGGGGATGATGGGATTGAGGAGAGTGAAAGAGAAGGTTGAAGTTGCTGGAAATTGGGGTTCCAGCTGTGCAATTTAACATAAAATTAAAAAAACTTGCAATCATAATTTAATCCAACTACTTTCTTTGGGAAATGAGATGCCACCATAATGATATTCGTAACCTTGTAGTCCATATAGACCACAGAGTGGTTAGTGTTATGGAGTGTTCTTCTTTAACCTTTTTGAGTTAGGTTCTGTATAAATTCTTCATTGGACTATTGCTTACTATTTTTCATGATATTTTTACTATAAAGCTACAAGACTTTACATCTAGTTATCGTTACATTATATTTATTATATATTTCTCACTTTTCTTTGACCTTCATGTCTACAGGGTATTGTTACTTGCCACCAGTGTTCAGGTGCTCGTGTTACTTGGGAAGAATCAATTGATGAAAGACCATGGGAAAGAGCACGTTCCATGTAACATAAAAACACCTATCTGTTCCTGTTTTGCTGCTATTATTTTTGGCTATTATGCTAATCCTCTTGTAAACTAATCTGCAATTATATCTTTAGCCATTTCTCTCCCTAAATCACTTATCTTGCGTAAGATATGGCTATAGTTCATGTTGGTTCGTTGTTCAGCAATTTACTCTTCTTTGTGGTAGGATGTTTTAGCTCTTCTAGAAGGCTATCATGTTAGGTAGGACATAATCATGTTTAATATGGTTGCAGCAAAAAATAATTACTCCTAGTTTTTAGTCCTTTTGATGAGGATGATGATCGGTACATTTAGTCAACATACTTGAACAACAGATGGAATATGTTGTTTATTTTGCTTCAATATTTAAAATTTGTGACTTGTGATTTGGGATGGTTGTTAAAGTGGGTTGTTGTTCTCCCAGTTCCCCACTCAAAGTGAAGGAAGATGATGAAGTTGATGATTTAGACATAGAGCTGGATGTGAAGAAAAAATCGAAGCGCATTTATCAGTCACCACCTCCTGAAGTTGGATTAAAGATCAGTCGCTCATTGAAAGTTAGTTGGCTGCTTAACCTTATTTGGTTATATTTATATTCATGCTGACATACATATATTTTGTTTCGATCCATCATCCTTGTAATTATTGCACTTACATTTCATGTGTAACGATGCATGCACACATAGGTGATAGAATTTGATTATCTTCATTTAGTTGGATGATCACAGGATCTTAATGCAAAAACCGGTCTGTTTAGCAAGAGAATGAAGATTATCCATCGTGATCCCATGCTTCATGCGCAGAGAGTGGCTGCAATTAAGGTTTGAATGAGATACTTTCATTTCTCTCATCATATTTAAAAGACTTGGGTAAACTACTTGGACCTCCTTTGAATTTTGTTGGAATCACACAGGTCACCCATTTATTTCCAAAATATACTCTTTTGTCCATAGTTAATTCTTTTAGCTACAGTACCATCCATTAGCAATTTACCTACATATTCTGTGATTGAATGCAGAAATCCAAGGGAACTGATGCAGCTAGAAAGCACACCTCTGAAACTATGAAAGCTTTCTTTAGTAACCCAGAAAATCGCCATAAAAGGAGCATTGCCATGAAAGGTCAGTTGGATACCCCACCTGCTAGTTTGCCATTGCGTTGGCAGTTAAGAAGCATCACACTGACACAATATATACACAGCAGCATGATAAAATATGTTAACCCGATAAAACTCCAATGAATATGAAGAAAAGAAAATCAAAAACTGATCTTTGATCAAATTTAGCTCCAAATTGATCACTTCTTATGACTTGGACCTTTTAGACTGAATTCTATGGATCTCGAGGTCAACCAGACTGGAAACATGACGAATAGCATGTTTGGGGTGATGCTTGACATTACCCCTAAAGCATTTGAAATAAATGCCTTTTGCTCTTTATGAGACAAAACTTCTTTTACATATTTACTCCGTATATCACAAAATTACTTAAAATAAGCTGATTCAAACTAGCCCACCTATAGTATTGCTTTTGGGCAAACCTTGTTTGGAATGTGCTCCAAGTCAATCTGATTTTGCAAACTATGAATTAGATGAATGCACGATACTCAAGGAGTAGCTCACTTGTTTATGAACATTATGATTTTACATGTGTGTTTGTGTTACTTAGTTTCAGGTTGCAGATGATAAATGGTCTTACTTTGTGTGGAGCAGGAGTGAATTTCTTCTGCCAAAACTGTGGACGGGAAGGGCATAGGAGACATTACTGTCCAGAACTGAAGGATAGTTTGGTGGATCGGCAATTCGCGTGTCGGCTATGTGGGAAAAAAGGCCATAACAGAAGAACATGCAGCAAGTTAAGGATAGGCCACCGAAACGGCAGACCTGTAAAGCTTTATGGCTGTAAAGTATGTCGTCAATATGGCCATAATCGCAGGACCTGCCCTCAATTAGTTGGTACCTCCAAAACGACAGCTTTTCCAAGACCATACAAGTGTCGTTTGTGCCACAAGAATGGGCACAATATCCGGACATGTCCTAATGCAAGAGCTATGAGTGTTACTCGACTTGCGCAAGATTAAATAATTGCATGTACTTCTCCTGATACTTTCGCTATTTATTTTATTTATTTTGAATCATTAATTAAGGTAAATATAGGGAGACTTTTTTGTTCAATTTTGAATTTAGATTTGTTTTAGGTGTTTTCTCGTTTTTTTTTTTTTTTATTTCTTATTTTGTGAGGTTGCTACCTATCTATTATGGACATCACATTGGACATCACATTATTGGTGCTGACCATCGCTGTGTCACTGTTCACAATTGTTGCTGTCATGTCACTTAAAAAACAATTCTTTTTTTTTTTCTTAAACAAATATCCAGATAGATTTTTTTTTTTTTGGTTTGAAACTTGTTTTTGAAAACAATTTTATAAAACTATTTTGAGAATAAAACAGAAATAGAAAACCAACATGCCCTTGGTCTTTTTTTATATCCTCCTTTTTTCCCAGTTTGATTGATCTTATTCTTTTAGCCGTTCTTTCTCGCTCATTTTTTCTTTTTTAACATGAAAGGATCTAAACATTGTATGCTTCAAGGGAGTCAAGAATTTCATAGTTAATGCCATGTTTATATTGTAAATTTATCAATGAGGTAAAACACACTTTATATATGCGAACAACAAAAACACATTTTATATATGGTACCAAAAAAATACATCAAACATAGTATATGCTATAGAGATATATCATACTGAATATATTAATATAAATTAATGTTTTATGTGTTATATGAAGTTTGAGAAATAATTCACACTAATTATAGCATTTAAATAATATATTACTATAGATTCAATATTATATCTCGATGATTTTGATCAACAGCCATATTTGATTTTTTTTAATCCTTTTTTTTTTTGCCAACGATTTTTTTAAATCCAAATAAACAGTCATATTTGATTAAATACGTCCAGAATCGCACTTGTATAGGAATAGGAGTATATTGTAAACTCATTATCTTACCTTTAAAAAAACTAATTCATTCAAAGATATATAAAATTTATACAAATTATCACAAAATTTACACTTGTTGTTTATAAAATCTATACAGCTATACTTTATATGGGACTTTAGCTGACTCTTATTTAAGTTATTAAAAAAAGAAAAATCACAATTAAATTCAGCTAAAATACCTAAATTTAAATTTAGGCCTACACTTTTAACATATTTCTAATTAAGTCAATAGACTTAATTAAGAAATTATGAACGTTGTCAAAAGACCAAAACATCCCTTCATCCTTAAAAAGGAAATTAAAATTTGTTGTAGGCCTGATTTTGATTTTGATTTTGAATTTTGCAACAAAACATTATAAATTAATACTAGTACTAATATTTTTCAAAACAATTACTAATACAATTTTGAAAGCCTCCATCAAGTTAGTTAGATGGTGGATCCAATGACACCATGTTCTTGTTATTAAGGTGTTATATTTTGATTAACTAGAGTATAGATGAAGTGGTACTCTGAGAGTATGTAATTATTTCTCTACCGTATACTCCATATTAATTAATTTTACTTTTTAAATAAATATTAAAACATTTTTAAGAGATTTTTTTGGAACTGAAAAAAAAAATAAAAAGCCATCTTCCAACTACATAAATGCCAAAAATGGTTCCATGTGGTAGCCTGCAGAGACGACACATGGCCTCTTTCATGAGGTTTTGCGTAACATTTTAAAATTATAAAAAAATAAATTATCAACGAACTTGCGATGAAAAAATTTTGTCGGTAATTTGTGCTAATTAGCGACAGAATTAAAGTTTCATCCATAATTCAATTTGCCACATTAGAATAAGTGGGAGAATAAATTTCGTTAGAAATTTGTTTCTTCTGCAAATCCATAGGTAATTTTCAATTTTATGGCTAATTTAATATTGTTATGTAGTAAGAGAAGGAATGATAATTAAATGTAATAATTAAAAACTGAATGGTTCAAATAATCTTGTATTGGACAAAACCTATATCTAGTTCTTTATATCAAGTTCAACCAGTTTGAAAATCAACAATAACATATATATGTATATTATAGATAAATATGTATGTATATTAAATATATAGATAAATACTTTATTTTATAAAAAACAAGAACACAAAAACAAATAATTAACAAACTAAAAATAAATGAAAATACCAACTAAATCCAATTGAAATAATTAAAACAGAAATAAGAGCTTCTATACTATTAGAGTATTAGTGCAGGTCTGAATTTATATATTGATTTTCAGCTATATTTAATGGAGATTTTATTAAAAAAAATTGATATTTTCACTTTTCTCCCCTCCTTTTATATGGAATGGCGGTGGCACGAGTAGATGTGAAAGCGACGTCGTTCCAACGGAGGGTTGCAGTTGCACGTTTGAAACTCGTGAATAATTTGCATGTTTGCATTCTGTGACGAATTACCTCTAACCTAGCGAGCAAGGTGCCGAAAGTCCGCTATAACGCTTCTTCTTCTTCTACCTCTGCACCATTGCAGTTTCTGCTTCTGCTTCTGCGTTATTATAATCAGCCATGGCTATGCAGACTGGAACTGGAGTTTCGAAGATCCTTATCTTTGCTGGAGTTGGTACTTCTTAATTTTCCCGTCTCTCTCATTCAAACACACTTTCAATCTCGCACATGAAGTTTAATTAACCAGGGACGCTGATATGTCTTTTACTGTTTTCAGGATACACTGGCACTATCTTTTTCAATAACGGCAAATTATCAGACTTTCTTGCCGAGCTCCACGTAATAATTCATGCTCCCTACTTGTCTAGTTTCACGTTTGGGAAAAAAAATTGAAACTAAACATGCTCTTAGTCTCTTGATCAAGCTTAATTGCATTCACATTAATTAGCACAGCTAAAAATCCTGTTTCTCTTT